>JARHVA010001894.1:772500-1295000 GCA_037957365.1 Torreya grandis | reverse complement strand
TGTAGGAAAGAGAAGATTGGATAGTGGTAAGGAAGAAGAAAAAGGGGAAAGTATCCCCACATCCATCCTCTATATCTCTCCACTCCTACGGTGGGAACAATGAGGGAGGGACATAATGGTTCCTTGAGTTTCCAAGGTGTTAGGAGGGCATATGCCCTATGGGCCCTATGTGGGCTGGGTCCCAAGTGGGTTGTGGTTTTTTTGTCCTTCTTGGTTTTTTGGGATGGGGTGGATTGGGTCTAAATTTTGGTCCCTTTTATTTGTCTTCTTTGGAGGGTTTGTTATTGTATTGGTCTTAGGCACTTTGTATTTCTAGTTTTTCATTTTAATAAATTAGGTGAGGCGCCTACCAACCCTCTTTACCTATAATTTTTTTTTATAATATGTTAATAATATTTATATTATATTTTTAACTAATAATTAATTTTATATGAAAAATATTAATAATAAATATGAAGGAATTTTTATAAAATGGGTTAAAAATAAAATGGAATGTCAACAAAGGTTGTGAGGATTGTAATTCAAGGAAAGGGATTTGTAATTACAACACTACTTTGGCATAGGTATATTACAACACTGATAGTTCTTGTAACTATTCCTATTCCAATTCCATTTTTTAATTTGGTCAAATTTTACAATTAATCAATGGAATTCGCTTGTAAAGATGGAAAAACCATAAGCAATTAAAATCTAAATTAGATACTAGTATTGATTTACTAGTTTTTAAATGTCTAAAGATTGATGGTTGTAACTAACTCACAACATTTATGATTCAAATAACTTAGGAAATAAATTAAGTTTAAGACTAAAATCATTGTATTGGGTAAGCAACAACATCAATTATTTTATTATTAAAATAAATATTAACTAATTTAAATGAAGTCTCCTTCTAAATTTAGAAAGACACCTCACATATATATTTATTGTAAATCATTTTTGTCTATCAAAGGAATTTCTCCAAAAACACAGGTAGTACTACTTTATATTTATTAATGGAGGAGGAGAAGTTTGCCTCCTAACTTGGGCATTGCTAACCATTTCAACAATTATGATCATATGGAAGGACATTGGCCACAACATGGGATGGATAATGTGTTTGTATTCTCTTATCAAAAAATTCAACAAGTCACAAATTTTTTGATGAGAATAATGAAATCAGAGATGGAGGATCTAGGTTAGTCATATTAGAAAATTTAAATATGGATAAACTATTATATTTAAAATATTTATCTGGATAATTGTACAAGGGTTGAACAGTTCATCAATGTGGTATAGGTCTTGTCGACTATGTGTCATATAAACCTTCGTCAACTTTATGGTTATACTTATCTGTAGATTCCTAATGATTTGTTGTTTCAAAACTATTTAATTCTATAATAATTCTCTGTACTTTGAAAAATCACTTTTGTGTTGTCCCTTTGATTTTTACTTTACTGTAAAAAAAATCAATCTAATAAAATACTAAGTTTTTTGAGATAAATAGTCACGTCAGTTAATTTTATCTAATGGAAAGACAATAGATTAATTTATGTTCAATTTTTATAATATATATATTCTAAAATTAATTTTGAAATTCAAGAACATGGAAAAATATCCTACTTCTATTGGCCTAATTCTATTAGTTACATGATGTCCTATGCAAAATAATAAGTTAAAATGATTATAATATATTCATGTATAATAGGTATGTAACTAGCATACCTATCTTAGATAAATATATATAAAAGACGCTGAGAGATATTATTTTCAGGGTGCATATTGCACTTGTCACAAATCCAATATAAATAGGTACCTCAAAAATGATACCTCTCAATGTCTGTTACATATATTTATCTAAGATAGGTATGTTAGTAGTATCAATGCTTATTGCATATTTATTTAACATATAATATGAAGTTTTTTTATAAGTTTTTTAATGTATAATATACATCACAATAAATCATCCCAAAGTGTAATGTACATAAGATGAAATAAAAGATAAATAAAGGATTTGTAAATCATCCAAAAGTTTAATATACATAAGATATATTGTTTAAACTAAAGAATCAATGAATACTCATCAAAATGTGCCATACACATCACATAAAATGTTAAATAATGAATCATTTCATATTCACAAAAATAAATTTGTGATAAGTACATGATAGTATTTATCCTCTAAGAATTCTAATATTCCTTCCTCAATTTTCTGTTTGGAAAGTTGTTTTCCATTTTTCAACTTTTCATAGCAGTCATATGCAAATGACGGTAATATTATTAGTCCTTCTAAGGAATTTACATGGGATATAGCCATAAATATTGACCTCATTCTTTCTTTTTGACCTATATCAATTAAGACTTTCGAAAGAGTTAGACCTTGTGATTTGTGTATTATTAATGCCCAAGCCAATCATAAGGGTAGTTGGTTTGTGTGTCCCCTTTGCATTGGTGTAATTGTAATTGTATGTGGAGTTTCATATTTAAATGGTATTTCCAAGTAAATTTCAAAATCAACCATAACATATGTCGGTGGTTTTGGTGGGGCACTTTTAGGTTTGTATATTATACTTTGAATATACCCTTGAGATCCATTTAAAAGACCCAATTCTATCCAAATATTGGATGTTAACATGACCCTTGAATCCTTAGAAATTAGTAACTCCACATCAAGTTCATCATTTTGGCCTCCTACTAGTGCACTAATAGTATTTTCCTTGGTTGCAATGCTATGTGCAATAGGTTGTTTCAATGAATGCAATTTTATTTTGTTGTGGTTATGCACATTATCATTTATGGTGAAAAAATAAAAACTATTGTCAAAATGTTAATTGGTGGCTCTATCTATTGAACCATTAGTTTTTATCATCAATAACTTCCAATCATCAATTTTTGGTTTTGCATCTTCAAATTTGAGAGAAGTTGATGAATCCTTTGTTGGTCGTCAATTTATCCTTTTTGTCTAAATATTTTATCCAAACTAACAATTATTTTGAATTATTTATATAATAGTTTTACACATTTATTAATATTATATGGTGACCTATAACTAACATGAGGTAATTATCCAAAATATCTAACCAAAATTATAGATATACCTCCAAAACTCATGTCTGCATTCTCAAGGAATACTTGATGAAGTCGAGAGTCTAGATTTTGTAGCAAATTTTGTCCAATGAAGTTCATTTCATCAATCAATATGTATTTTTATGTGGTGGATATCTTCTTGGAAAGTTATAAATATTGTTCCTTAGAATTCAATAAAATCTATGAATGGGATTCAAAATTCTGAATGGATCATTGAGGCACCAATATTGAATGCTACAACTCCAGTTGGTGAAATTAATAAAAGTGGAGAACATTCTAGGAATGTTGCATCTTGAAGAACTCAACGTATGAAATAATTAAGAATGATTTTCATGTTCTTATTGTTCCTTGAATTATCATGCATAATGATAAAAGTATTCTTACCTTGATGATAATGTGTCATAATTATATCTAGTGATTTTTTGGTTTTAACACCTAAGGTTCCATAATTCATATTCAGTGATATATCATCATCTATGAGAAACCCATTAATTTTCATGGTGCTTATGAAATTTATCACTTTATTTGTGTATTCTTCATCTTGATATTCGTTATTCCATGGTGATTGTCTATTAATATCTCTTCTCCCAAACATGTCTGTTTCATTAACTTACATAATTTGGCCATGTTGTAGCTCAGATATGATTTCCCACTCATGCTCCATTTTATTTTGTTGAATTAAGGAAATATACTCATGTTTAGAATCACTATGATTTTCAATATCTTATGGAATAGTCCTTCGATCAACATGCCAAGGATTATAATTTAATGACTCCTAATTTGATTTTATTGCATCATCATCAAGTCTAATATCTCTTTGTATATCATGAAATGGCTTATAAATTAATAAATTTGACCCAAAAAAATCAACCCATTTATGTGATTCACATGCAGGGATGGAGAAAAACCTTAGGAATACTCTCACAATAGTTTTGATACTCCTCGTCTCCCATTTATTATCTCTTTTTCTCTTTGGATTATATCTGAAAGTGAAATAGTTTCCATGGAAAAAGGTTTGTTCTTATATCCATTAATGAAAGATTTTGTATGTTCATCATGGTCATCTTCATATTTTCTATCTACCTATTTGAACAACTCATGTAAAATAATCAAATAGACAAATAATCTATTGCTTTATGCTAAAAAAAGCTCCAACATGTGACATATTTATTGTGTCTCAATGTCTCCTTCAACAATTATTTTAGTTTAAAGTATTCAATATGCTCTTAATATTAATTCATCAGATTTTTCAATGTTTTCAAGTTATATTGAAACATTTGATGATAAGTTTCATAGTTATTCTCTTATTTTGCTACATACTTGGCAATGTAATTAAATACAACATGTTTAGAAAGAATAGGTTATCAATCAACATTTGCTCTCCATAGCTGTAGTATGTAGCAATTGTGTGTATTTACTCTATCATCATTTCTTGTAGGCTCAAAAAATTTATCCCTTGTCTCTAAGTCTTGATATAATTTATATACCTCAAGATTTAATGGCCATGGTGCATTATACTATAATAATTAATAACTTGATTGTTAGTTCTTGCACATATATTATTTTTAATGTATATGCAACTATTTAAATGATTGAACATCTTACCTGCAAACCATTCTTCATCTTTCTTACAAAGACAGGTGCCCTCTATACACATTTTATGACATTATACACAATTGAGTAGCTCTTCATAGTCATGTTCCATATCTACTTATATGATTTGTCTTGTATTTTGAAGACATGGATGTTGAGTAAAATTTCCTAATGCTTATAATTCATAATATATAATAATTTATTAGTTACATTGAGAAATTTTTAAAAATGTTTAAAACATAGACTTGGTGAGGATTGATAGCATATCGATATGTTTCATTGTTGTGGATCTTCGCGAGGATTCCATGCATGAAAAATAGAATGGAAGTATTTCTCAACATTTTCACATTGATGATCATTTGTCTAATCAAGGTTGTCTACATTGGTGCTCCATCTAACCATATTAATCTATGCACTGGTGGTGAACCTTTATGTTTGCATTCACATGTAGACCAATAATATTTTACATTCATTCCTTTTTGTAATATCTCCTTATGAAAAATTATATGTCACAAATGCATGTAATGTGCCACTATATGAGGATAATCAATAATATTTTATTTTTGCCAATTTTGGGCTTCTCATGGATTTGTTGGTTTTATTCTTAGTATTAGTCCATGTAGATTAAACTAATACATATCAACTGCACTTAAAGTGAAGAAAATTTTAGGTGACCCAAATTAATGCAACAAGTTAATTAATTCACCATGACATTTTTCCCAATAATACCTTGTACCCTCAAGGTGGTTCCAAACTGCATCAAACAATCAACTAAATGGGAGTGGGGAACAATGTCCATATGCTCACAAAACTCATAATGGTTATTGGCATATCTTGAAGACTCTTTTTCACAAACACTATTGAATAATTTTTTTCATTAAAACTCATTATCATGTGCATCATGTAATACCTAATCAAGGGTATCAGTCAAAATGGGATCCCTATATTGAAACATATGTTAAATAAATTCATACAAATGAACTCATCTCAACTATGGTTCTATCTAATCACATTTTCCATTAGGAAACAATATTATAAATTCTATATAAAGTAATCATAATGTGACATACTCATTGATAAGATATGTTCCAATCCCTAGCCAATCAATTAGCATTCTAGGATCTGCATTAGGGTTATTTACCCATGCATGGATTAATTTCATCTCTCTTAGGGAATTTGGTGGTCTAGAGGCCATTGATATCATGTGATTAATGATATTTCCAACATCAATCTCCATTAGTGGACCTAAAAATATAACTTCATTTGCATCAGAATCAAACTGCATATAGAGAAAGTTCAGTTAGTTAAAGATGTTTTCATTAGAGTTAGATAGAAGTTCATTGAGAGCATTTTCATCAATCTGAACATTTGAATAGAACCTATCATGTTCTATTTTTTATTTGAGTGCCTTAAATATGTGCTCTCTATTAACAATAAAGTTTTAATTTGTTCCACTTTGATCCCTCCTATGAACTATAATCATCAACAAATCCTTTATTCGATGTGGCAAAAACTTAGATATTTATTTTATTTCTTGTGGAAAACTTATTGTATGTCTTAAATATTTATATTGACCTCTAGTTGTATGTGTCACTTATAGGATTAGGTTGACATGATCTATTAACATTTATTCAACTTGTGTTAATTTTTCAAGTTATGTGATTTGTGGCCCAAGATCCATATTATTTGATGCTTAAAATTGATTATGGTATTTCTCTTATCAACATTTATTGCATATAGGGCCTTTAAGTGTTCGAGAAACATTCATTCCAATGTAAATTTCTTTAAAAATATAGCACATGTCTAGTGAAATAATATTATCTAGGCCATGTCAAAAAATCATTTGAAAAGTATTCAAATCTTTACCAAGCAATCCATTGGGTTAGTTATATTTCGTTCCCTTTCAGTTTCTAAATCTTGCATTCATCTTCTTCTTCTAGGTTGTGATGTTGACTCTTCTTCTGAATCATTATTTTACATTTGTTTTCTTCTTCTAGGTTGTGATGTTTTTTGCTCTTGTATATCATTATTTTGTTTATTGTTTACAACATTGACATCCATTTCATTTTGAGTTAGATTCTCTAGTGTTTCAAGCACATGATCTATCGATATTGAATTTAATTCTTCACAATTAATGTCATTATTAGCAATCAATTGACAATAGTGCCTTTGAGAAGATTTATTATGAAGTTATTATTTATGTTGCCTTCCTATCTTAGTCAATTTATTTGAATGCATTTGTCTTTGTAATATTGTTCTTAATACATACTACTCATATTGAGATGTTTATTCACGTATTTTTTCATCTTATCTACATGCTGTCTCTTTTTTGCTTCCAATTCTTCAACTATGAATTCAACCTTGCATTCTTAAAATCTTTGTCTATCATTATCATTTCTGATTTGTCTTTCTCCCTCTCTTTGTGCATCTATCATTTGTTGTTGTCTTCATTTGTGATATTGTCTTTGTTTTTCTCTTTGATATTCTCTTCGTTGTTCTTTAGTTTGAAATTTCAATATTGGTCATACCATTTCTACACAATTTTAAAAACATTGATTAAATATTTTAAGAATATTTATTGCATATAAAAATAATATAAGTATGCAAAATTTACTTAAAAAATTATTACAACACAATAAAATAAAATAAAACACATCTTTAATAAAATATATTTCTACTTAAACATACAATACTTATTAAATATAATGTTGACCCAATAATTTTTTCATGTTGAAATATATACTTATGTTGTCATTCATATCATAGCTTTGTGAGATACGTAATGAAATTAGTAGATAAACAATGAAATTGGTATATAGACAATATGAGCATGAAAACGCATAGGGAAACTTATATATATATATATATATATATATATATATATATATATATATATATATATATATATATATATATATATGTGTTTGGGACAAAATATTTAAATTGTTTAACTCAAAATATGTATAACATGAACATCATTTATTCCTCATGATATAAGGCTTTGAAATTATAATTTGATATCAATTTAGATTCAAAACAAAATAATCAATCTTTGTTTGGGTGCTATAATTTAGAAGCTCATATCATGATTAAAAATATAGACATAAAAATGCCTTATATCATGAGGAATAAATGATGTTCATGTTATACATCTTTTGAGTTAAACAATTTAAATATTTTGTCCCAAACACATTATAATTTCATATATATATATCAAATTATAATGTGTTTGGGACAAAATATTTAAATTGTTTAACTCAAAAGATGTATAACATGAACATCATTTATTCCTCATGATATAAGGCATTTTTATGTCTATATTTTTAATCATGATATGAGCTTCTAAATTATAGCACCCAAACAAAGATTGATTATTTTGTTTTGAATCTAAATTGATATCAAATTAATTTTTAACCCTAGTAAATATGTTTAGAGACATTCTATGTATTATTATACCAAAATTAGGTTCCAAAAACTATTTCTATCATTTTCTATTTGTTTTGTATCTTAATTTAAAAAAGTCTTGATTCATTAAGATAATAAATTTATTAATCATTAAGATATATAATCAGCTATGTCCATGTTTGTGCTTATATTGATCTCTCAAAGTTGATCTCATTTTCAATCAACTTGCTCTCCTCGCATGGCTCATGGATTCAACATCTCAATTATGAAGGCCTCCCTTTTCATTGCTTACATTACCACCTCCCTGGTCACTACATCTATATTTTTCCTTATAAGTCTTGTCAGTGTCCTCAACAAGTTTAGAAGAGGAAATAATGGGTTGACCCAAATTTCAAGTGGCATAACCATGAAAAAATCTACCACTCCCCTTTCTCTCACTTTGTATCTTTTTTAAATATGGGTGTTACCAAGGGATGTCCTAGGATTACACCCCCTACCTCCTTTCCCACCTCCCTCAACTTGCTAAGATCCCCCCTCCATTCCCCAGTCCCTCTTCTTTGTATATCATCCCTTAAAGAAAGATCTGACCTCTTGGTCGACCCCTCCTCAAGGGGGATCCTATTATCCCCCCTACCAGGCCTTTTAAGATTCATGTGGATTTTAATGCCTCTTCAAAGAAGAAAAGGTGTTGATCATAGGAAAAATTACTGAGGGTAAAATTTCACTCTCTTATTAGCAATGGTTCTCAGTAGACCCTGAAAGATCTCCTTTCTAGGTGACGGAGACATGTAGTCCTAGCTTGCAGTTAAGCCCTTCAGGTGGGTGATTAACGGGTCTTGTTCTTGGGTGGTGAATATTTTCACCCCTATATTTTGGGTTTGATGCACAAAGTTTGAGGAAAAAGAGTATGACATTCCCCCAACTTTCAATTTTTTTTATAAAGGATGTACACCCTTTTTTAAAATTTCAAAGCTCGCATTTGTGTCTGAACCTTAAGGGCATACGCCCTTTGGAAAGCATAAAGGGTGTACATCCTTTATCATTTTCATTTTTTTATACAAAAAAATCTATGGCCATTATGTTTTGATTTTATCCTCTCATTTTTTGTCATTCAAATTCACATACGTGCTTTAGAATTGCATCCTACCAATAGGATTCGACATTCAGGTTGTTATAGGTCAGGTATGTTGATTTATATATTTTAATTTTTCTCATTTATATTTCTATTTATTTACTCAAGTAGGGTTTTGAGTTTAGGTTTGCATTATATTCTCTTGTATTGCCTAAAAAAACTTGTATTTCCATTTAAATTTAGATACACGAGTTTGATGGATCCATTGCATGAAGAAAATGTTAGACAAAACCCCAAATAATATTATTTTACACAAGAATAAGTTAAATTGTATGATAAATACAATTAAAAATGTCAACAATTTGATGCATAGTATGTATAAATAAAACATCTTGACCTTTGTTTCTTAATCCACTCCCTTAACTAGTGCTTACTAAATCAAATCTTTATGCAAGATTTTAAGCTTTTATTCACTATTAAAATAACTAAAATAGATTTATAAATTTATATATGGTCTCATTACCCTCTCATCCCTTTTTATATCCCTTTCAACACCTTTTCATACTCTCAAGCACTTCTTAAGTTTTAATTCAACTCTCTACACAACCCTGTCAACTCTGCCAATAGGCTCTAGTAGCCTTTTTTTATGGAAAACTAGTTGGTACGGAATTTTACCTACTCAAAATGAAATTTTGTCACATATTTTAGATACCCGTTTTCCTTAACATTCATAATCACAAAATTCTTAACCCTGTCTCTAAACTTCAACCACTTTTTCTTTGTAAATCTTTCTCACTATTTCCCTGAATTAGGTCACCCAGGTCTTTGTGAACCCTATTTGCATATGTTTGGATCAAAACCATAAAAAAACATATATATCACCCTTTAAACCATTAAAAAAATTATTACCAAAATTAACCCTAACTCCATACCAAATTTTAAGTTTTTCTAATGGTTAGAAACACTCCTATGGCATAAACCCTAAAGGAGGGTTTATTTGTCTGAGTCCTAACCTAAGGACAAAATAAAATCAAATATGATCATTATAGGTGGTTTAAATTTACCAAACCTATTTTTTAAGGTTTTATTATACCCTTCCCTCATCTTCCAAACCTTTTATTTTCCAAACCAATCTCTTGTGATACTTTTCAGAGCAAAACTACTTGATTGTGCACACACAGTAACCACCTTCAGGATTGTGTCTGGGTTTTACATATCTCTAACACATTATTAAGAAAACCAAAGGTATAAATATCATTTAATGGATTCAATTACACTTACCATTACACTTTAAAATATTTCCAATCTATTCTTGGGCCTTTCCTTTCAAAAACTTCAATTGCTCAGTCCACCTTGTTGACAGTCACCACAGAAAATAGAGCTAGGCTCACTAATGCTTTAAATAAAATGATTTATTGAATCATGATTATTAATTAAACATGAAATATCAATTACACCACATTAAAAAACACATAATAATATGTTTCATAATGTCTTTATCCCATGAACAACAAGATACAGTTTGCATACCAAAAGAACAATACCCAAATCAAGGGTTTATGTAACCAGTTTGTAAAACAAGTATCTCCTTCTTGTATTTTCCTAGAGCACATATGCATGGTGGAAACATTATACCTTTCCTTAATCATTTATGAAACATTTTCCATCATCAATCTCATAGCAATAATATAAATACAAAAACAAACAGTAAATTATATCAACTTTAGCAAGGTCTACAATTTAAAGACAATATTAACAGGGTTCACCATATTCTCTTCCTTTTCAAAGTTCATCTTTCAAACATAAATTTACTATATTTACTTCATACTAGAAAAAAAATTCACTTTTCGATCTTTCATTCACAATCACATGTGATTTGCAATAATAATAATGACCTTCAACACAAAGGTTTGTAATTTCATTCAAAAATAGGGGTTCTCAACTTTCCCCTTCTATCTGCTTATAAAAACATGTTCACAATACATTCATCATTTCCTCCTCTTCAAATGTAATCACCTCACATTACATAACTGACTTTTATACTTCTAAAAATATTATTCATAACTAAATTTTGGTCTTTGACTACGTAGAGGTTACTTTTCCAAAGATAGCATTATACTTAATTTTCACCTAATATGACATGTATATCCAAACACAGGTTAAAGAAAAAAATTTAGACCTCCAAAAAAATCTAATACCTTTTCACATGATTGATACCTTGGTCAACCTCATACAATCCATGAATATCCCTTTACAAGGCTAAGAAGATTTAAATTTTCAAATAGTGCATTTTGGAGGGAAACTTCAGAATTTGAATTACATGCACCTATGAATAGTCTAGTTTCCACAAATGGAATTCCTAAGACCTATATAACCTATCAAAACACATAATATACTTCCAAAAGACCAAAAATTAATCAACTTGCGGTCATCATGGGATGCCCCTGCATCACAATTAGAAATAATCATCAATGGTTTGCATCACTCTTCAGCTGGTAGTACACACATTTCACTTGCCAATACACTAGAGACTATTTTTAATGAAGTGGGAAATGTAACTTCATAACTTGAAGCAATTTTGCATCGAAGAGAGGCCATGAAATAATTTTATTCTTAGAAATTATCCTATGAAGATGTTAAAAAAAAAAAAAAGATGTGTGTACTTTTTTTGTTAAGCTTGGAACCAACCAACCTCCACTAACAAATTTCAAACATATTAGTACCGATTGGTGTGTTCATGAGGAGATGAAAAATAAATTTTGGGATAGGTGGTGGATGGTGTTTGATGAGCCTCCATGCAAAAATAATGAGGTTTCGATACACTTTTTAAGATAATTGTATTATGAGTTCATGTTACAATAATTTCCAAACTATTTTGACATGAATGCCTCCTAAGGTAGGGGAGGTGGGTCTTCATTTGATAGATTTGTGCTAGGTGAGACTAAAACTATCATAACCAAACTTAGAGAAATAGAATAACAATATCACATTCCTCTATTCCTAAAATTTTGCATTGTAATGTACAAATAGACACACTTGAGGTGGTTACGAGTCTAACACAAATTATGATTGAGCATGGTATGCATACATTGAAGACTTCTACTCAACATATAGGTGGTGTTAGTGGTAGTGGTGGTGTTGTTATTAGTGGTAGTGGTAGTGGTAGTTGCGATAGTGGTTTTGGTGTTGTTGGTATTGGTGCTAGTGTCCCTCCTCCTACTCATATTACAATTCCTATGCATCATTACACATAATATAAGAGCAAGTGTATAGGATCTCTTATTCAGGGGTGACATAAATGTATTACATTTATGAAGACTAGAATGTTAGAGCATACATGATCTATATATGCTTCAACAATGCATAAAACTATCATGCCAAAGTATATGCCACTTTTAGATGATTTAGTAGTGCATGATAGTAGCATGCCAGAAACTATACGAGATGTACTAGCTTCATCAACTCCTATCATGATACGCTACCCTGTTGTGCAGGAGTTATCAAATTTACCATCTATATTTGATACATAGGTTTAATTTTAATTATAGTTGTTTATGTTTGTAAAAGAATATTAAGTTTATTTTCTAGTATGTGTTTACTTAATTGACTAATTTATTTGATTGAAATTCATATTTTTTGTTTGTATAGATGATTGGTGATATTTTAGGTAGCTCAACAGGTCTTGACTCTATTTTAGAGGTTGTAATTGGCATGGGTGTACCCTATACATGGGTTTGGAAACTTTTTAATTACATATTTATTCATGTACATGTTTATTATCCTTTGAATAAAAAACTATGTTTTAATATATATATATATATATTGTATTCATAGATTTTAATCATATTTATTGGATTCACACATTATTTATTTATTGATTTTATAGATGATGAGGGATGTTATAGGCAACCCCAATGGATGAGAATAAGGTTTTGCTGATGTTGTAGCTACATCATAGAATCCACTATATTTGCAACAGGTCATTAATCAGGGATAGAGACTGGTGAGAACACATATTAAAATTATTTTTAGCTTCAAGCAATGATATTTTATGTCATATTTACATAATTATATGCACATATAGATCGAATGATATATGTATGCTCCATAGGATTCCCCATTGTGGGTGTATATGTGATTGAATCATTTTACAAAAAAAAATTATTGAAAAAATAATCAAATTTTTAATATACAATTTTAATGAATTAATTTTTATATTTCATATGTTGTGCAGACACAACAATTTCTAGCATTTGTCAATAAAATAATGGATGACTCATATGTTTAGAGGAGAGTCTCTCCACGTATTGATGCATCCAACACCCCTAACTTTGTGTCTATGCCAACAAAGAACAATTTATTTGGATGCAATGAGGAGGAGAGCTGGCTATTATGCAAGAAATTTAGTTGTAGTCATAATCAATTTTATATGCTGATATGGCCCACATTGTATGCCTATATCGTGTATTTTGTCTATGTACATGTTATGGTCTACATTTTTTCTTGATATATGTTATATTATTTATATTAAATTATGCTATAAAAATTTTCATGTATCACATATATACTATTAGATAATATGATTCCTTTACCTGTGTGTATTTTCTATTTTGATCATTTAATGTTTACACATATTATTGGTTAATGATCATTATTAATTCATACGGAGCTAAAAAAATCACATTATTCTCTAAGTTAGGTGCTTCATGATTATGTGTATTTTAAATTTACATGTGATATTTACTATTTACTTTTTTCATTTACATTTAATTACATATCAATTTGTAGTTGTGATGTAAGTGGACTTGGGATCGATTTCATGGACATGTAAATATTATAAATTGTAATTGATCATAGTTGTTAGGAGGTCTAGTGATGCACTTCTGTATGCATTTATGCTTTGTTATCATAACTTGGTTCTCAATGTACTCTTATTGTGCCTCATGTAGGCTTTTAAGTCTTTAGGATTAGATGATATGTCATCACCATAAGTATTCTTTATTTGTTGTGTGAGATCTAGCCTATGTAAGGCCTCGGTAAAAGTTTATTTAAAAGCACAACATATCATGCTATCTACATTATTTTGCCTCATGTGGGATTTTAAGTCTTGGGGATTAGATGATATGTCATCATTATAAGTATTCTCTATTTATTGCACAAGATCTATCCTATGCAAGGCCTTGGTAAAAGATTATTGAAAAGCACAACATATCATGTTGTCTACAAATTATAAATGTGTTGTTGCTTCAATGATTCAAGTAATTTTGAGACATCTCATATAGCAATTTAATTACCGTGGTGTAGACTTTTGCTTGGTACTTTTTCCACCATTATGTATAGGATTAACATACATGTTTTTTCTCTCCCCAATCCATTCTTTGGAGAAGTCACTACACACTGCTATTTTATAATTGAAATTCCAACTCTAGTAATCGGATGGTTTTTTCATCTCTTAATATATTTTAATAAACAATACAACTTTCTTTGATTTATTTTGCATGTTTATCATTTTATGGGAAATGGATATCAATAATTTTTTTGATATAACTTTGCCAATATCTAATCCAATTCAAGCACTTACAAAAAATAATACTGCATTTAAAAGTTAACTTTATTTTACTTGCTTGATTAGAAATTTTTCTAGCTTTATAATGTTTAGTACACATCTTTAAAAAAATCAGATGAATTATTCCTTTCACTTTCATCATCTAGGAGAATCTTTGCAAGATGCTTTGTTTACAAGCACACAGTAGATTTTTTAGCATCATCTTTGTTGGGACCCCATGACCAAATACAACCCCATAACTAGGGATCAAACTTATGACCAAGAGAAAATATTGGGACCCCATGACAATATGTGGCCCCAAAACCATTACAACATCAGATTGTACAGGTCATGGCTCAAGCCACTCTTTAAAACAATTTTCCTATATCTATGATTTGAGGGACTAATAAGTTTCACACACCAAGAAATTCAATTTCTCTTGACTCTCTAATTTCATAGGTGTTATAAATTTTCCACATGGCGGAACATACACAAGTGTATTTTAGTATGTTTTTGGTAATAAATATCCTATCATGGATTCAAGTTGTTTGTAATACCTATACACCTTACCTTTCATGTTTCAAGCAGTTTAAAGCTTTAGATGAGCTGTTAGATCCTCCTCTAACTTTGGTCGTGCATTACAACATAATCATAAGGGCTAAAGGTAAGTTGTCATCTCCTACACATGCATGAATGAGTCCTATAATAAATCTTAGGAGACTTTTATCTAACTTGATATGGATGAGATGTGGTAATAATATTTCTCTTGTAGCCAAATCTCTTAAAATGGGCCAAAAGTTGGTCAATAAGAGCCGTATATTTTGACTTGTTAGCCTGATTGATAAAATGTCTAGTGAATGCATCTAAATAAGCATTTTAAGGCTAGAATGGTTGTTTTACAATCTTAGTGAAGTCCCGGGAGTGAAGGTTGTAGTTGGTCAGAGGCATCCCCTAAGAGAATTCACTCATTCCTAAGTGTGCAAAATAAGCAAACTTATATCACACATTACAACATAATCATGAGGGATATATATGAGCCATCAACTCCTACACATGCATGGATAATATCTCTAAAAAATCCTAGGAGGATTTTATCTAACTTGAGATGGATGAGATAAAATAATGAGGTTTCTCTCATGGCTAAATCTCTCAAAACGAGCCAAAAGTTGGTCAGTGGGGGTCATGTATTCTGAATCATCAACCGAATTTATGTGGACACATCTAGATAGGAATTTTAAGGCTATAATGGCCATTGTCAAATCTTGTTTGGCCCTTAAGAGTGAAGGTTGTGGTTGGGCGGAGGCATCCTCAAGAGAATTCACTAGTCCCTAAGTGTGAAAAATGATCAAACTTATGTCGTGTGTTTTAGCATAACCATGAGGGATAAAGATAATTCATCAAATCCTACATATGAAAAAATGAGTCCTATAATAAAATTTTAGAGGATTTTATCTAACTTGATATGGAAAAGATGCAATAATGAGGTTTCTCTCATGGCCAAATCTCTCAAAATAGGCCAAAAGTTGGTCAGTAGGGGTCATATATTCAGACTTATCAACTCAATTGATTAATCATCTACATGAACACAATTTATAAGTGTTTTAAGGATATAAAAGTTATTTTTTGATCTTGGTCAGGCCCTAGGAGCAAAGGTTACACTTGGTCAGAGGCATCCCTTAAGAGAATTCACTTGTCCTTGAGTGTGTAAAATGAGCAAACTTCTATCGTGCATTACATGAGAACTGTGAGGGATAGAGAACAACCATCAACTCCTACACATGCATGGAAAAGTCCTATAAAAAATCCCAAGAATATTTTATTTAACTCAAGATTGAAGAGATGCAAAAATGAGGTTTCTCTTGCAGCCAAATCTCTTAGAATGAGCCAAAAGTTGGTCAATGGGGGCCATATATTCTGACTCATTACCCCAATCGATGAACCATCTATGTAGACAAATATAAATAAGAATTTTAAAAATAGAACAAACATTATCTGGTCTTGGTCAGGCCCTAGGAGTGAAGGTTATAGTTGGTCAGAGGTATCCCTTAAGAGAATTCACTTGTCCCTGAGTGTGCAAAATGAGTGAACTTCCATCGTGCATTGTAGGAAAATAGTGAGGGCTAGATATGAACCGTCATCTCCTAAACATGCATGGATGAGTCCTCTAAAAAATTATATGAGTATTTTATCTAATTCAAGATGGACAAGATACGGTAATGAGGTTTCTCTCATGGTCAAATCTCTTAGAATAAGCCAAAAATTGATCAGTGGATGTCGTATATTCTGACTCATCAGCCCAGTTGATGAACTGTCTATGTGGACACATTCAAATATGATTTTTAAGGATAAAACATCCATTGTTTATTCTTGATCAGGCCTTAGGAGTGAAGGTTGTAATTGGTTGGAGGCATCCCTTAAAATAATCCACTTGTCCTTGAGTGTGCAAAATGAGTGAACTTTTATCACGCATTATAAGAGAAATATGAGGGCTAGAGACAAACCATCATCTCCTAAATGTGCATGGATGAGTCCTTTAATAAGGCTCAAGAGGATTTTATCCAAATTGATATGGATGAGACACAAAAATTATATTTCTCTCATGGCTAAATCTCTTAGAATGGGTCAAAAGTTGGTAAGTGGGGGTCATATATTTTGACTCGTCAGCCCAATCAATGAACCGTCTATTTAGACATATCTAGATACACATTTTAAAACTAGAAAAACCATTGTTCGATCTCAGTTAGGCCCTAAGAGTGAAGGTTTTTATTTTTCAGAGGCATCCCTTAAGAGAATCCACTTGTTCTTAAGTATGCAAATTGTGCATGGATGAGTCTTGTAAGAGTGCCTAGGAGGATTATCTCTAACTCGATTAGGAGGAGACATGACAATGAGGTTTCTATTGCAACTAAATCTCTTAGAATAAGCCAAAATTTGGTCAGTGGGGCCCATATATTCTAACTTGTTAGCCCAAACAATGAACCATTTATGTGGATACATTGGGATAGGTGTTTTAAGGTTATAACAACCATTATCCAGTCATGGTTTACCCCATTAAATGAAGGTTATAGTTGATCAGAGGCATCCCTTAAGAGAAACCACTCATCCTTTAATGTGAAAAATGAGTGAACTTTCATTGCACATTGTAAGAGAATTATGAGGGCTAGGTACAAACCATCAGCTCTTACACATGCACAAACTAGTCCTCTAAGAAAGCATAGATAATACTAGTTTTGTGTTTTTTTGAAAGGACAAATAAAGAGAAGGTGAAAAATGGTTTGCTTAAGGTAGATAACATTAATATGAATTGTTTTTTGGTTTCTATTTGTTTCAAGAAGATAATCTTTTCTACTCATGGCACCAACCATGTGAAGGTAGAAGCTCATCTGTTGCCACTAACTTACATTAAAAATTTTAGTCAAAAATTTAATTATAAATAAATACATAATGATAAAATAGTTAAAAATTAAAATACATTAAATCAAATAACTTTTCTATATTAATTTGAAACACTAGATAAACTTATTAATTCAATCTAACGTACCTTCAAGATTAGCTCTGTTTGCAAGTGTTTCAAGAATCATTTTGTAGTCAGATTCATGCACTTTCCACAAAGTTCTATATGAGGCTTTCCATAATATTTGATCATTTGGATATTTATATCAATAACCAAGTTTTAATAATGAAGCACCACCCTATGTGTTTGGAAGTTCTCCAGCATCCTATTCCTCATCCATCCCTTTCTTATATGTTGCATACCCTTTTATTTCAGTAGTTTCCACATCTTCTCTTAGTAACATCTCTCTTCTATCATACTTTTCTTATATTTCTCTACCTCTACCACTTTCTTCTCCAATCCTAGTCATATTCGTATTTACTTCTAGGTCTTTTGATTTATTCCACCTTAGATATTGTCTTAGTTCCCTTTCTAGTCTCAAAAATTTCTTCTTGATATGTGTCTTTTCACCTTCCTTCAAGTTCATTTTACTCAGCTCTTCATCATTTACATTCTCCCCCATGGTGTCTGAAGTGACTACTCCATGTTGTTTGGCATAGGTACAATGGCCTTTTTCACAACCAATATTTTTATCAACAAAGGTAGTCACTATAAAAAATTCCCTCTTATTTTTTGAATAAATAACTTTTTTACAGTCTTAAAAGCTATGTATCCTTGTACTATAGACTCATTAATATAGCCATCAACTATAGTCTTCATCTAATAATACAATTGTTTTATTTTTTTATGATAGTACCTATGGAGCCAGGGTCTAGTAACCACTACGGACCCAATGTGATAAATTAGCTCTTCTCCATCCATAAAATTTGTGGTAAATATTTTTTTGTCTCTACACAACAACACAAGTAGTGGTTTATTCCCTCATCATTTTCTTCAGGTGAAATGATTGCAAAAATATGACATGCATTTAAAGTATAATCAAATTGTTAACACATCTAAGAAAAAATAAAAATATCATTAATATCTAAGGTTATATATTTAATGAAAGAATAAATTGTACCTAGTTGCACAAGATCTAAGATGTGGTCAAATTTAATTGGTGATGCTATTTCATGATTTGTCAATTATTGGAGTGAATTGGTTACTCTCTACAGGGGATATGTGTATACAATATCATTAGTCAACCCATTTTTTTGACCCACATTCATTCTAATTAAATTCCATTAATGGGAAATAAGAACATGCCATATCCCTAATATAAATAATCCATGAACTTGAATTTTAGATTTAAATAGAGTAAAAAATAATCGATCTAGATAATGTAATATAATCTTCATTAATTGTCTTATATTGTTCCTCTATTAACCAGAATAATCTTATTACATGAGAATGTTTATCTAATGCATGAGAAAAAAATTATTACACCAAGTCACAATACTTGTAGCATCATCCTTGTGCTTTGCCTACTCTCTTTTAAGGGCTCTTTTTATACATGCACCTGCACCATCATATTCCCCTTTTCCATGTTCAGCATCAAAAAAGCTCTAAAAATGTTGAACGTCATTCTTCTTATGCATTATACTTAACCAGTAAAACATTCAAGAATTATTAAACTACCCTACACAAATATCTAACCAAATGTAGTATGTATCAAACATTATTTCTCTTGCATTCATATTTATATAAAATATCTCAAAACAACCCTAGACAAACTCTAGAGAATGTGATATGTCATCGTTCATATAAAAGTGGTAATCCCTCAAAATCTTTCTATTATCATCTATGATATCAGGTGCATGTTTGAATGTAATATAAACAAAAATTCTAACTTGAATTAAATTATAGTATTGGGGTTGAACCTTATTATGTGTTTTTAGTGTGTAGTTCTTAGTAAAGTCCACAACTGAAATAATGGTGTCAAGTGAGAAGTTGTCCTTGCATACCTTAAATTGATTATCTAACCATTTTGATTTGTGTGTGTATCTTGCATATTGGTAGATGATATTCTTATTAAATTCAAACATAGAATTAGATACAAAAATTTTGGTCGTAATTAATTCATATCTTGATGAATTGTTTCTATATTTTAGCACATACTTTGCATATTTGTACTTCATATAATTAACTAATTGCTTTCCAAATTCATGTGAAATATCTTCATGTGTATAACTCATCAAATTTGAAAAACCACCACAACTATTACATATTCTATCTAAACATTGTTTGGCAAAAAAAAAACCGTCCCTCGGGTCTTTGACATAAAAGACCTTGGATTAATTCTCTTGATGTCTTAGGTGGGGAAGACACCATGCATTCTATCAAATCTTATTAGTATATAAAGTACAATGTATATGATGAAAAACATCAAAATACATAGCAAATTTAACATGTACCCTATAACAACATGTGATGTATGATTGGTTGATCTTAATATAGAAAGGTTTGCACATCTCAAATGACCTTTGGCTAATTATCAATTGGCCATTAAATTTTTCAATAATTTTTTTATAAAATTTTGTTTGTGTCACATCTAATAAATATTTTGCATGTGACTCACAGTTTTTTGAGCCTTTTCTTCTTTTAACAACATTTTTTATATTAGATGAGACCCTTATATTGTCGTATCAAAAAAATTCAATCAAATGTATTGTTCCTTCAATTAATACCTTATCTTTTCATGGGAGTATACCATTAAATGCCCAATAATCCATGAGTGAAGGGTCATCAAACCTTGTTCTTATTTTTATGGCATTTATTAGAGTTTTTTTATTTAAGTTCAAGAATTTACTTATTTCACTAATAATTTGAGCTCTAAATGTTGACTTACTCACTATAGATTTCATTATTACTCATCTTGCCACATTACTATCTTTATTATGACTTTTTTGCCTATTACCTTAAATGCATTAAATAGATTCTTTACTATTGTATTATTTTTTCCCTCCATGTTGAATGTTTTTAACCCCAAATTATGCATCACAAGGCACCTTTTTTTCATGTTCATTAATTAAACAAATAGTTGACATCATTTTGTATGGGTTTTATTCTCAAATGCATACGTTTAACATGACATTGAACTGATTTTTTGACATTTTACCTTCCATAGGTCCTATTATTTTATCATCTATTTCAAACAAATACCTTGGTGCCCATCTTATTATCCTTGGAGGTGTGGGTGTAGGAGCTATATTTTATATTAAATTGGGTGATGTTACCACTTCAACCATAGTAAGGATAGTAGAGGGTTGACTATCTACATTAGATCTTATAGGTGAATTAAATTTATCTTCATTAGGAGACACATGATTTGGGGTCATTACTTGATATTGATTATCATCATACTCAAAAATTTATTTTGAATAGATGTTTCATTATATTGTGTTTGTCCATATGTTTCATCACTCATTACAAATTCATTACATAAATGCTTTAAATTTTGAATTTCATCATGCAACATAGATTGATTGGGTTCTCTTATCTTAATTGAAGACATATCTAAACTAAATTCTATGGAATTGGGCATGTTATTTTCATTTAAAATATTCCCTGGTGTAGAGGAAACACCTTCACCCTATTTAGAAGACCTTATAAATGCTCTCTTATTTGCTTGTCTTTTTCTTTCTTTTTCTCTTTTCTCTTCAATTTCCTCATTTGTTAGCTATTTGATTGGCCTTTTATGATGATTTCCTGACCCCATTATTTATCTTTATCAAAATAAGACAATTGTAGATTTAAACTTGGAGAATTTTTAGTGATTCAAATAAAATGAATGAACATTTTACCAAATTCATATAGTTATAGCAGAAAAATCACTTTATAATTTACAAAGAACAACACAAATAAGTAATTTTCAAGGAAAATCTAAAAGAAATTTGTCAATCATAAAGGGCATGCATGATTTTGAAAGCATGCACACACTTTGTGATCTAAGAAAAAATAGACAAAAATAATAATGAGGAAAAAGTTAGTTTGTAAAGGGCATATACCCTTTGCAAGTTTACAAAAAAAATTATCGCTTTCCCTCAAAAATTGTCTCAGTTTTTGGTCTAGGGGGCTTGAACCTGGTCCAAACTCTATCATGAACCAACCAAAGAGATTTCTAAGAAATTTAGGGGTTTTTCATCTTTTTTAACACGTCTGATCAGGAAGCTTTTATTATTTTATTATTTGAATTATATGGGTTTATAGAGCATAAAGCATAGTTTTAGAATGCATTTTTTTTTAATATTAGAATATTATTTATAATTTTTACATAACATACCTCATCATGGACTATATACATATCATCACAAATTCTCTTATAACTTTTGAATATTAATCAAACATTTATAAAACTTATATCTCAACAATCTACACATTGTCAACTATGCTTTAAAAAAAAAAAAAAAAAATCAAGAAGTTAAAGTCAAAAAGTTGTGTTCGTACACTTAAAATTTCAATTTTTCAGTTGTCTTGACTTGTAAATTATTTTAAAATTATATATATAATAAAAAATATTCTTAACAATCTTCAACATTTCACCTATCTATATATGATGTTTCATACAAAGATTCATTCGTTTACTTAAAAAATGTGTGTTCATACACATGCAATCTCCTTCTCTTTACAAAAAATAACCAACCTATTGTCATAAATGCATCTATTTCATACACTTTTATCATCTGATTATTGAAAAAAATTATATATTTAGAAACTACATTCAAAATGCCATAATTCATGTTCTTATGTCATTGTCAAATTTATTTTCAAAGTGGCTCTAACATTCTCTCCAAGTTTAATTATTGTTATTTTTATTTTTTTTTAAAGTTGCTTTATAACTCCCTTTTGTCCCCCATTATCTTGCATCTACCCTTTTGGTGGATCCTCGTTCTGTCTTAGGGGTTTTTGCTGAATATTAGTTGAAGACTAGTGGTTTCAATTTCTATTCTCTTTGTTGTTCTTCCATTTTTTCAGTGTTTCCTTTGTTGTTTGCTTCTTCACTTTCTTGGTGTGCTCCCTTTTTGGAGGTGGAAGTCCTTGTGTTTATTTTTTTCCATTGTCCTTCTCTTTTTGTTATGAGAAATGGTCCCCCAATTGTGTCCCATGTCCGTTCATAGCTCCGGTGAAAAGCATTTGACCCCATTAAATAAAAAATACATAAGGATACATGTTTATTATATATCATTATAAAATGTTAATAACCTTAAATATTTTTCTTATATGTTGTATGTTTATATAAGCTAGATATGCAAGTGATGCTATATATAGTGAAGTGTGATATTTTACTAAAAAAAAAGAAAATATGAGATTTTATGTGATGTGAAAGAAATTTGCATATAGGTTATGTATGATCTGATTTTGTTAGTTAATTTTTGGTAATGAATATAATGGCAGGAATGGAAGGGCGAAGCACAGAAAATGGAGCAACATAGTGGAGAAGAAATGTGTTGGCAATATAGTTATGCGCAACAAAAGAAAAGATGAGTTCATGATAAATAAATTGGGAGGTGTAATGACAGTATATTGATTTATTTTTAATATGATTTATAGTGGAGGAGAATGATGTTTACATAATTAAAAAACCATTCAATCATTCAAGATTAGATTATAATAAATATATGTACCTTATTACTTTGTTGCTTATCTACACCTTTCGATTGATACTTCTTTGTTACATTTTGAATTATTTATTTTTATTTTTACTCTTACTATATTGTTTGTATATATATATATTAATATCTTATATTTATTATATTAGGTCTGCTTTTCATAATATTTTTTTTAATTCAAAAAAAAGAAAAGAAAATGTCAGCAATTTTCCATAACACAGATACGAATGTCTCTCCTCCCTATTTTTATTATAGAATGCCTCTCTATATAATAATTAATTCCCTTCTCTCCCAAAAAAATCTAACATCACATACTATTAACATGACATATATATGTATATATAATTATTTTTTATAGTAATAAAATATATTTTTTTGAAATAGATTTTAAAACCCTTTTATAAAAAAATGACATATTAAACCCATACAAATAAAATATATATTAAATTCTTAAAAAACAAATAAAATAACAACAAAAAACATAATAAACGTAAATATATAACTACATAAAGAAAGGGAAAAATAAATAAATAAATAATAATAATAATAATAATAATAATAATAATAATAATAATAATAATAATAAAATAACTCAAAACAAAATGAACCAATAAAAGGAGAACATTAAAATAACTTCCTTATGAAGGTGACAACCCAACTAACAAACAAGAACCCGACCAAAGAAAAAACCAAAAAATAAAACCCTACCAATAAGACAGCGTCCAAACCTCAAAGGAGCAGCAAAGAAACTACTTTAAACTTTAATCTTTCTCTAAAAGAACCAATAAAAGGAGAACATTAAAATAACTTCCTTATGAAGGTGACAACCCAACTAACAAACAAGAACCCGACCAAAGAAAAAACCAAGAAATAAAACCCTACCAATAAGAAAGCATCCAAACCTCAAAAGGAGCAGCAAAAAAACTACTTTAAACTTTAATCTTTCTCCAAAATATGGCTTATTATTAACTCCTAGAGGCATATATTATAGTATTATTATGACTCAAAAATCATTCTATCCTCATTGTTATTATTTTTTAAAAATTATAGTTTTGTAATATTTAATGTAAGGTTGTGAATAATCTATCATTTTCTTCGTTATGTGTTAAATAATGAATAATTTTTATTTTTTTTGGGCTATGTCTAATTAAAATATTTTGGTTGGTTTTAATTTTTATGATAGATATGGTTGCAGTGTTTAGTTGCATAGGGAAATCAACTTTTGTTGTAGGCCAACATTTGTAGCTCTCAAGTAAAATTGGAAAGGATTAGAGAGATGCAGCGACATACAACAATAAAAATGGCCTTCGACTATATACGATATTGAAAATCTGATAACTTGGTGACAATTTCCTATTTTTAATTGCCTTCATTGCTATTTGTTTATAACATGAAACAATGTCAAAATTATATAATACAATTAAACATGTTAAAATTTTATTCAAACTATGTGAAACTATGCAGGGAACAAAGCCTTCCGGCAAAAACAATTTAGAATAATAATATCGTTAATTTTGAAAAAAAAAAATACAAAAGGTTACCACACAATGGGGTGGCCATGACATTTATTATAATACTTTGAAAGTGTCGTGCAGCTAAGCAAGAACATAGGGCACTTGTACCTTATTATGAAGGCCACCTGTAATTTGGTAACAAATGACATACAATAATACAAGGATATCAGTATTACTATCACCTAAAATAGAAAATCCACTGCTACTATCTGGCCCATTATTACGACTGTTGGTTGCAACACTATTACCATCACGAGGTATTTCTTTTATGTTTTGTACAAAGTCAAATTTGATTTTAAAATGAAATAATAAATAATAAGATTCTTTTTTTTTTTTTTTTTTTGGGTGAATTAAAATTTTTATGAACTATATAGTAATTTAAAACTTCTACACATAATTTTGAATTACTTAATTTGGGGTCATAAAACAAATTTGTATAATGTCGATTTCAATATCAAAAAAATAGCTAAATATAATTATCTTGCATTAGATGAACTTCAATGATTGAAATGTTATTTGATTTTATTCAAATAAGAGGCATCGTTCACCTTCTCTTTAATTCTCGTTAATCATTAAACACATAATGAAATTGAAAAATAGAATATTTGATGCCTCGAATTAAATTTTTGCTCATTGCTACCTCTCTCATGATTTTGTGAATGTTAATTCTTGTTACATAAATTTGCATATTGGCATGGAATGCAAATACTTGATATATTTGTATATATTTAATGAATGTGGACTTTGATAACTATTGTTGTTGCTTATTTACGTTTGCTTGTTATTACATTTATCACTAAATTTACATTTTCATTATCTATGATTTTTTGTCAATTTTATAGTATATATTTTTTCAAAAAAACTAACAAGTTTTTTACTTGTGGACAAGGATCTTCTTGCTCTAGGAGGATGGGGCAATAAGCCTCAAGCCCTGCCATCTCCATCATCTCTCCCAACATTCATGTTTGTTGTGATTGCTTAATAGTCCTCTTTATTGATTTTTGTTTCTTGCTCTTTATGCTTAGTTGTTAAATTGTTGATGTGATATTTTTTTTTGTATGGTCATTTATTGACCACCTTTTAGACTTTTTTTGAGGTGTTTTTGCCTCAGTGTGGTTATACTCGTGGGGTGTGACTTCTCTACCCCTATTTTTTTATGATTAGCATTGTACCATATCCTTGTTTGATTAATATACGCTCTTCAATATAAAAAATTAACAAATTTAAAATTCCCTATATATTACAACCACTGCATTTTCTTTTCCAATTTACCTATTTGCAAAGGCACTTTTTTTCTTATGTAATTCCAAGCTTTTTGAACCAATTAAATTAGAAGGAATGATTCCTTCTTGTGGAAAAATCTTTGTATAGAATTTGCCTGTTGCAAAGAAAAAGATGCACTTTAGCTTCAATTGTCATTGCATTAAAGTACTGATCTATTTAGGGGGGGAGTCATTTTGCTCATTGTTAATGCAACTGCACTTTTGTGCAATAAGAAAACTATGAAAAGGCAAATAGGGAAAAATGAACCAAAAACTAATGTAATTTTAATAGGCGTTGAAACATACGAACAACCAAAGACATTATTTTCCAACATCGATAATGCTCTAGAAAATAATCACTTTTTCAGAATTAGTTCATTTAAATACAATGTAAGTGACTATCATTTTGATACAATTCAAGTTTTACTAATTTTTTGTTATACATTAAATGGATTACAAAATTAAATGATATATTATTTCATATCATGTTTAAATTCAATATGCTCATATGAACATGAAATGCATCATGACATTCTCTATGATTTACATGAAATACATGACAAATACACATACTTATGTATAATGAGGCTTTCTACAAAACATAACATAAATGTAGATGAAACTAGCCTATGGGGTGATACATTATGTATCCAATGGATATTAAGATGGTTTAATATATCAATTTACTTATGGTCATTGATACAAAATAAGATACGCTTTAACATAGAGTCATTGAGTCTAGAATATTCAATATTATTTCATGATAGCAACCTTGATTGTGGCCACTATGAACCCTTGCTATGCAAAAGAACTAATATTGAAATTATTGGAACTAGACAATTAAAATTATCAACTACATGTACGGGGCTTTCATGTGAATAAAATGTTATTTCATACAAAATAAAAAATTAAGTAAATATCATAATGTAAACAAGAACCTATAAATAAAGTAATTTGTGTTATATTATGAAACAAGCAACCATGGCCACAAGTAAAGCATAACAGAAACTTAGTCAAAACTATTAAAAATTTTACTTATAAAAACCATTTCTTCAACATGCACTACAAATCTTGCATCCTTCTACCTCCCACCATGCAAAGAAGGTATTATAGCTACAACGTGGCCCTTTTTAATCAAGTTAAATAGTAAAAGAGATAACCTTGGTCATTATTTTATTGGTTAATTAATGACAAGGTAGGGAGAACTTGTGCCTTGACCTTTATTTATTTATATATAATTGTTTACGTGTATATACTTACAATTGGTAAAAGATGCTTATTTATAAGTTAATTTATTTGAAAAATTATATTTAGTTAGTTTCTAGGGCTACTCCAACCCTAAAATAAGCCGATATTTGGTCCATTGAGCCTAAAATCACCTTAACACTTATCAAAAAGATATTTGTTAATGTATATGGAATATTTATCACTTGTCATCAAACCTTGCATTGAAAATATAGATTCATATATTATATGGGTTTTTCCTAGACAAACTCATACACCTATGGGCTTGTCCCTTTTAGTTTTATGGACATGCTAGTCTGTTACCTTGAATCTTGCACTTTTACTCTTAGTTTTCTACATTATCATAGTCACCAAGTGTGCATAAGTTGTCCTAAATCAACATGTGTGTGTGTGTGTGTGTGTGTGTGTGTGTGTGTGTGTGTGTGTGTGTGTGTGTGTGTGTGTGTGTGTGTGTGTGTGTGTGTGTGTGTGTGTGTGTGTGTGTGTGTGTCTGTGTGTCTGTGTGTGTGTGTGTGTGTGTGTAATTCCAATCAATCCATTCTATCATCTAGGAGGAATCTATAGCTACAATCAAGAATGATAAAGAAATAAGCATATGACACCTCCAAATACCAAGATCCAAGCATCACTCAATCAAGTTTGTTGAATCTCATACATGTACGACATCATCATCCTATCTTGGTCTCTCTACATTTCCCACGTGCCAAATGATGGTAAAAAATTACATGTAATTACATTATAAATTATATGGAAGAAGAGGCTCACAAACCCTCACTCAAGCTATTTTATTCACACACTTGTAAAACTACATGATTTCATGCATGTAATGTATGTAGTTTACAACACTACCTTGGTGGTTACTCAACTCCATAACTATTTATTTTGTTTTAGTGTACAGGTTAAGTCAAGGAAGAGATTCAAATATTCTACATATTCTATCCATCACATTTGTAAATCAAAGCTATATGCATAACAGGAAGGTGACAATGCACAGGTGATAGAAAAATCATACTATAAACCCCTATTTAGACAAACCTAGTTGTAGTAGGAAAAACCTGACCATAGTCAAACAACCATGACTTTACAAGTCTATTCTAACAAGATATTCACAATAATGGGTTTGCTCTGAAAATATATTCACAAGAAAGGCTTGTCCCAATGAACAAGTCTATCTCAGAGCATCATATAGTTTCCAAATTTTAGGAGCAGGTTGTACACATTTTACACAATCTATCTATAGTCTTAGATTTTAAGAATAAAAAATAGGTGTGATCATTCATTATCCCTTTTTCATTTACATTGCTTATTATAGTTTTACTTTTTTTATTTTGACTTTTTATTTATGGGAACCTATTAGATAGATCTGAATTGTGTATGTTTAATAATGTATGTTATAATCTATTTAATTACAATCAATTATTTTTTTGTCTTTCAGCCTGTGGGGCTTGCTCCTATTTACTGCACTTTTATATATACTCTGGTTCTTGGTCCCTATAAAACTAGGCTTTTAACCTTATCAAATTAAAAAAAATTAGGGTTATCAA
The DNA here is from genome assembly GCA_037957365.1 of Torreya grandis. Taxonomy (NCBI): domain Eukaryota; kingdom Viridiplantae; phylum Streptophyta; class Pinopsida; order Cupressales; family Taxaceae; genus Torreya; species Torreya grandis. The sequence continues at coordinate 1,265,715 of JARHVA010001894.1, read as the reverse complement.
CATGCTCAAACACTCCAAATAGGTCTACTTCATTTAGAGACCTCATAATACTTGCTTCAAGTTCAACAAATTTCGTCATCAAAATGTACTAGTGTTTAAAGGTTTAACTCTTGACATATTTATATTACATATTCCTTTCACAACTAAAATAACATGTACATGTTGTAGTATTCATCCTATTTGTATGTAAATATAAAAATATAATACAATCGTTTAAATATATAACATTAACATGGTGAACAAGAAATATAATACAACCATCTAAATATATAACATCAACATGGTGAACAGGAAATATAATGCAACCATCTAAATATATAACATCAACATGGTGAACAAGATGAAATATTTATTCATCCACATACCCTTCTACATCAAATCATATAACCATGTTATAATAACAATGAGGATAAGTTTTCATTAAAAAATTGTCACTATAAATTTCATCATGAGAGCCAAGCCCAAACCGATACTACCTGATGTATAATTCCACACAAAATGAAGAGTCCTAAAAACATTTAATAAATCAACCTAAAATTATTTTCATAATTATTTAAAATCATAATAAGAGCACAACCTACTACTAGCTTTAAATGCCTCATAGGATCAAATCTCATTAAAAAAATAAAATAATTAAGATTCTAATGCATTTAGTAATTCTCTTTAGCAAGATCCATTTCTATAATCAACAGAACTAAAGAACTATGCTATTTTACCTAGTTATAATCATAATGAGAAAATGCAATTAAGAGCTCGAGCTTCCCACTCTTCTCAATTACTTAATGAAAGGTTTCACTATCCTCCCATGCAAAAAGTAAACTTCCATCACCTTCTAAGTGCCCCACATAATGAATCCTATTTTTTAGTTCTACTAGAGCATCTATACACTATTATATTACAATTTTTGCCCCGTAATACCTTGTAATTTTAATTAAGATAGGTTGTATATAATCACTTTTCCACTTTTTGGTATGTGTGTAACACCCTAACCTAATATATCATTATTTTTGCCTTGTAATACCTTGTAATTATGATTGAGATAAGTTGTATAATCACTTTCCACCTTTGTGGTATGTGAAACACCCTAACCTATGATAGATATATTCATAGAACTTTGTAATTTCATATATCTATATGTGACTTTCATATTATGTGGCGATTTCATATATGGGGCTTTTTATTTATTTAAATGAGGTGGCTTATATTCATTGTGGTATTATATATTAAGGTAGCACTTACTATCTAACACATTTGACTATAATATGTTGTATGCAATGACTCATTATCTAGCATCTTTGACTATAATTTGAAATTTATATTGATAATTTCAAATTGTGATGACATGTTTAAAAATGACTTGGACATATTTGTTCATTGGAATGATAAAATTTTAAAGATATTATAAGTATTTTCATATTTTTCTATGTTTAATTTCATAATTAACTAAATAATGTTTACTCTCTTTTGTAATATTTTTATTACACTAATAGGTGTAAACACGTAAATCTAGCCATCGATGACCTCCAATCAAGGTTTTGACCAATATCCACCTAAAATGCATAATTTGGCCTAAAACTTGTTAAATGAGTTTAAATTGACATATTCAAGTGCTATTTTTGGCTAGGGTATCACTAAATAGGGCAATGCAATTTATGAGCCAGCTAACTTTGATCAAGTTATTTCTAGTCAAAATGCCAATTTTGCACCTAGGTGCTCTGGATTGCTCTTTCATATCAAATATCTTGCATAAGACACATGCCTTTGTTATTGGTTGTTTGTAACATCCTAAATGGGAATACGGATCCAACACATCTGACATCACCTTCTAATTCTAATCCAGTCAAATTTTGGACCAATAACAAGGCATTTTGATCAATTTGAGTAATTTATGCACAAAGTGCTTAAACATGCTTAAGAGCTAATTAATCCAAATCAAGGTCTAATTAATAATTCCATGGAAACTTGTTAAAAAATTATTTTTGGAAATGAATATTAAATATATGCATCATCAGGTGATCTCATTTCTTGGGAAGACATCATTAGGCCATAAATGCCACAAATATCAGGATTCATGCCCTCCATGCCTCATCAATGCCTTCCATGACGCCCTCCATGCCTCTTAATTGACCATTCTTCTAATTTCATGATGAGGATAATTATAAAATTAATTTTAAAAATTGAATTAATCCTCAACCACACATCTCAATCTCAGGATGGATGGTTCAGATTGATTCTATACATTCTCAAAAATTTATAAATAAGAGGCCTCACCACATGAATTTTAAGACATGATTATGGAAAGTTATAATGCCAAATTGATTCCAAAATCTTCAAGAAACTAGTGTTACCATGCCAAATTTATTCCAAGCCAATCCAAGCCAAAGCCACAAGGTGCCAAGGAGAGATAGAAGTAGCCAAGCTTCCATTGCCAAGGACTTCATGAGCACAAGCTAAGCAAGCCACTACAACAAGTATTTTGGAGCATCCAAGGAAGGTAAAAAAGAGATTTTTTTGAATTTTAGTTGTGTGTTTTATTCATGTTTTTTAACTAAGCTCTCCCTAGTGTCTAGGTCTATAGATGTTATGCTAGTTAGTGTGTTTCTTTCATTTTGTTTTCATTATGAAACTAACACTATACTAACCATCCTCTCTTGAGTCAAATTCCTAGATTCACATATGGCACACCCAGTGGGACTAGACACATCCCACACATGAATAAGATCATTTTACAACATTAAAATCTCTATTTGGACCATTAAAACACTTACAAATTGATATTCTAACTTTATTTTGCCATTTTTTGTTTACCACAGGTTTACACAGTAACCGACGTCAGTTAGTAAGATCGACATCGGTTAGATAGCTTAATCGACATTGATTAGTAAAATGACATCAGCTCGATACCTACCATCGGTCACATTGGTATAACTGATGTCAGTTAGATAATCATCATTGGTTATAAAATGTAACCATAATCAGTTATATAAGTGGCATCGGTCACTATGTTTTTCTTAAAACACAGACCCAAGAGCTTATTTTTTAAAGTTCATTATTTCAAACCTAAAAGAGCTTCAATGCTAAAGGACATGCTAATATTTTTTTTATATGACCAAGCTTGATATTTTCTAAAAACATGTTTTAGATCACCTTTTACATTCTTAAAAATCAATTAGGAACCTTGTTTTGTTGTTTAACAAAAAAAACAAAATTTAGATGTTTATGGTGAATGTTTTCAAAGTTTGCAACTAAAACAAAGGGGTAAAATGAACACCACCTCATTTTCTATTTGGGCTTAAAAATGAACTCACCTTTTCAATTGTTTTTGTGTTTACTTAGTTGTTTAGATTAATTTTTTGTTTGGAAAAAATAGGGATGTTACGTGTATGCTCTTCCATTTGTCCCCTTTAGGGAACCCTTGGAATCAAAAGTGACATTCCTATTGCAAGTAGCCTAGTCCAAGGCTTAGAAATAAATTTATCTAAAACACTCCCCAAAAACTCCTCAAGGTTTGGGTGACCTTGAAAATGACCCAAAAGTCTTTTTACTTTCATCATTTCTTTATTTTTATGCAAACTTAGCTTGCGAGGGGGAATTCATCACTTCTCACGAGTTCTTCAGGGAAGCTTTGAACCAATGTTTCACCTACCATCATTGACTTCATTTGGCTCCTAATTGGAGTTACACACAGGACATAGTATCAATTTGGACATCACACTACACTAATCAAATAACAGGATGTAGTGGTTGCAAAAAGGACTAGACCTTTTTGCAACAAGCCAAGTGATATGGACTCAAAATCTGTGCTTTTCTTTTGCATTGTTTGGCAAGAAATTCATTTTGCAATTGATTCCCCTGGAACATTCATAAAATTATTTGATCTTAGACAAATCCCCACTTGTCATGGAAGTATTGTTGGTGCAAGGTGCACCTCAAGGTCTATGTTGCATACTATCATTCGAGAGAAGGGGGTGTAAAAACCCTACTATATAATGCAAATTTAATTTTGGATAAACACTTAAAATCCTCTCAAATGATGTATATTGATAGATTATAACAATACCAAGTAGCCTTATTAGTTTAGGATCTAAGAGTGATTAATTAGTTGATCTTGTCCTAGATTAGAGTCTTGTTTGAAGTCAAAACTTAGTGTAAACAAACAATTCAAACCAAACACATAGTCCTCATTTTCCTTTGAAAAAAGAAGCATTATGGTACCTGTGTGAGATCATTAATTTACCTTGTTAAAAGTTCATTAAAATCTTTAGAGTCATATCATCCACTTTGGCACAGTTATGCTGCCCAATTGAGTCTAGACCTTTACCAAAGTTGTTTTAAGTCCTTCACTTATAATCTAAATTCAAAATTGCACCTTTATAAGTTCATAAGGTTGATGTGTTAAATGGGTTCACCATTTTCACTAAACTTAAGGTAACTTAGGTTCAATTTCCAATTTAGGTTGAAGGCCATTTTAGATTCAAGATCATTATCACCATTTGATATACTTAAGTCATTTTGTTCTAAACACTTGCACTTTGAGTCTATGCACCACATCATTTTGAGTCAAGAAAAGTAGGGTTATGCTATCAAAATTGTGGGAAATTATCTTTGCCTTAGAAATTTTTTGAAACAACTTTTTTTTGTCACACCTTTTGGGTATTATGGCATTGTTATGCTACCCAAAACATTTCATATATTGTTTCATAGACCCTCTTGCATAGAGTTCAAATTTGTTCCTACATTTTCACACTAATCCAAGCGTACTTTTGTGATATTTTGTCTAAAATAGTTATAATATTCACTTTTGTCTAGCTTATTTGTCAAAAGAACCAAGTTTTATACCATTTTTTGTGAGAAAATAAATTATTTCTAAAGTGCCTTTTATTTCATACCTTATACCTAGTTGATCAAGTTCATGTCCAAGAATCAAATGCCTATTGTTTATTAGAAGTGTTTCAAATCCGTTAGATTAAAAATTTAATCTATTTCAAAGTCTAGCTTTTGACGTCGTTTGGCTAAGAGTCCTAGTACATGCCTTGTTTGTGCCTAGCTTTTGACATCATGTTTAGCCAAAAGACCTAGAAACTTTCAAATTCCTAGATTAGGCTGATTTGAAACACTTCAAACTTAGAGTTTGGCATTTTGATTTTTTATCCATTTACTTGCTTATCTTTGTGTGAACAGTGAAATGTTAGATACTTCACGCTAGATTATTTCCTCATGAATGTTTGCATAAAACTTTTGATCCTTTTGATGAATCTAGACCAAGTTGGAACATCATCTATTTTAGACATTGTTATTTTTAGATTTTGTAGAACACTTTGACCTTTTATCACAAAACATTGACTATGGATCCCAACATGTATTCCTACACTCGTAGTGGACTCATGTATAATCTAGGAATTAGTAATGTAGTTACGCAAGAATAAATGGTGCAAGACCCCTATGCAGATAATATTGCTTATGAGATGGATTATTATCCCTCTTATAATACTCAATCAAGGGCACAAAGCTAAGATCCATTGGCTAACTATCTGTTTAACACACCACTTTATTTACAACATGACCAAGAACAAACCACATAATACCTAGCTACAGTGCCCATAATAGATGAGCCAATACTTCAACAATCATATTCTAATAATAGGGCTTTCACGTATGATCCATTTTTGTTTGAGTGATATTTGTTAGAGAATAAAGATGAGATTTTGGTTAGAGCCATAGAGTTAGGGGCCAAGTTCCCAATAGACTTCCCCCATGAAAATTTACCAAGTCTATTAAGACTACCCCACAATATCATTTACAATCAATAGGCTTCTTCTAGCAACCTATGGCTCTAGTCTAAACAATGTATCAAGACCCTAATATATCTAATCGAGGCAAAAACATCATGGAAGATCACTTTAACCAAATGCAAATAACATATCAAACCTACCTGAATCTAGCATGTAATTTCAATCAAATGAACATAGTGAGTAAGCCTCTTATTGACCTAGTTCCTTTAACAGGAGTATTGATAGAGTTAATTGGATAAGAGAATTCAAGTTCTGACCCATTCATACAAACTGATTCAATAGATTACTTGATGCATATGCCTGTTATTGAATAAATGTCTTCAACCTCTACATATAATAGAGAACCAAACATAGTAGACAATTTTCAAATAACATCCAATCTTGATCAAAGTGGTACTAATGCATAAACAATTAGCCAACAACATGTTCCTGTAGTTAATCCTATGAATAGATCATCATACCAGGGAATAGGAGTTTCTACGCCCTAGCCTCAATAAGTTGCTTTCTCAAGTGTATAACCTATGGGATTAGGTAATCATACATGGCTAATGTCATGTCTCAATAATAGAATGTGACAAACCCTAATCCTTCTCAAGTAATGAGTAGTATATCACAACAGTAAACATAATCTAGTATATCAATGCAATAGAGGACAAATACATTGCCACCTCAATTAGGGGCAACAAATATTCCACCTCACTAGGTAACGATAAACATACCTCGTCATTTGTAGACTAATATGCCAATCCAAAACCAAGCAATGACTAGTCAACAACATGCAAATATTGGTCAGTGACAGATGCCAAATATGTAACCTATTTTCACTTCCTAATAGGGATTCATGTAATAAGAAGGTCCCCATGTTTCTCAAGTACATACTAGACAACCATTGGTTTAAAATGTGCCATAAATTTAGAGATAGGGTCTTAGACCATAAGTTTTCACTCAAAAACAAGGTTTGATTAGTCGACAACATGTCCCTTTTCAACCAAAATAGGCATAATATAGTTATATCCCTTCATCACAACCATAAAATCCTCTAAGTCAAACATTTATCACCAACCTAAACTAGAATATCATGCAACCAATTATGTAATTTCAAGTACATCCTAATCCATGTATGTGTATTCCTAGTCCATTCCCCAACCAAACCAATATACCCCAACATGTATCTCCATCATACCCTGGTCAAAGTGTCCCACTTGTGACCTCCCAAACATCTACCCAAACCAATATCCTCCCTCAAACCAATGTTCCTTCCAGTTTCCTATCCCAAGAATTGTAATAGATGAAGGATGTAATTACTGCCATTCAAGTGGGTAAATAGATTAAAAATTTTAAATTGGATGACATGTGTTCATATCCATTCAACATGGAGTATTTTTAGATACCATTTCCTCTAGGATATGAACCACCAAAATTTGATAAATACAAAGGGAAAGGTGACCCTAAGGCTCATTCGACCGAGTTCTTTATAGCATGTCAACCAATGGCATATAGTAACATATATTTTTTGTTGTTGTTCCCAAGGAGCTTGGCTAGACAAGCCTTAGAATAGTTTTTAAAATTTCCCAAAAATTTAGTAATGGATTTTGATGATCTTTCTGATAAGTTTATGCAACACTTTTCCTATAATTTTGAGCATGAGATTTTATTAGTGGACTTAAGCAAAACAAAAATATGGTGAGAGTTTTACAAGTCATCTATAGTGACGAAGAGCCCTTGCAATCCATTTCACCCATAGTTTACCACATAAATAATTAGCTATTGTGTTTACCAAAAAAATTCACAGTGAGATGGCTTATCATTTAGAACTACAATGTGCACATCCTTTCAAGTAAACCATCAACAAAGGCTTATTGATTGAGCGCTCATCAATAAAAGAGTTATCAAGCTTAATTCAACTAATCAAAATCAAGGTACCAATTATGAAAATGACCAACATCAACATCCCATTCAAGCACCATCACTGCAATCGGCACATGCCAATAACAAAGAAAGACTAAAGCAATTCAACCGTAATAGGAATGTTGTTGGAAATGGAGTAACCAAATCTCATCATGTACAAATAGTGAAAACATCATCTGCACCACCTTTTTAGCTTACTCCTACCTAATAACCTCTTCAACCAATATATCAAGTGCAACAACCAAGACCTGCACCACAAATACAACAGCCATTACCATTATAAACCCCTCCTCTTAAGAGAACCATGCCTACATGTCGTGTCTTTAGTGACCTAGGAGAACCTATTAAGTCTGTATTTTGTAAGATTGTTGTTATTAATCTAATTATTTGGCCTATACCAAATCATTATCCGTAAGGCATTCCTTATCCTGATTGGTACCATGAAAATGAATTTTGTGACTATCATCAGGTCAATGGGCATAATCTATGAAGATGTGTCTAAATCAAGCATTTAATTGAGAATATGTTGGAGAATAGGGAGATAACATTGGATAATGGTGCTTCCAATTTTAATCAAAATATTGGGATTTATCAAAACCCCTTTCCCTAACATAACAATCAGTATTTGCAAAATAATCAACAATAGCAACAACAATGGCCAGTGCAGTAGCAAAATCAACAGTATCAAAATTAATGGCCGAACCAGAAAAATTAACAAAATCAATAGCAAAACCCACAATGATATAATAATAGACAAAACCAAGGTTCGACTAGTAACAACCAATAAACCTACCATATAGTTACACATGACTACAATAGGGTTGTAGGTCATATTGTAGGGGGTAGTGTTAATACCATCTCCATTAATCCTAGACCAAGCACTAATTACCCTAGAGCATTGCTAAACAAAAACATTCAACCAAATTACATGGATAATCCTTATTTTACATGGGAATACATATATGAAAACCAATAATCTAGGACTTCCCCTTTTGGACCTTATATTGACAACTCATCCTTATCATGTGACCACATGCAAGTGCACCGATAACCAAGACTTGTCCTATCTGGTCCCACGCCATTCCCAACATTTGTTAACAATAATGGTCTAGTATTTAATCCTCATTGTGCAATCACAAATTAGAGGTCAAATATTACTATCCTAGGCCCATAACCATCCATTACTTTGCTTGTCATTCAACCAACCGTTCAGCCTTAGAATAAACCATTCACTACTGACCAAGACAAGAAGTTTGATATTATGGAACAATTGTAGAAGATACCAACACAAATTTCTATTTTAGATTTTTTGTGAACATCAATAATCCATAAGAACATCTTGAATGAGTTTTATACCTTATCCACTATTGCTAGTGACATATCCCCTAATAAATTTCAAGCTTTGGTTGGACACCTAGCTCCATCCCAACAAGTCACATACCAAAGCGACCTGTCTTCCCTTGGCCCACTCCATAATAATCCATTATACATATAAGTTTATATAAGATGGCATAAAATTAAATGTGTCCTTATAGATAATGGATTTGGCCTCACCATAGTGTCTCTAAAGCTTATCAAGCTTCTTGGGTACATAATGGCAGATCTTCAGCCAGAAATAATAACCATCAAAGCCTATGATAATCAGGAAAGATAATCACAATGCACCATTAGTTTTTCAGTTATCATTGGGCCTTTGACCCATGATACACTTTGTCATGTGCTTGATCTTGAGTTATCATAAAATATGCTTCTATGAAGGCCTTAGTTACATGAGATTCGTGCAGTCCCATCAATGTTGCACCAATGTATCAAGTTTTCCCACTTAGGGATGGAAGTGAATATTCCAAGAGATTTACACCCATATGAACACTGAAAACATCTTGAGGCTGAATTTCAAAGCTATAATTATCAGTACAACATGAATCCAAGTTCCAAATAGGATAAAGGAAAGGCTATACTTATTGATCCTTCACCAGATAATTGTATAGATCTTAATACCTTAGATTCTCTTTCCCACATGCCACCTCCTGAAGCTTCTAATCATTTCACCATTTCAGATAATAGACTAGGAGAGTATGTGACCTATGATACATTTCATATTTCCAATCTTCCTCGAAATCTGAAAACCTTTGGGCAACCTAAAGTCACCCCACATATGCATTGGAAATAAAAGAACAAAGATAAGGTACCTGTCACATTTGTACCAGCATCTGGCCTAGGACTTGATCCTCTTGAAGGGGGTGAATCATGGTTATCCAATGACCACCAAGATGATTATTATAAAAATTTAAAGTATCTTATTCCCAATAGGATCATGGAGCATCACAAATATGAAGGAATATGCCTCAGACTAAATTAGTAAGGAACTATCGAGCCAATTTCCATGAATAAATATGAAAGACCTTATGGACTTGGATTTAAACTGCCTGGGGGTGACCCCACATATCTTATTCAAACTTTATCACCAATGACTAGTGATGATGATGTTGATAACAAAGCAGAGTCTGATAATTGCCTCACCTTTAATGACCTAGATGAGACCAACCTATTTGATAACAATGCCATTTGTACCCTTACCCTGACCATTCATCATAATCCATTACCATTATATTATCCTCAATTGATAGATTGCAACCAACAAGAATCTAGTCTGCCAATTGATGAGTTCCAGAATGATGAGGTATTATGTGACTTTATAGGCCTTAGAGACAACGTTCTATTGGGAGATCACAAATTAGGATTCTCAATCACATTTGATCCTACAGCCTATTTTGGAGAGCAAGTGAACACCCTTAGCCAAAAATAAATAAGTAAAACATTGAGGTCCCAAAGTGAAAACCTCTTTGAGGCACTTTTTGACCAAGTAAAAAGTAAAGATAAAGGCCAGTCTAGTGGTAAAAACCTATTTTAGGCACCATTAGATGAGGGTGTTTTTTCTTCTTCAAATTTAGTCCAGGAAACCACCAACGATGAACTTGCATGTATATCCGAGTTTAGCTTTGATAAAAAACAAGTATTTGATAAAATTATTTAAGAATTTCCAACTATTTTTGTCACATGGCCAAATCTCCCATTAGGTGACTCAGATTCATCATGCCTAGGTGAAGTTGAAGAGCAAATCCTAACAGAGGACCCTGACATAATTTAATAATTCAAGTCATTGCCTACTATCCTAGAAGATGGTTCGACCCTTCTAGTCAAAGATATAATAGAGGTAAATATCAAGACTCCATCAAACCTAAAATGGATAAAATTAGGCATATCCCTCATGAAGGAGGAACATGTAATCTTTACAGCTCTATTGAGAGAATTTGTAGATATCTTTGTATGGGCCTATTTTGACATGCCAAGTTTAGACCCTACCCTGGTTTTACACCACCTTGTGGTTAATCATGATTCCAAACTGGTAAGCTAAATTTACAAAAGATACATTCTTGCATTGCTATATTTGGTAAAAAAAGAGTTGGAAAAATGCTTAGAATCAGGATGTATCCGATCCATTGAATACTTAGAATGGATCTCTGATGTGGTACCTATTAGTAAAAACCTTGAAGGGATCAAAATTTATACTAATTTTTGAGACATCAACAAAACTTGTCTTAAATATGATTTTCCATTGCCTAATATTGACATGGTCATCAATTCCATGACAGGTTATGAAATACTTTCACTCATGGATGGCTTTTCAAGATATAACCAGATCATAATAACACCAAAAGACTGACATAAAATAGCATTCACCACTCTGTGGGGAACATTTTGCTATCAAATAATGTCATTTAGCCTTAATAATGCTGGATCTACATATAAAATGGCCATGACTATCATATTCCATGATATGATGCATGATATAGTTGAAGACTATGTTAATGACATATTAGGAAAATCCAAAACCAGGGCCTTCCATCCAGCAGTACTACATAAGATATTTGAAAGATTACAAGAGTACAAATTTAGACTTAATCCAAATAAATGTGTGTTCAGTGTAACTTTAGTCAAATTTATAGGCTTCATCATGTCTCATAGAGGTAATGAAGTCGATCTAGCTAAAGTCCATGCTATAACTGAGATACCACCACCAACCAATTTAAATCAACTGCATAGTTTGTATGGTAAGATTTAGTCAAGCTGACACTTCATCTCTCAATTTAAATTGACATATTCAAGTGCCAATTTTGGCTAGGGTATCACTAAATGGGGCAATGCAATTTATGGGCCAACTAACTTTGATAAGATCATTTCGAGTCAAAATGCCAATTTTGCACCTAGGTGCTCTGGATTGCTCTTTCCTATCAAATCTCTTACATAAGACACATGCCTTTATTATTTTTTATTGGTAACATCCTAAATGGTAATATGGATCCAATGCATCTAACATCAACTTCCAATTCCAATCCAGTCAAATTTTAGACCAATAATAAGGCATTCTAATTAATTTGAGTGATTTGTGCACAAAGTGCTTAAATATGCTTAAGATCTAATTAATCCAAATCAAAGCCTAATTAAGAATTCCATGGAAACTTGTTGACAACTTAATTTTGGAAATGACTATTGAATATTTGCATCATCAGGTGACCTCATTTCTTGGGAAGACATCCTTAGGCCATAAATGCCACAAATATTAGGATTCATGCCCTCCATGCCTCATCGATGCCTTTCATGATGCCCTTTATGCCTCTTAATTGTCCCTTCTTCCAATGTCATGATGAGGATAATTATAAAATTAATTCCAAAAACTGAATTAATCCTCAACCACACATCTCAATCTCAGAATGGATGATTCAGGTTGATTCTAGACATTCTCAAAAATCTATAAATAGGAGGCCTTACCACATGAATTTTAAGACATGATTATGCAAAGTTATAATGCCAAATTGGTTCCAAAAGCTTCAAGAAACTAGTTTTACCATGCCAAATTGATTCCAAGCCAAGCCAAGACAAAGACACAAGGTGTCAAGGAGAGATGGAGGTAGCCAAGCTTTCATTGCCAAGGACTTCATGAGCACAAGCCGAGCAAGCCACTACAACAAGCATTTTGGAGCATCCAAAGAAGGTAAAAGAGAGTTTCTTTTGCATTATAGTTGTGTGTTTTATTTATGGTTTTTAATTAAGCTCTCCTTAGTGTTTAGGCCTAGATATGTTATGCTAGTTAGTGTGTTTCTTTCATTTTGTTTTCGTTTTGAAGCTAACACTATACTAACCATCCTCTCTTGAGTCAAATTCCTAGATTCACAATAGGTGTTTCTACTTTGAAACTATCTGTAGATTATTGTAGCCACAATGGGTAGTTTACTGCCAAGAGATGGCCATGGTCAAATTATAATCATTAGTAAATGTAGATTTAAACATATAACACCTATTATTGCACGTCATTATATTTTTATACAATTATCCCTACCCTACTTCAAATCTTTTATTTTTGTAGAGACTGAAGATTGGGCTAGCTCATTGGGAAGGGGTAGACAGTAAATAAGATGTGTTTATGGCACCAACATGATGGGTTGGATTGAAACAACAATGAGATTATAAAACCCAACAAATTTTTATCCCAAAAACTTTTGTGCAAGAATACATGATCAATATTAGGAATATGGTTTAGATGTTGATGGACAATCCAAATGAGACACATCATAATTTGTCTATCACCATACCCTCACACTAGGCAAAGAGTTTGAGGTTAGAAAAGTGTGCATGTAGAAGTAGGTTTTCCATCATGCTCAAAAGGTGAATTGGTTCCTAAGAAATCAACCTTCAAACTCCAAGAGAAAAGAGAAAGCATGAGGAAACTAGAGATATGACTAGGCATAACGTCTCTTCATATTAATCAATTTCCCCATCATATTAGGTGAGATTTGATCCCTTAGTTTTATATAAATATATATATATATAGAGAATGGATATATATATATATATATATATATATATCCATTCTCTTCATGTTACTATCCCTTTTACCCCTCTTCAATCAGACCCCTTTCATAATGTCATGTATATAACCCATCAAATACTAGTACTAGAACCTCCAATGCTACCACACCTACATGTGAGTCATATGAAGAGGAAAAATCCATAACCAAGAAAATATTCTATTTTTACCCTTCCTTGCTTCAAACCCCATGTGACTATGAATTGGAGTTACTTCCTCTCTTTCCCTTTTATTCCCTTAAACAATAAATCTCGTAGACTCTAACTAGAATATGATTAAATTTTTAATGGTGTAAAAGATATCAGATAACTTGTGAGGTCTTTGGATGAGATTTTAGGGACATCCTCTCAAGTGGATAGTTGAAATAATTTTATACATCACATCAAAATAAGTATTCCAAATTTAATGGAAAACTTATAGAGATAAATTGATGTCTAATTTGATATGCTTACATATGTTTATCTTAAAATAAATTGTTTATTTTGAAAATTATGGTGTGGAAACCTCAAATATCTTATCAAGAGTGTAAATGGTTGGATATATGAAATGAATGTAGACAAAGAGTCATGAGATAATGTTAGGGTTGAAATGGAATTATACTTTTCCCTATTAATAAGTGTTTCAATAGAGTGTTTTGTATAATTTTTTTATCATTTAGATAGTTGTTAATGTTGCTTTCTATCATCTCATATAAGTTATTGTTTGTTTAAGTAGGATTTTGATTTATAGTTTGGTGCTTGAGAGCTAAGGACTTAGTTGAAAATATCTATATTTCTATGTAATATGTAATATACCATGAAAAACTTTACAAATTGCTTATAAATTTAGTTCGTATGGATTTGATTTATTTAAGGATAGTTTTCCTGCCCATGGCTATCCCATACATATATCTTTGAGATTATTTTTAACAAATTTTTTGGTTATGTCTGATAATTTCTCTCCTTTGCCATTTGAGTCATTATTGAGGGTTGTTTACAAATCATTCACATTGGTAGAGGTGGTACATTATTGGTGGTACCTCTATCTACTGGGTAAAGGAAGTTACTTGTTAGAACTAAATTTAGAACTCCACACCACACCAAGCACTTGAGCATATGACTCCAGAGGAGGCTTGGTTTGGAACAAAGCTAGATGTCTTATTTTTACAAGTCTTTGGGTGCTTCTTTGGGATTTGTACCAAAGAATAAAAGGAAATCATTGGATAAAAAGAGAAAACTTTTGATTTTTTTTGGGTATTACGAGGACATGAGAGCTTATCATCTTTTATATGTTGATACTTATGATGTTCATTTTCAAACACATGTAAAATTTGATGAGCATTTCACATCTCATGACTCTTCATATTCTTCCATGCCTTCTTCTTCTTCTTTCAATGATTCACCTCCTCTTAAGGATTCATTCTTTAAGGAACTAGTTCAAGAGATTCCTGAGGAGGTTATAGAGGATGAGGATCCTATTCACACTAATGTTGCCACTATGCCTAGATGGGATCATACTACATTTTATGATGTAGCACCTTTCATGCAGGATCTTCCACCTACTTGACACCATCATACACATTCTACAAGTAATGGACTTTTGTGTCAAGCATTTTTTGGGGATCCATAGTCTTTTTCACAGTCTCATGGGATACATGAGTGGGATGATGTGATGGTAGATGAGTATTCTTCATTGATGAAGAATCAGACTTGGGATTTGGTCACTCTTCCTAACTGAACAAAGTTGGTTAGGTGCAAATGGATTTACCACACCAAGTATGCAGTTGATGGGTCTATTGATAAGTATAAGGCACATCTTATTACAAAGGGATTCTCACAGGTCAAAGGTATTGACTATTTTGAGACTTTTACACCCATTGCCAAGATGGAATTAGTTCACCTTGTACTTTCTCTTCTTGCATCATAGTATTGGCCAGTATATCAGATGGATGTCAAAAGTGATTTCTTGCATGGAAGCTTGCATGAATAAATATATATGGAGCATCCTGCTAGGTTTATTCATGATTCTTCTCTTATTTGTCAACTTATGAGGTTTCTTTACGAACTCAAATAGGCCCCTCGAGCTTAGTATGAGAAGATGGATTAATTTATTATCTTCACTAACTTTATTTACTACCAATCTGATCCAATAGTGTATATTTAGTGTATTGGGGAGGAAGTTGTTATTTTAGTCTTATATGTTGATGATCTACTTCTCACAGGCAAATCCTCATCTTAGATTGAAACTATTTAGTAGGTACTTTCAACGTAGCTTGACATGACAGATCTTGACCTTATGTATTTCTTCCTTGGTTTATAGATTTCATAGTCACATATAGGGATTTATTTGAGTCAGCAAAAGTATACCCTTGATCTTCTTCAACATTTTTGCATGGCTGATTATAAGTCAAGTCCTTCTCATTTTTAGTCTAGAGTGACTCTCACTACCTCTTGTACTATTCCACTTTATGATCTTACATTGTATAGGTAGATGGTTAGAAGTCTTATGTATTTGACTCATACTCACCTTGACATTTCATTTGTAGTTGGGATTGTATCTAGGTTTGCACATAATTATCATAACAATCATTTGCAGTTGGGATTGTATCTAGGTTTGCACATGATTCTCATAACAGTCATTGGTAGACTATTAAGAGGATTATATGATATCTTCAAGGCACTACTCATTTTAGATTACACTATACTAGGAATTCTACTTAGTCAGTTGGATATAGTGATTCAAATTGGGTAGGTTCTTTTGATGATAGGAATTTTACTTCTTGCTACATTTTATGTCTTGGTTCTTCACCTATTGCTTGGTTGTGCAAGAAATAGTAGGCTATTTTAATTTCATCTATAGAGGTTGAATATAGGGCAGCAGTTACAATGAGTCAGTAGATTTTTTAGCTTCATTAGTTATTGATAGAGTTTGGCTTCATACATAATTCACCCATTATACTTTGGTGTGACAACCAGAGTGAAATTCATATATCTCACAACCCATTTGAGCATCAATAGACCAAGCACATTGAGGTACATATTTACCTCATTCATTACCACATTCAAAATGGTGTTCTTAGCTTGGAGTACATTTTGACTTAGTAACAAGTTGCAGACATATTCATGAAGCCTTTTGCATCCCCTCATTTCTTTGAGTTACGTGGCATGCTTGAGGTTTCAAAATTTGTCCTTAGGGGGTGTTCATGAGGATGTCTTCCTTCTTATTTTCATGGATACATATTGTAAATGAGTACCTTATCAGGGCTAGTTGTCAGGGCTCATACCATGTATATGTCACTATTTATTTTTTTTAGATTTTTTTAGCCCCTAGCTTCTCTTGAGAGGGGGTGTTAGAGTATGTATTTCATGCATTTATTATATTTACTAATGTATTAGCTAGTTATTTCATCCTTTTATGATTTTATTCTATGTGAAGATTTATCCCACATTAGCTAGTTAGGCTAGTTCTATGTTTCACCTTGCCTATTTATGCAAGAGCTTTTCTTTGTACTAATATATCATATTTATAAATAAATGTTTGATTCACTTTGGTTTGTAATCAATTATATGTAGCTTCATGTGTGATGTTATTGGAGTTATCACTTTTAAATCTTGGGTTGGAATGCTTGTTTGCTATTCCTAACAGGTTGTTCATATTGGTGCTCTGTCTAACCATATGAATCCATGCACTTGTGGTAAATCTCTATGTTGCCATTCATACCTAGACCAATAATATTTTACTTTCATTCCTTTTTGTAATATATCCTTATAAAAAATTATATATTGTAAGTGCATGTAGTGTGCCACTATATGAGGATAATCAATAATATTTTGTCTTTACCAATTTTGGGCTTCTCATGGATTTGTTGGTTTTGTTCCTAGTATTAGTGCATGTAAATCAGGCCAATACATATCAACTGCACTTAAAGTGAAGAAAATTTTAGGTGACCCAAATGGATGCAACATGTCAATTGATTCACCATGACATTTTGCCTAATAAGAGCTTGTACACCTCAAGGTGGTTCCAAAACACATCAAATGATCAACTAAATGAGAATGGGGAACATTATCCATATGCTCACACAAATCATTGATGGTTATTGGCATATCTTGAAGACTCTTTTTCATAAACATTACTGAATAATTATGTGCATGATATATCATTATCATGTTCATCATGTGTTATCTAAATCAAGGGTGTCAATCAAAACTGTGATCCCTATATCAAAACAAATGTTTAACAAATTCATACAAATGTACTCATCTTAACTGTGGTTCTATCTAGTCACATTTTCCATTAGGAAAAAATGTTGGAAATGCCATATAAAGTTATCCTAATGTGACATACTCATTAATAGGAGATTCTCCAATCCCTGGCCAATCAATCAGTGTTTTAAGATTTGCATTAGGGATATTTACCCACGCATGGATTAATTTCATCTCTCTTGGGCCATTTGGTTGTTTGGAGGCCATTGATATCATGTGATTAATGATATTTTCTTCATCCATCTCCATCAATGGACCTAAAAAATACAACTTCATTTGCATCATAATCAAACTGCATATAGACAAAGTTCAGTTAGTTAAAGATGTTTTCATTAGAGTCGAATAGAATTTCACTGAGAGCATTTTCATCAATCTAAACATTTGAATAGAACCTGTCATGTTCTATTTTGTATTTGAGTGCCTTAATGGTGCACTCTAGGTATTAATAGTAAAGTTTTAGTTTATTCCACTTTGATCCCTCCTCTAAACTATAATCATCAAAAAAAAATTATTAGATGTGGCAAAAATCTAGATATTTATTTTACTTCATGTGGAAAACTTATTGTATGTCTTTTATATTTATATTGACCTCCAATTGTATGTGTCACTTGTAGGATTAGGTTAACATAGGCTATTAACATTTCCTCAACTTGTGTTAATTTTTCAAGTTCTAGGACTTGTGACCCAGGATCTATATTATTTGATGCTAAAAATCAATGATGGTCTTTCTCTTATTGACATCTATTGCATATAGGCTTTTAGGTGTTCAAAAAACCTTCATTTCAATGTAACTTTCTTGAAAAATATAGCACATGTTTGGTGAAGCAATATTATCTAGACCATGTCAAAAAGTCATTTGAAAAGTATTCAAATGTTTACCAAGCATTTCATTAGGATTAGTAATATTTGGTTCCCTTTCAGTTTCTAAATATTGCAATCTTCTTCTTCTTCTAGGTTACGATGTTGACTCTTCTTTTAAATCATTATTTTGCATTCATTTTCTTCTTCTAGGTTGTGATGTTGTCTGCTCTTGTATATCATTATTTTGTTTATTATTTGTAACATCGACATCCATTGCATTTTAAGTTACATTCTCTAGTGTTTCAAGCACATGATCTATTGATATTAAATTTGATTCTTCAGAATTATTGTCAATGCTATCAATCAATCAATGATAGTGCCTTTGAGATGATTTATGATGAAGTTCTTATTTGTGTTGTATTTTTGTCTTATTCACTTGATCTGAATGCATTTATCTTTGTAAACTTGTTCTTAATACAAATTGAACTCATCTTGAGATGTTTGTTCATGCATTTTTTTCATCTTATCTACACATTGTCTCTTTTCTACTTCCAATTCTTCAACTGTCAATTCAACCCTGTGTTCTTAAAATCTGTCTATCATTATCATTTATGACTTTTCTTTCTTCCTCTCTTTGTACATTTGTCATCTATTGTCATCTTCATTTATGATATTGTCTTTGATATTCTCTTTTTCTCTCCTCATATGTCTCTCCTCCCTATTTTTATTATAAAACACCTCTCTACATAATAATTACTCTTCCAAATAATATCATAGATTTGTGAGATACGAAATGAAATTAGTAGATGAACAATGAAATTGGTAGATAGACACTATGAACATGAAAACACGTCGGGAAACTATATATATATATATATATATATATGAAATAAAAATGTGTTTGGGATAAAATATTTAAATTTTCTAACTCAAAATATGTATAAGATGAACATCATTTATTCCTCATGATATAAGGCATTCTTATGTCTATAATTTTAATCATGATACAAGCTTCTAAATCGTAGCAACCAAACAAAGATTGAATATTGTGTTTTGAATCTAAATTGATATCGAATTAATTTTCCACCCAAGTAAATATGTTTGGTGACATTCTATGTATTATTATAACAAAATTATGTTCCAAAAACTATTTCTATTATTTTTCTATTTGTTTTGTATTTTAATTTCAAAAAGTCCTAATTCATTAAGATAATAAATTCTTAATCTTTAAGATATATAATTAGCTATGTCCATGTTTGTGCTTATATTGATCTCTCAAATCTGATCTCCTTTTCAGTCAATTTATTCTCCTTGTATGGCTCATGGATTCAACATCTTAATTATGAAGGCCTTTTTTTATGATTCTATTGTCACCTCCCTAGTCACTGCATCTCTAGTTGTCCCTTTAAGTCTTGTCAACATCCTCAACAAGTTTGGAAGAGAAAAGAAGGAGTTGACCTAAATTTCAAGTGGCATAATCACAAAAAATTCTACCACTCCCATTTCTCCCACTTTGGATCTTTTGCAAAGATGGGTGTTATTGAGGGATGTCCTAGGATTACACCCCCTGCCTCCGCTCCTCCCTCCCCTTGGCTTGCTCAGATCCCCCATCTATGTCTTAGTCCCTCTCCTTCATGGATGATCCCTTAAAGGAAGCTCTAACCTCTCAAGAAACCCCTCCTCAAGGGGGCTCCTATTGGCCCCCCTTACTAGGCCTTTTAAGATTCATGTGGATGTTGATGCCTATTCAAAGAAGAAAGGGCATAAATCGGAGGTAGAATTGTTGAGGGTAGAAGCGCACTCTCTTATCAGCAATGGTTCCCAGTGGACCCTGAAAGATCTTCTTTGTAGGTGAGGGAGATGGGTAGTCCTGACTTGTGGCTAATCCCTTCAGGTGGGCAACTGATAGGTCTTGTTCTTGGGTGGTGTATTGTTTTGCCCCTATCTTTGATACTTTTTCAATGGATCCACATTCTGTCTTAGGGGGTTTTGTTGAATATTGGCTAAAGACTAGTGGTTTCAACCTCTATTCTCTTCATTGCTCTTCCATTTTTCAGTGTTTCCTTTATTTTTTGTTTCTTCTCTCTTTTGGTGTGCTCCCTTTTAGGAGGTGGAGACCCTTATGTTTTTTTTTTCCATTGTCCTTCTCTTTTTGTTGTGGGGACTAAGCCCTTGGTTGTGTCTCATGTTGGTTCATAGCTCCGATCAAAAGCATTTAAACCCATCAAATAAAAAATATATTATGATACGTGTTCATTATATATTATTATAAAATGTTAGATAATGATGATAATGTGTGTGTTAATAACCTTAAATATTTTTCTTATATGGTGTACATTTATATAAGCTAAATATGTGAGTGACGCTACATACAGTGAAGTCTGATATTTTACTTAAAAAAGAAAATATAAGTTTTTATGTGATGTGAAAGGAATTTTGGATATAGGTTATGTATGATTTGATTTAATCCGTTAATTTTGGGTAATGAATATAATGGCAGGAATGGAAGGGTGAGGCACAAAAAATGCAGCAGCGTAATGGAGGAGCAATGTGTTGACAATATATGTATGTGCAACAAAAGAAAAGATGAGTGCATAAGAAATAAATTAGGAGATGTAATGGTAGTAAATTGATTTATTTTTAATAAGATTTCTAGTGTGATAGAGATTTGAATAGGAGAGGAGAATGACATTTACATAATTAAAAAACCATTCAGTCATTCAAGATTAGAATATAAAAAATGTATGTACCTTATTTACTTCGTTGCTTCTCTATACTTTTCGATCGTTACTTATTTGTTGCACTTTGATTTATTTATTTTTATTTTGACTCTTATTATGTTGTTTGTATATATATTAATATCTTATATGTATATAGGGTCAACTTTTCATAATATTTTTTTTATTAAAAAAAATTAAAAGAAGATATCAGTAATTTTTCCTAACACGAACACGACATCAAAGGTCTCTCCTCCCTATTTTTATTATAAAACACCTCTCTACATAATAATTAATTCCCTTCTCTCCCAAATAATATCTAACGCCACATCCTATATATATATATATATATATATATATATATATATATATATATATATATAACTATTTTTTTAAATTTTTTTAAATATGAGTTTTATCCTTTTACCAAAAAATGACATATTAGACCCACACAAGTAAAAAAATATTAAAGTCTAAAAAAAGAAACAAGTAAAACAAAGAAACAACAAAAACACAATCAAAACAAAATACACCAATAAAACAGCAACCCAAACAACAAACAAGAACCAACTCTAAAACTAACCAAAAGAAGATAGGGACGAAAAACATGATGAAAGAAAACATGGCTTTTTAGTACCCTCGAGGTATGTGCTAGTAGGCAATTAATTTGTTTATGAAAAAAAAATATTATTTAAAAAATTAATACTTTTGTAATATTTAATTCAAGGTTTTAAATAATTTATTTTTTTCTCTATTAGATATTAAATAACGAATAATTTTTTTTTGCATGTATCTAATTAAAATATTTTAATTGATTCTAATTTTTACGATAGACATGGTTGTAATGTTTGGTTGCATATTGCTACGAATCTTTGGTTAACTTTAATTACATGCAAGTCAACATTTGTCGTTGTTAAGTAAAATTAGAAAGGATTAGAGAGATACAATCATATACGACAATAAAAATGGTCTTCCACTACATATGATGTCAAAAATCTGATAACTTACTGACAATTTTCTATTTTTAATTACCTTCATTACTGTTTGTACTATTTTATTTATAACATGAAACAATGTCAAAATTATATAATACTATTAAACATGCTAAAATTTTATCTACAATAAGGTGGCACTAATAATGACGCGTGTTGTAATAATTTGTAAGAGTTGCACAACTAAACAAGAACATATGACACTTATACCCTATTGCTAAGGCCCCCCTACAATTTGGTAACAACCGATATATAATAATACAAGGATATCAGTATTATTGTCACTTAAAATAAATAATTGCATTGTTACTATTTGGATCACTATTATGACCATTGGTTGCACCATTATTACTATCACGAGGTATTTATTTTGTAGTTTGCGTAAAAGTTAGATTTGATTTTAACATGAAATAATAAATAACAAGATTCTTTTTTTTAAGCGAGTTAAAAATTTTATGAACTATATATTAATTAAAAACATTTACAAATAATTTAGTTACGAAAAAATAGAATTACTTAATTTGAAATCATAATACAAATTTATTTAATGTCGATTTTAATATCAAGAAAATAACTAAATCTAATTATCCTACATTAATTTGAAGTCCTAAAACATATTTATTTAATATCGATTTCAATATGAAGAAAATAACTAAATCTAATTAGATGATGGAAATGTTATCTGAATCTTAACCAAGAGGCACCGTTCACGATTTTGTGAATGCTAATTCTTGTTACATAGCTTTGCATATTGGCTTAATGCAAGTGGACTTGATAACTATTGTTGTTGCCTATTTGTTTTTGCTTGCTATTACATTTATAGCCAAATACATTTTCACTATATATGGTCTTTTATCAATTTTATATTATATATTTGTTCAAAAAAATTAACAAGTTTAAAATTCCATATATATTGCAGCCACTAAATTTTCCTTTCCAATTTACCTATTTGCAAAGGTACGTTTTTTTTTCTGTAATTCCAAGCTTTTTGAACTAATTAAATTAGAAGGAATAATTCATTCTTGTGTAGAAATCTTTGCATAGAATTTACCTATTGTAAAGAAAAAGATGCAATTTAGTTTCGGTTGTCATTGTATTAAAATATTGACTTATTTGGGAGGGAAATTTATTTTTCTTCGTTGTTAATGTAACTGCATTTTTGTGCAATAGGAAAACTATGAAAAGGTAAATAAGGAAAATTAAGCCGAAAACTAATCTAATTTTATTAGACGTCAAAACATATAAACAAAACCAAAGACATTATTTTTCAACATTGACTATGCTCTAGAAAATAGTTACTTTTTCTGAATTAGTTCATTTAAATACAATGTAGGTGACTGTCTTTTTCATACAATTCAAGTGTTACTAAATTTTCATTATACATCGAATGGAATGATAGACTATTTTATATCATGTTTGAATTATGAAATTCCAGATTCAATACGCTCACATGAACATGAAATGCATCGTGACATGCTCTATGATTTACATGGAATACATGACAAATACACATACTTACGCATAATGAGGCTTTTTGCAAAACACAACATAAATGTAGATGAAACTAGCCTATGGGGTGATACATTTTGTATCCAATATATATCAAGATGGTTTAAAATATCAATTTACTTATGGTCATTGACACAAAAGAAGATACTCTTTAACATAGAGTCGTTGACTCTAGAATATTCAATATTATTCTTGAGCATTGTTCATGTTGTTGAAGTTTGGCATTAATGTTGCCATTGATGTCAAAGGTTCTTAAGAACGGTGTTCATGAGGTCATGAAGAATGACCATTTTTGATAGCATCATTGAGAAGTATGACATTATTTGAGGAGCATGTAAGGCATGTGAGTAAGTTATAAGAGCATCAATAAGTGTTTCAAGGTCAGTTGTCAAGTCTCAAATGCTAGAGAAGCCTAGTCATGAAACTAGTCATAGCATGAATGAACTTTATGAGAAGGTATGGGCTCGATGGCTTGGTGAAATGACTGCACACAAGCATGAATGGATGTATAAGGTTTTTTGAGCATGTATATGAGGCATTGGAACACTCATGTTAGTCTCAGGGTGAGCTTACAGGGGTAGGACCAATAGACCTAATATGCAACCAGACCACTTCTAGACCTTGTTTGGCCTAATGAGGCATCATGATCTATTGTCAAGGCATATGAAAAATGTTTGACATTGTTTTAACATATGATATGTTATGTAAGCATGTAAGGGAGGTAGAGAGCACATGGAAAGAAGCATGAAGGTCAATTTCAAGGCCTAATAAGAATTACAGGTCAAGGTCTAGAGAGCAAAGAGAGAAACGGTGGCCAAATGAGGTATGATATTCATATTTCAAAATAATATTGAGCATGTGAGAATTTTCATTGGTGTGATAGGCTATCTCAAGTGTGTTGACCAATTTTGAGGTCATGGTTTGCAAGATAAGGCATGAAAAGTGGTTTTGAGGTCTCTTGAGTGCACAAAATGAAGAGTTCTCAACCCGAGAAGGACTTTCAAGTGTGCATTCGCATGTGTAATATTTGCATGAGAACCTAAGCTATTAATAATATATTCGTAAGGTTCATAGATCAAATCTACAGGTATTAGTTTATGTAATGAGGGGCTAAGCTTCATGAATGATTGTTAACAGTGGAAGATAGTTTAAACCTTCAAAGAACCCTAATAGTCACTTGATATGAAATAAGTTGTTCTAAAGTGATAAAAATGGATTAGTATGACTATTTAAGTGATTTAAGGTGGTATTCAACTCTTCTAGGCACCTTTAAGTTTGATTGGTTTGTTAAGTGTGTGAGTAGAACCTACAAAAAAGTACTAGTTTCTTAAAGATTTATTGTAGTAGTCAAAGTTGACCAAGTCAAATTTGATAAATAGATGGAGAATAAATTTTGAAACTTTTAGTTTGTGTTCATGGTGGTTTTTGAATAGGTTCTAGCCATATGGGGTGCTAAATTGGTCATCCAAGTTGACAATTCGCTAAGAAACCTAATGGTGAAAATAGTGAGAAACCCAGGTAGTAGTGAGAAGATGTTTAGGGATGTGTTATAATGGAAAATGGATGAATACAAGTGCATGTATAAATTTTTAAAGACTTTTAAGACATGTTCATGTTGGATATAAGTTTTGGAGGTCAATGGATATGATGAAAATGTTGCTCATAAATTGGCATGTCTGGTTCAGATGAGACAGTAAGGTATAAGATTATGAGATTGGTCTGCAAGACCAATATTTCCATTTGAACATATTATTTTTATATTTTATAATGATAAAATGATCACATAGGATCACCCACATGCTTCAGGATTCTTTTAAAGTGGTCATATAGGTGTTGAAGGTCAAAATCACCATGACTAGTCTTTAAGGAAAATTGGCAATTCTGAGTGAGTGAGTTGCAGGAGTGGTTTTTAGTCCTTTTTCCCTATGTAATGAAGTATAATGTACTTGGTGAATTTTTTGAGGTTTTTAAGGATCTATGTATATGTTTTATTTTCATGTTTGTTTAGCTAATTGGTGTTTTATCTTCAATAATTCATGACAAACTTTTTGAGTAAGCAGATCTAATTATAAACATTACTAATGGTGTGCTTCAAGTTGTGGTTGGAGATAAAAGGTGTCATGGACCTAAGATAATCTTGTTAGGGGTATATTTTAGTGGAATATGAAGTGTTCCTATTGTGTATGAATTTTTAAATTGCTCCAAGAAGATAAAAGAGTAATGTGTGTTAATGAAGGCCTAATTGAATTAGGTCTCCTTAAGACCTAAAAGAAGTTTTGGTCCTATATGCTATGATTGATATAGTGTAATGTTTGATTCATGTTTGTGACATGCCCTAAGTCCTACTTTATGGAAAATATAAGTGTTCAAGTGTGTATGATTGACCAAGAGGTGTATGATCAAGAGCCTAGTATAAGAATAAGGCCTAATTGTCTATTTAGAGTATAAGTGAGATGAATCAGAAGATATATCACTTTGAAGAGATAAAAGAGGTATTTTGGACCATAATAAGAGTGTATAGAAACTATCATGAAGATATAATAAGGGTACTATAGATGACTATCAAGGTCAAATGACCTAATATGTCTTGAAGAGACCTAGTTGAGTGAAGGAGCCTAGAAGCCAGTTTGAGAGGGCTAAGAGTGTGAAAATTTGAAGAGGTAGTCATCATCTATTGGTTGAAAACCATATTATTCTAAATATTCTCAAATCAATCAGGTGACTGAGTTTGTTTTGAGTCATCTAGGGGTTGCTGCCTCCTTGTAAATGAATGTTTGTTAAATCCTAGCTGAGTTGGTGCTTAGCTAGTTGGGGTTGGTGCTCTATGTGAAGTTGGTGATTCACTAAATATTGATGTTTATCTTATATTACTATAGTTAATTTTTATATATCAATGGGTTTTATTTCCCTTGAGGGTTTTCCACTCAAATAAGTGTTCCATGTGTTATGTTCTTGTCTCATGCTCATATAAATGGTTCTTGATGTGTTGTTAGTTCACTATATTGCTTTGATAGTTTTAAAAGTTTTTAAGAATGATTTACCCCACCCCTTGATCAATCATTGTGCTTAAAATAATTGTTATCATATCTTGGTCCTTTGAGACAAGTCTAATAGCTTGAAGGTGAATCTAAGAAGCACAAGAATGTCTTTTGATCAATAGGAAGAAGACAATATGTATGATTAAGAAGTCTACTGTGATAGTGAAAAAGGAGAGGCTAAAGTATACCTTGAAACTAATATCATAAGTTCCCTTGATGATTTTAATCATCAAAAGAAGACTATCAAAGATCTCAACAGGTTAGAAGGTGTCAACACAATATTTAAGTCAAAAGAAGTTGAGTATGACCAATAGAAATAGAGCTAGATTATTTGAAGGTTGAGCATGAGTAGCTCATAGATAAAATGAACAAGTTTGAGAGAGAGAATGAGAAATCAAGAAAATTCAAGAGTACCAACATGAAAATACTAATCAACCAGCCCAATGCAATAAAGGATATGTCATTATAAGACCATGGGAAAAGGAGTAATCAGTCAAGAGATAAGTACAAAAGTGTTGTTTGTAAATTTGTCACAATATAAGACACATTGAAATATTATTCTCTAATAGAGTTAGAAGGCCCTCAAGATTCAATAGGATATATGAAGCTCTTAGAATGCATGAGAAGGATCAAACATTGGTATGGAAGCCAAAGCAAATTAAGATGAATCATATTGATCTCAAGAGTCAAGATGGACTATTTGCCAAGGAGGAACAGAAGACAAAAGAGGATTCTATGCTAGATCATATTGCCTTTCAAATTTAAGATGAAGGCATGAAATGGTATATATATAGTGGTTTCTCAATCCACATGACAGGAGACAAAAATAAGTTCATCTCATTGAAGAAGAATGTTGCAGGAATAGTGAGGTTTGGAGACAACACAACTGCCAATATAGTTAGCAAGGGTATCTTGAATTTGGACAATGGAAATACCAAGAAATAAAATGTGTTGTATGTGGAAGGTTTGAAACACAACTTGTTTAGTGTAAGTCAAATTTTAATCAAGGACACACACTAACCTTTCATGATAGAGGGTGTGAGATAAGGAGAGCCGAATCAAAAAGGCTAATTGCCAATGCTAAGAGGATTGAGAATAATCTATATGTCTTGAATGAGATTAAGAAGGAGAGATGTTTCATGAGAAAGACATATGAAAGTTGGTTATGGCATAAAATGTTAGGTCACCTAAAATTTATTAATTTGGTCAAGATTATCACTAAAAATCTATGAAGAACATGCCTAACATCACCAAATCTACAAACATACTTTGCAAGGCATGTCAACATGGTAAGTAGACTAGAAGGTTCAAGTCCAAGGAGTAATCTAATATAAGACCCTTGGATTTAATACAAATTGATCTCTGTGGGCCTAAAAAAATTCAAATCACTCAAGGAGATAGCTACTTCATACTACTCATAGATGATTACATAAGAATGACTTGGGTTACATTCTTGAAAGAAAAGTCAGAAGCTCTTAAAATTTTAAGGCATTCAAGGATCTTGTTGAGAATGAGAAGAATGGGAAGATAAATTACCTAAGATCTAATAGAGGAGGAGAGTTTTGGTCTGATAATTTTGATGACTTCTATGAGGTTCATGGAATAAGGAGACAATTCTCAGTAGCTAAGACACGTCAACAAAATGGGGTAGTGGAAAGGAAGAATAGGAAAGTTCAAGAGATGGTTAGAACTATAC
This sequence comes from Torreya grandis, assembly GCA_037957365.1. Lineage (NCBI taxonomy): Eukaryota > Viridiplantae > Streptophyta > Pinopsida > Cupressales > Taxaceae > Torreya > Torreya grandis. Next base: position 1,237,092 of record JARHVA010001894.1, on the reverse strand, counting down.
TAAATAAGTCTATATTATCTTATGGAGATTGAAGAGAGGTAGTAAGCACTATGGTCTACATTTTTAATAGAGGATAGATAAGGACTAATGGCAACAAGACTCCTTATGAACTATGCAGGGGTAGACCTTCCAATGTGGAACACTTTAGAATGTTTGCGAGCAAATGTTTCATCGAAAAAGATGATGAAGACTTGTGAAAGTTTGTTTTTAGATCAGATGAAGGTTTATTCTTAGGATACTCATCAAAGATCTCATCCTATAGATGTTATAACAAGAGGTTACAAAAGATAGTGAAAAGCACCAATGTGAAGATTGATGAGATAAGGAAATCACACTCACAGTCAAAGGAGACTTTAGAGAATTTGGACTTCAAGAATGAAGAGAAGACTATAGAGGTTAAAGAAGAAGAAGAATAAGTTGAAGGGATACAAGATTCAAAATGACCCTCAAGATATATTCAAAGATATCACCCTAAATCTCAAATTATTGGTAATAAGAATGTAGCTATGAAAACAAGTATAAGATTGGTAAGTAATATAAATCAAGATAAGGTTATTCTATTATCCAAGATTGAACTTAAGAATATTATATAAGCAAGCCAAGACAAATTTTGGATAGGTGCTATGAATGAGGAGTTAGACTAAATAGATAAGAATAAGACTTGGGAACTAGTTCCTAAACCTACAGACAAGAATGTCATTGGCATAAAATGGGTATTTAGAAACAAGTTAAATGAAGATGGAGAAGTCAGTAGAAACAAGGCTAGATTGGTATGTAAGGGATATGCAAAAGTTGAAGGGGTAGACTTTGAGGAGACCTTTGCACTAGTATCAAGATTGGAGGCCATTAGATTGTTTTTACCATATGCAAGATTCAAAGGGTTTAAGGTATACCAGATGGATGTCAAATCTACCTTTTTGAATGGGAATCTAGAAGAGGAAGTATACATTGAGAAATTTGAGGGGTTCTTAGTATCAGATGGCAAATACTATGTTTTTAGATTGAAAAAAGATCTCTATGGTCTAAAGCAAGCTCCTAAAGCTTTGTATGCTAGTTTGGATAGGTATCTATTAGATCAAAAATTCAAAAGAGGAGTTTCAAATAGTAATATATACATCAAGATAGAATATGACCATCAATTGATAGTAGTTTTCTATGTGGATGACATCATCTTTAGTCGAAACAATAACAACATTACCAAGGCCTTTGTAGAGGTGATGAAGAAAGAGTTTGAGATGTCCATGCTAAGAGAACTATCATTCTTTCTTGGGTTGTAAATAACTCAATCTAAAAAAGGTATATTCATCTCATGAGCCAAGTACATAATAAATATGTTGAATAAGTTTGATATGGAAGATTGAAAGGCAATGACTACACCCATGATCATAGGGTGTAAGTTGATCAAGGAAGATGAGTCTTCAAAGGTCAATTAGATGTCATATAGATCAATGATGAGAAGTTTTTTGTACGCCATTACCTCTAGACCTGACATCATGTAAGTAGTAGTTCTTATGGAAAGGTTTCAAGAAAATCCAAAGGAGAATCATCTACAAGTAGTCAAAAGTATACTCTTGTATCTCAAAGGGACTATCAAGTATAGATTATGGTATCCAAGAAGTAAGGAGTTCAATTTGACCACATACACAGATGCATATTGGATAGGAAGTATAGATGATAGCAAGAGTAGCAGTGGAAGAGATTTCTTCTTAGGTGGGTGCCTAGTTTCATGGATAATTAAGAAGAAACCATTAGTAGAATTATCCACTTGTGAGGCTAAGTAAATTTCATTAGCCTCATGTTGCACTCAAATCCTATGGATGAGATACATCCTAAAAGACTACAAGGTGGAGTATGATGGTCCTATCCCTATCTATTGTGATAATATAAGTTCTATAAACATCTCAAATAACCCTGTCATGCACTCAAGGACCAAGAACATTCCCATATGGTATCATTTTCTAAGAGAGCAGGTAAGTGAACAAAGTGTCAATTTTGAATATGTTTCTAAACAAGATCAGATTACAGACATCTTGACCAAACCACTTCCAAAGGTAACTTTTGAACACCTAAGACAGGAATTAGGTATAATTCATACCCTTAACAATCATTGAAGAAGCTAAGTACTTAGGGGGAGATAATCACACTCATTAGCTCCAATAATATGTGATTTTTTCCAAGAATGTATGCATGGAAATAGGGGGAACATGTTTGTATTATGTCTCATAAACTCACAAGTCCTATGTGTTGAGTATTTTGGTTGTAAGGAGTGTGATCCAAGGAGTTACAAACATCACTTTGTCATTTATGTAAAAGGGGGAGAAATACTAGAATGGGGAGATAAGAATGATCAGTATACGATATGTTTTTCCATCAATGCAAAGGGGGATATTGTTGAGCATTATTTATGTTGTTGAAGTTTGGCATTGATGTTGTCATTGATGTCAAAGGTTCTTAAGAAAGGTGTTAATGACATCATTGAAGAATGTTCTTATTTGATATCATCATTGAGAAGTATGAAATTTTTTGAGGAGCATGTAAGGCATGTGAGTAAGGTATAAGAGCATCAATAAGTGTTTCAAGGTTAGTTGTCAAGTCTTAAGTGCTTGAGAAGCCTATTCATGACACTAGTCATAGCATGAAGGAACCTTGTGGGAAGGTATGAGCTCAATGGCTTAGTGAAATTATTGAACATAGGCATGAATGGATGTATAAGGTTGCTTGATAATGTATATGAGTAATTTTATCACTCGTGTGAGTCTCAGGGTGAGCCTACAGGGGTAGGGCCTACAGACCTAGTATGTGACCAAACCACTTCTAGACTCTACTTGGCCCAATGACGCATCATGATTTATTATCAAGGAATATGAAGGATGTTTGAAGTTATTTTAACATGTGATATTTTGTGTAATAATTTAATTGAGTTGGAGAACACATGGAAAGAGGCATGAAGGTTAATTTTAAGGTCTCATATGAACTACAGGTCAAGGTTTAGAGAGTAAAGAGAGAGATGGTAGCCAAATGAGGTTTGAGATTCATATTTCAAGATAATAATGATAATGTGAGAATTTTTAGTGGTTTTATAGGTTATCCCAGGTGTTTTTACCATTTTTGAGGTCATTATTTGCAAGATAAGGCATGAAAAGTGGTTTTGAGGTCTCTCGAGTGCACAAAATGAAGGGTTCTCAACCTGATAAGGTCTTTCAAGTGTTAATTAGAATATGTAAATTCTAAATGAGAACATAATATAATCATGGTAGATGTGTAAGGTTCCTATCTAAAATTTATAGGCATTAGTTTCTTGAATGAGGGGATAAGCTTTATGAACGATTGCTAATACTTGAAGATGGTTAAAACCCTCAAAGAACCCTAATAGTGACTTGATATGAAAGAATTTGTTATAAAGTGATCAAAATAGATTGGTTTGTATATTTAAGTTATTTAATGTGGTATTAAACTCTTAAAATCACCTCTAAGTGTGATTAGTTTGTCATGTATATGAGTAGACCTTACATGAAAGTGCTAGTTTCTCAAAGATTTACTATAGTAGTCAGAGTTGACCAAGTCAAAGTTGATAAACAGATGGAGGAAAAAGTTTGAGACTTTTAGTTTGTGTTCATGGTGGTTTATGGATAGGTTCTATCCCTTAAGTTTTCTAAACTAGTCATCTAATTTGACCAGTTGCTAATAGACCTATGGTGAAAACAGTGAAAAACCCAAGCAACAATGAGAAGATGTTTAGGGATGTATTATAATGGAATAGGGATGAATAAAAGTGCATGTAAACATTATTAAATAATTTTAATACATGTTAATATTATATATAATTTTTTGAGGTCAGTGGATATGATAAAAATGTTGCTCATAAATTGACCTATCTGGTTCAAATGAGATAGTGAGGTACAAGATTATGAGATTGGTGTGAAAGACCAATATTGCCATTTGAACATATTATATTTCTATATAATAATAGTATAATTATCACATATGATCATCCACATGCATCAATATTCTTTTAATGTGGTTATATATGTTTTGAAGCTCAAAATCACCATGATTGGTCTTTAAGGAAAACTGGCAGTTCTAAGTGAGCAAGTTGCAAGAGTGTTTTTTAGTCCTTTTGCCCTGTGTAATAAATTCTAATGAACTTGGTGAAGTTTTTTAGGTCTTTAATTTTATATTTATATATTTTATTTCCATGGTTATTTATCTAATTTCTGTTTTATTTTCAGTAGTTCAAGATAGACTTTTTGGGTATGCACATGCCTAATTGTGAACATTACTAATGACGTGCTTCAAGTGGTGGTTGGAGATAAAAGGTGTCATTGACCTAATATAAGATTATTAGTGGTATATTTGAGTGTAATATGAAGTTTTTCTACCATTTATGAAGTTTTAAAGTGCTCTAAAAAGATCAAAGGGTAACGTGTGCTAATGAAGGCCTAATTGAATTAGGTCTCCTTAAGGCCTAAAAGAGGTTTTGGTATTATATGTTATGACCGACCTATTGTAATGTTTGATTAATATTTATGACATGTCCTAAGGCCTATTTTATGTAAAATATAAGTGGGAGAGTGTGTATGGCTAACCAAGAAGTGTATGAGAAAGAGCCTAGTATAAAAACAAGGCCTAATAGGCCTAATTAGCTAGTTAGGGTATAAGTGAGATGAAGCAGAAGATATAGAAATTTATTTTAGACCATAATAATAGTGCATATAAAATATCATGAAGATATAATATGGGTATTTTAGATTACTATCAAGATTAAATGACCTAATCTGTCTTGAAGAGACCTAGATGAGTGAAGGAGCCTAGAAGGTAGTCTGAGAGGTCTAAGAGTGTGAAAAGATGAAGAGGTGGTCATCATATATTGGTTGTAAAACATAGGATTATTAATGTGATCAAATTAATTAGGTGATTTAGTTTGTGATAAGTCATCTATGGGGTTGGTGCCTCCTAGCAATTGGGTGCTTGTTAAAGCCTAGCTAAGTTGGTGTTTAACTAGTTTTGGTTGGTGCTCTATGTGAAGTTGGTGCTTCACTAAATATTGATGTTTGTCTTATATGATTGTATTCCACTTGTATATATTAGTGGTTTTTCTTCTCTTTGAGTTTTTTCCACTCAAATAAGTGTTTCATGTGTTATGTGCTTGTCTCGTGCTCATATTAATTATTCTTAATGTGTTGCTAGTTCACTATATTGCTTTGATAGTTCATGAATGATAAAGTAAAGTTGTAAAAGTTTTTAACACTGATTCACATCCCCCATCTCATTCACTATTCTTCCAACAATTATTTCATGATATCAACCTTGTTTGTGGCCACTATGAACCCTTGCTATGCAAAAGAAACAATACTAAAATTATTGGAACTAGACAATTGAAATTATCAACTACATGTACATGGCTTGCATGCAAATAGAATTTTATTACATACAAAATAAAAAATTAATTAGATATAAAAATGTAAACATGAATGTATAAATAAATTAATTTGTGTTAAATTATGAAACAAGTGACCATGGCCACAAACAAAGCATAACAAGAACGTGGACAAAACTATTAAAAAAATTGCTTATAAAAACCATTTCTTTAGCATGCATTAAAAATATTGCATCCTTAGACCAAAAAAACATAACTCCTACATCATTCTACCTCCCACCATGCAAGGTAGGTACTATAACTACAGCGTATCCCTTGTTAACCAAGTTGAATGGTAAAGGAGATAACCTTGGTCACTATTTTATTGGTTAATTAATAACAAGTCAGGAAGAAGTCGCGCCTCAAGCTTTATTTGTTTTTATACTATTTTTCATGTGTATATACTTATAAATGGTAAAATACCCTTATTTATAATTTAATTTATTTGAAAAATTATATTTAGTAAGTTTCTATGGCTACTCCAACCCTAAAATAAGTTGATATTTAGTCCAATGAGCCTAAAATCACCTTAACACTTATCAAAAAGATATTTGTTAATGTACATAGAATATTTATCACTTGTCATATAGATTTGCATTGAAAATAGAGTATATTAGTATATTAAATGGGTTTTTCCTAAAAAAATCGTACACCTATGGGTTTGTCCCTTTTAGTTTTATGGGCATGTTAGTCCATTACCATGAATCTTGCACTTTGCAAGTAAGTATTTTAATTTTGTGGGCATGAGACCCATTTTTATAGGAAGTATTTCAAACTCTAGTGATTATTTTTAATGTAAAAATGATTCCCAAGTAAGTATGGCCACCATTTTTGTACTGCATGCATAATTGGTATCATTTCTTTTTTGTATGTAGACAAAGCCAAATTTTGTCTAGAAAGGGCTTTGCTAATGAAAACAGTGGGATGAACTTCTTGGAGAAGAAAAACACCAAGGTCATTACCACATGCATCACTTTTTATGGTGAAAGTTTTGGTGAAGTCTAGCATGGCCAAAACTGGTGTGTTACACATAGCTTGTTTGAGTGTTACAAATGCCTGGTTAGCTATGGCATCCAATGTGAATGCATCCTTCTTCAATAAGGAAGTCAAAGGATCCATGATATTGACATAATCCTTGAAAAACTTGTAGTAGTATCATATAAGGCTGAGGAAGCCATCAAGGCTATTGAGGTTCATTGGTCGAGGCTAATGTTCTAGGGCATTGATTTTATCTAGATCCACATATACCCAATCAGTTGAAATAATGTGCCCTAGATATTCAACTTCTTCTTAACTGAAGGAACACTTGGATCTCTTGGTGCATAATTAATTATCTATTATAAGTTGTAATGCCCTTTCAAGATGTTGGAGATGCTCAACCCATATGCGACTATAGATCAAAATATCATCAAAGAAAACCAAAGAAATTTGATGGAGGAAAGGTTGAAAGATTTTATTCATTAGGGCCTGAAATATTGAAGGGGTATTTGTAAGTCCAAATGGCATGATCCAGAATTCATAGTGACCCTCATGAGTGTGTAAAGTTGTCTTTGGAATGTCATCAGCATGCATGTAGATTTGATGATAGCCAGAATGAAGATCCAATTTGGAGAAAAATTTTACCCTATGGAGCTCATCAAGAAGCTTATCGATGATCAGAATTGGAAACTTGTCTTTGATAATGAGGTGGTTAAGGGCATGAAATTCAATGCAGAGGCACCATGACCCATATTTTTTATGGACAAGAATTACTATGGAGGATTATGGGCTGGTGCCTGGGCAAATAACTCTAAACTTGAGGAGTTCCCGTACTACTTGTTCAATCTTAGTTTTTTAGATGGAGATAGCGGTATGGTCAGATGTTGGGTGGGATGCTTATTGGAAGGATAAGGATGCAATGAACTTTAAGACATGAAGGGGGAAAACCCACTAGATGTATAAAAATGGTTGCATGTTTATCAAGGATGGATTGCAAATTAGCAGAGTAGTTAGTAAAGGCGATGAGTTGGAGTTGGAGTTAGATAGAGTGTAGCTAGGAAATGACCCCATGTGAGCCTTTCTTCAAAATCTTTTCCATGCAATGGGAATTGATGATGTTAAAAAATCTAGGAAATAACCCTTTTAAGGTGTGATTCTAGCCACTATTAGTGATTTGCATCCAAAGCTCAGATAAGTCCCATAAAATAGGTCCCAATGTATGAAGCCATTATGCCCCTAGGACCACATCACATCCCCCTAAAGGTAGGGCAAACATATTTGAGTAAAGAGTGTAATTGACTATCATGATACATAAATTATGACACTTCCCTTTATAGGGTAATGTTCCCATATTAACAATCATGACTTCAAAGCTAGAACAATGGTGTATAAAGTAATCTGCATAATTAGCAATGTGGGGATCGATAAAATTGTGCGTGCTACTAGAGTCAATGAGGATTGTTAGAGGAATATTTTTAAATAACCCCTTGACCTTCATGGTTTTAGGGGTGGTCACACCTATGAGTGAATGGAGAGAGATATTAGGTTGGGTTTCCTAAGCCATGGATTCATCGAAGGGGATTTGTTTAGTTTGAGCATCTTGGAATTCTTGGATATTAGTCTCATTGTCTTACTCTGGTAGTGATTCCACATATAACAAATAAAGATTTTGTGTGATACATTGATGACCCTTAACTCATTTTTCATCACAATTATAACATAATCCTTTCTCCTTATGAGTCCACATCTCTACCTTAGTGAGGTGCTTGACCGGTGTGGTTATGGCTAGCCACTGGTTTGTTATGTTCTTTATGGGTGTAAAAGTGGGAAGTTGATGTTGGGCTGAGAGTTTATCTTCTACTAACTTAGCCAGACCCAAGGTGGCCATCAAGTTATTGGGTTGAAACATTTTCACCTCTGAGTGGATTGGATCTTTGAGGCCACTAATAAAATAACTCTTTAAGAAGTCATTTGATAACTTGTTAGTGTGATTAACCAGTTTCTCAAATTCATTCTGATAATCATGAATAGTGCCTATCTGGTGGAGTTTGGTGAGAGTTCCTTTAAATTCATTGAATCCCAAAGGACCAAACCTTCCCAAAAGTAAGGATGCAAAGGTTTTCCAATTGAGTTCATCATTTGACTTGAGATACTAATGGTACCATTGAGGTGTTTCTTGTTCCAAGTGTAAGGAAGCAATTGGGACTTTGTTGATAGAATAAGTATTATGAAGGTTAAAGAATTATTTAGCTCAATATATCCATCCAATAAGATCTATACCATTGAACCATGAAAAGTCCAACTTAGGCCCACATGATGTATGGTCAGAAGAGAAACTATTCTCTAAAGAAGACTCCTTCTGCAACTTGTTGAGGAGAAGGTTATTTTGTTGATTCAGTCCATGCATCCTATCAATTAACTCAATGACCTAGGCTTTTAACGTGGCGAGTTCTTCCTCCATGATTTTTGTGCCTGTATAGGTGACTACCATAACTAGTGTGTTTATTCTTTTTATTTTTTATTTTTTATATTTTTACAAGGGATAGAAAAATAAGTTTTAAGACAATCAATAAGGCACTTTTTAAATTTGGACTAAAATAGAAGGGGTAAAGGTACATTTATGATTTTTTTTGCACTATTTAGGTATGATTGATAAGGGCAAGGGAAATTTTAGAATTGCAATGGAAAAATTATAAAATATGACCAAGAGGGACAAAGGAGCAAAAAAGGTAAAAATACTGTGATTTTTTTTGAACCAACAGAATAAAAAATGAAGTTATAGCAAAACCCTCAAAAATCAAAAAATGAGATTTGTGGCTAATGGAAGTGGAATTAGGAGATGGGACCTCAAGGAAGAAAAGGTGTTGAATGAAATTTCAAGTGTCTTGATAAATTTTGAGGATCAACAAAGATAGAGATGGAGTGATATGGCTAAAAGATAAAAAATAAATCTCTTTTTCTTGGTTACTCCTATCAAAAGTCTATCAATATATTTGCAGTTACCATTGTGCTCAATAATATAGTTACTTCTCCTAATAATCTAAAACTAGTTTTTCTTGGTTGCTCCTATTAAAATTCTATCAATAGGTTTGTAATTACCACTTTTCTCAAATATAGTTACTTCTATTGATAATCTATATAAATTGATATGTCAAATATGGGCCCCAAGTTTGTTCAGTTGCATAAAGGTTTTAAGAAATCTCTTTAGCCACCAGTGTCATCTGAATGAATACCGCTCTCTAGAAATTTTTGGCCATGGATTTACCCCCAAATGAAAACTCTCAATTTATATCATGGGTGGGAACTAATCAATCAGGATGGGGATGTTTCCCTTTTCATTGGTAGAACCTCTCAATAGGCCAGCTACTTTGGGGTTCTAGTGGTACTCATAATGAGTTTTAGGACTATATGTCCAAGTAATTCCCATAGTTATGTGGAGGGGTATTTTACCCTTATTTGAACTTTCGAATAAAAATTTTAAAAATAAATACAATGAAAAATAGTTTCTTAAATGGTGGAACTCTTGGAAAGCCACTACTATAAAGAAAAAAAATCTCCAAAAGCTAGCAATAGACCAAGGACAGTGCTCTGATACCAGATCTGATGAACATTCTGCACAGATTTATGAACTATAGAAAATATTGGAATAATAAAATAAACTTTATAAACTAACTCAGAATAATTCAAATATGCTATATTGATTGCATGCCACTTCAAGGGGACAACCTCCTTTGAGGAAGCTCAATACAATAATATTCATCAATACCTTCATTGGGCCTCAATACTTACTTAAATACTAATTCTATTATAGAAACTAATACTTCCCATGTATGTGAGATAATTCAAATATGCTACTTACTTAAATACTAATTCTATTCTAAAATCTAATACTTTCCATGCATGTGGGATAATTCAAATATGATAAAGGGATGATTTACAAAGCATATGCATCCATAATGACTAATACACTAATAATTAAAATAGAAGGGTAGGACATGGGTTCCTAATAGAAGCTACAATCAATAAAGATAAAGAAACAAGCATTTTACACCTCTGAATATAAATATCTAAGCATCACGCAAGTCAAGTTTGTTGAATCTCATACACTTATGGCATTATCATCCTATCTTGGTCTCTCTACATTTCCCACGTGCCAAAGGATGGCATAAAATTTTATGTAGTTACATTATCACTTATAGGGAAGAAGAGGTTCACAAATCCTCACTCAAGCTTTTTTATTCACATACTCATAAAATTACCTGATTTTGTGTATGCAAGATATGTAGTTTACAACATTGTTTTGGTGGTTGCCCGACTCCATAACTATTTGATTTGTTTTGGAGCGCAAGCTAAGTCAAGGAAGAGATTCAAATATTATACATATTCTATCGATCACATCCATAAATATATGGTATATGCATAACATGAAGGCAAAAATGCACAGGTGATAGAAAAACCAGACTGTAAACCCCTTCCAAGATAAACCTAGTTGTAGTAGGAAAAACCTGACCATAATTAGACAACCATGATTGTACAAGTCTATTTTGATAAGATATTCATAATAAGGGGTTTGCTCTGAAAATATATGCAAAAGAAAAGGTTTGTCCCAGTGAGAAAGTCTATCTCGAAGCATCATACAATTTCCAAATTTCAGGAACAAGTGGTATACATTCTACATAATCTATCTATAGTCTTAGATTTCAAAAACAAAAAATAGGTGTGATCATTCATTACCATTTTTTCATTTTTATTGCTTATTATAGTTTTATTTTTTTCATTTTGATTTTTTTATTATGATAGCCTATTAAATAAATTTGAATTATGTATGTTCATTCATGTATGTTATAATCTATTTAATTGTAATTAATTTATTCCTTATTTTTTTTAAATTAAATTCAGGGTAAACAACATTCTCAAACACTCCATATAGGTCTACTTCCTTTAGAGACCTCATAACAAACTTCAAGTTCAACAAATTTAGTCATCAAAATGTACCAATGTTTAAAGGTTGACCTCTTGACATATTTATATTATATATTACTTTCACAACTAAAACAACATGTGCATGTTGTAGTATTCATCCTATTTGTCTGTAAATATAATAATATAATACATCCATCTAAATATATAACAAAAACATGGTGAACAAGATGAACTACAATGCAACCATTTAAATATATAATATTAACATGGTAAATATATAACATTAACATGGTGAACAAGATGAAATATTTATTCATTCACATACCCTTCTACAACAAATCATATTGTGCACTAAATTTTAGATTCAACTTATATTACCAATCTTAGTAATAAAAACCTAAAACTTAATCACACTAGTAGGAATGGATAAAAGAGGCAATCATAATAATAAGAACACTCTTACCATCACTTTATCTCCTTATGGTTCCACTCCAATATTGTAAAATGGATTGTTTGATGCCCAAATTTAAAAATGTTGGATTATTTGCTAGGTGTTGATAATGGCTTCCAAATGATTAGATGAGCTTGATAATGGCTTTGGATGGATGCAAGAAGGCTTTTGGGATGTAAGATAACAATAATTTGATGGATTTCTAAGTTAGTTTAGAGGAAGAGGGAGAGATTGGTTATATAGGCATGGAGGGAGAGATCAATGGCTAGGGATTTTCCATGGAATTTTTTATTTCATGGAGATCTCTAGAATTAAAGAATTCTAGAGAAAGAGGCTAAAATGGGGAAGATTTCTAAAATACTCCACTTCTATAAATCTTCCATATAGTTTAGGGGTTTAAGAGAGGCTAGATTAGGGTGGTGGTTGGGTAGGTAGATTATTTCATAATTTTAAATTGGTTAGTTGGCTTAAGGAGTAGGTTAGTGGGTAATAGGTTATATTAGGGGTTTAATAAAGGGATTAATTAATTTTTAGGATTGGGTAAGGTTTTTAGGATATAGGAATAGGATGTGGGTTATTAGGCTATTAGTTAATTTAGATAAGAAATATAGAAATTAGACTCAACTAGTGAAAATTAGCTTAATTAGTATAATTAATAGGGCGAGTATATTTTAGTGTATACACATAAAACCATGTCATTATAACAATAAGGGTAAGTTTTCATTAAAAAAATGTTACTATAAATTTCATCATGAGAGCCAAGCCCAAACCCATACTACCTTATGTGTAATTCCACACAAAATGAATATTCCTAAAAACATTTAATAACTAAAAAAAAGTGTTCTAAAATTATTTTCATAATCATTTAAAATCATAATAAGAGCACAACCTACTACTAGTTTTACATGCCTCATAGGATCAAATCTCATAAACAAATAGAACAATTAAGATTCGAATACATTTAGTAATTCTATTTAGCAAGTTCCATTTCTATAATCAATAAAACTAAAGAAATATATTGTTTGACCTAGTTATAATCACAATGAGCAGATGCAAGCAAAAACCCAAGCTTCTAACTCTTCTTAATTTCTTAATACAAGGTTTCACTATCCTCCCATGCAAAAAGTAGACTTCCATCACCTTCTAGTGCCCCACATAATGAAGCCTATTTTTTAGTCCTATTAGACCATCTATACACTATTATATTGCAATTTTTCCCCTGTAATACCTTATAATTTTGATTGAGATAGGTTGTACAATCACTTTTACACCATTTTGGTATGTGTGAAACACCCTAACCTATGATAGATATATTCATAGAACTTTATAATTTAATATATCTATATTTGGCTTTCATATTATGCGGCAATTTTGTATATGGGAATTTTTTTTAATTTAAATGAGGTAGTTTATATCCATTGTGGTATTAAATATAAAGGTAACATTTATTATGTAACACATTTGATTATAATATGGTGTATGCAATGACTCATTATCTAGCATCTTCGATTATAATTTGAAATTTATAATGATAATTTCAAATTGTGATGACATGTTTAAAAATGACTTGGACTTATTTATTGGAATGATAACATTTTAAAGAGATAATATGCCCATATTCTTTTATGTTTAATTTCATAATTAATTAAATAATATTTATTCTTTTTTTATATATTCTTGTTACATTAATAGGTGTTTCTATTATGAAAATATCTGCAGATTGTTGTCGCCATAATGGTTAGTTTACCGCCAAGAGATGGCCATAGTCAAATTATAATCATTAGGAAAGGCAGATTTAAACACATAACACCTATTATTGCACATCGTTGTGTTTCCATGTTGGTAGAGGTGGTACATTGTTGATGTGGGCATGGAAGAGGGTTTTTACAAGGTGTCCATACAAATCCTTTATTTATTTATTTTTATGGTTAAAATTTGAATGACAAGTGACCATAATAGGAGGCACATTATTGGTGTGGGCACGAAAGAGGGTTTTTACAAGGTATCCATACAAATCCCTTATTTGTTTATCTGCATGGTTAAAATTTGAATGATAAATGACTATGATGATATTATTATTCAGATTGTCATCTAATATTTTTGCAATTTGTCGGTTGATTCATGTGTACACTACAAGCTAAACATTACTTTATGTACTATTGAGAGGAGGGCACACAAGTGTTCAATTATAGCATATCGTATTTGTGACAACGTTATGGGCTAGGCTATTTCTGTGACCTTGCCTCCGCCTACACAATGACACCTTGAGGAGCTTAGGGGTCTCTTTCAGAGATCATGATGGCATATTTGGCCTCATAAACGATAGTTATTCATTTTATGCTTCCTTCTCTTAATTTTATTAATAAAAATGTTGAGTAGCATTGTCTTAGCTATGTGTTGTAATGGCTATATTATTTTGTGGGATTTATTTGTTTGGTAAAGGATCTTGGAATCAGGTAAGCATTTATGGCCTGTAACATTTATAGAGTCATGTAGGCCAACCATGATGTCTCTATTTTACATTCTTCCTTGACAACATTAAATTTTATTTATATTTTTCAAAATAATGTGAGATGAGTTCTTTGGGATTTACAATTGATAAGGATTTTAAGCAGATAATTATTTGTAAGGGTACCATGATCCTTTGGTTATCAACACAAAATCCAGAATACAAATAATTGGTGATTCAAAGGAATCAACTCAACCATTGTTTGGCACTTAAAATATGGTTATCTTTTGGGTTACATGGTTTAAAGCAAGAGCATTTTGTTTTTTATTTAGAACTATCTTACCCTATACAATTCATTTAAATTGAATTATTTTTCATTTAATTTCATTTATGTTTGTGAATTTATCTGTGGAGTTTTTCTTCTCACCCTCAATTCAAACACATAAACATTAAGTAAACAATTGAAATTTCTCTTCCCTTACTTAATTGTATTATAATTGTTGTTAAACTTTGATTTGATATGAAATTTGAGACATGTTTCAATTTTTCCTTTAAACACATTTTATTTTTGTTAAAAATAATCAGGGAATGCATTTTCTCTTTACGCATAGTTCTCCCATACTCCCACACAAAAAATCTTAACATTGTAAACTATAAAGACTTAAAATATTTATATATCATGTCTTATTTGGGATCTAAAATCAACAACAAATTCAACTTCAACTCCTCATAAGTTATGTAGATTGATATATCCGAACAACATTGAATGTCATGTGTATGAGGTGAGTTGATAAAGGCAAGTCATAAGTCATAAGTGAGTGAGTTGAGAAAGGCAAACTCTTCTTGACTTTAAGAGCTTTCATCTTTAAAAATAATAAATAAATATTAAAAAAAACTGAAGATGATAGTCCATGTTCATTGATATTAAATATTATAAGAGAAACATTTATCAATCAAATTAAAATAAGGATGTTTATTTTGTACCACACCTTACAAATGTAATCGATGATTAAATTTAACGATCAATCAACTCTATCATGACAAATTTTGATAATGACTATTTATTCAGTATTTAAAATAAAAAAAATCTAATATAATTCATAATATAAAAAGGAAGAAACAATACATTCTCTCTTATATATATATATATATATATGGCACCACATGGCACCATCTCAATGTACTATTAATTTGCCATTTTGGATCAACTTTGATGGATATGACATATATTTGTCGTGAAGTTGTAGATTCTAAGTTATACTAATTATATATTCCAATGGAAACGTGCGCACCTTTACTGCAAAATGTTGCTTGCCAAACACACCTCATTCTATTATTTCAACGCAACATTACTTTTTGGGCATTTAAGCTTATCATTGATTAAAAAAGTAAAAGTGTGTATGATAATGGTTTTTTATGGATTATTATTTAATTTTTGTATATATTTTTGTAAATTATAATTTTATTTCTTGTTAATAATTACGGGTAATTGATTTGAATTTGCAACCTTCTCTTTTCAATTAAATTATTTTTGTTATTTGGATTTTTTTAAGATAAATTTATATATATATATATATGAAAAAATTATTGACTTAAAATTTAAATATTAAAAAAAAATATTCACTCATTATTTTTACCCATTATTGTTCATAATTTTACTTAATCTTAATTTAAAATATTTCATGTATTGAAATGTATAAATAATATAATTTATTTATATTCTCAAAGTAGAATATGATTTCAGAATTGTCTTTGTTGTTATTAACTTTCAATGTCTTTTTTTTTTTTTTTAATAACTTTTTTCATATACAAATTATTTTAATTGATAAGACATTATAAGTAAATATTTTGTATAACGTCATCATCCTCATTTAATTTTAACATTTTATTAATTTATTATATGATATTATAATACTTATGTGAGTTTTATTGCGCTCATTCATCTTGATATTTTAGCATAATAATCAATTGTTAATAATAGAATTCACTACTACCAAAAGTACCATTAAAAGAGGTTTGAGTGTAAATTTCAGACCTAAAATTTTTATAAAACCTCTATTAAAAGAGGTTTAAGTGTAAATTTCAAACATAAAAATTTATAAAACATCTTGTTTAATATCTCTTAATTTAAAATAAGAGATTAAAGGTTTTTTAAAGGATATTTTAAAGGATTGACTTTATAATTAAGAAAATAACATTATATGGATTATGTAGATAATATTTTCACCCTAGAGTTCTTTATACATTTTCCACACACTATTGTACTTTTTAAAAAAAACATAAATATTATCACATATTTATTGTTGATCAGTGATATGTGTATGAATACACTCTAATACTTTATATTGTGGATCAGTGGTATGTGTTAATACACTCTAATATTTTAATGTGTATGTTTATTAGAATTTTTTTTTTGATAAGGTAAATGTTTTTGATTAAAGTTATGAATTGACTTTGGGATACAAAGGAAGCCAAGTCCCCACCCACAAGTGGATGCAAGAACGATATAAGGAAAAAAATACCATCCAAGAAAAACAAACCTTCAGAATTCAGCTAATAAACAACAACCAACCCAAAGAGGAGAAAATAACCTTCAACAAGACTTCAATAGATATCGATGAAGATAATAATAGAAAAGCAAAATGACAATAAAATTCAATTGAAATGAGCCCAATAACATGGGCAATGCAATTCATCCACAAGCAAGTCCCTGTGTTCTCTCTCTCCTTGAAAGGAGAGCCTTCATAATCCACTGTGATCCTTCTCTCACCAGTGCTTCTGCCTCAGATCTTAGCTTTTCTGCCTTAGAATATCTACCTTTCTTTTTTGTGGTGGTTCCAACATCAATTTTCAGTCTTTCAGCACACATAGGCTGAGGGACCATAGTAGGAGAGTCGGGAGAAGATACCGGAGGGGGGAACATGAGGGGGCATTATTCGATGAGGGGGAAGGGTCGACAAACTTTGGGGGAGGGGATGAGACATGGGATAGGGGGAGCAGAAGGGGAGGGGGAAGGAAGAATACCTAGCATCAACACACAACTGCTTTATTGTTGAACCATAATCGAGTCTTAAAGAAGAGTCTTTCACAGAGGAGGATGAAGGAACCTGCACTTGAGTTGGTGATGGATTGGGAGATGACCACTCCTTCGAGCAATCCTTTGCAAGACCCACCCTAGAGAAAAGAGGAAGAAAAAAAATTGTGATTGCACCGCATAAATTCTTGATTGGGATTCCCAACTTTCTTCTTCCAAGCTTGAAAGGGTCGGGGGGCAGAGGGACCTCTTACCTTGGAAGGACACCCAACAATCTGGTGGTCGGGTAGATTGTAAAAGAAGCAACGGAAAGGGAATCCTTCAAAGTTCAGAAATTGAGTCTAAGAGCCACGTGAGGAGAGTAGTTTCACCGAATGGAAGAGCGATTAGGAGAGGTCGATGATGGCATAGGGTTTGACAAAATTGAGATTCCAAGAGGAGGCATCGATACTCACAAAAGAGCCAACTTGGTTCACTAGCATCTTGACGAATCTTTCATTTTTAAAATAGATAGAAGGTTATACAACCTAATCCACAATGAAACAACTAAAACCTAAGCCTTAATCGGATCAAAGAAAGGAGACCAAGAATACCAAAAGCAGACGAAAATATAATCTAAATATTAGTATTTTGATAAAAAAAAAATAGATCCTCTTATATTTTGGTAAGAAGAAACACATACACATATAAATATTTATATTTACATATATAAAATGTAGATAAAATATAAATATACATATTTACAGTGAAAACATTAATACACATATATATAATTATATAAATATTATTTAAAATCTATAAATATTAAAATAATCTACTATAATTATATGAGATTGACAATATTAAATATCATTATTTTACATTATAGAATTAAATAAATTACGTTAACATTTTTGAAATTATAATATTGTGGAGTTAGCACTTTTATATAAATTCACAATTTTTGGGGTACTCCTCCACAATACACATTCACAATTCGATGAGTTCCTTTTATATATATATATATATATATATATATATATATATATATATATATAGAAAGACCTTAAAATATCAGATTACGAACAACCTAAAAATTATTGGATTATGGTAAGTAGCTCCATTTTCCCAAAGAGCATCCAATGCCAATACAACGTTTTACAATTAAGGACAATGAGGGGAAAATAGGGAAATTTTGAATTTTCCAAATTCTATATCTTTTCTGTTTAGATTATAGGTGAATGTGCCCTCTCTCTGCTAAGTGTCAAATGAAACATATTTCAATCTTATTTATATTTAAAAATATAAATTATAATGTGCATATAATTACATTATAATTTAAAACATTGACACACATGATATAATATAACATTTTATTAAATGAAGCAATCAATAATTGTGGTATGCGAGAACTACATGGAGTTTGATCCCTCTTCAGAGTATTGATATATAGACAATGCTCAATACATGAAGTGTTGAGGTTGGGCACAATACCAACCCCTTTTTTGTTATCCCTAATTTATAATGTTTATTCCGTCTTATAATTGAGTTAGGATTAGAATGAAGAATAAGACACATATCGACTCTTGTAGCGAAGCGAAGGCATCGGAGTAGACACACAAGACCTACATATGAAGGCACATCTATCAAAATTTACACAGAGGTAAAAAAATTAAGAGATGAATTTGTGCCCTAGAGACATTCATGTAAGCTGAATAAGTCCAAACAAAGCATTTTTATCCCAGGATAATGTGGAAACATGTTCTTGATTCACAACAACCTCACACAGTCTCGCAATGAGTTTACAGTCACTATTTAAGTCATGTAGACCCAAGTTCCAACTAAGTTATATATTAGTACTCTCTCCTTTTAGCACATTTTTTAAAATAGTAAGTTGCATTCAGTTTATGTGTGATTGTTGTATATATTATGCATTATGATTTACTCAACAATTTGTCTTAATTATATTAACCCTTAATCCATTTTTTTATGAAACATGTATCAACATATAAGGTGTACACTAAGGCAACAACATTTAAAGTGCATGTTGATGTACCAACAAAATATGTGAGCATCAATAAACATTTAATGTGTGCATTGGGTCGGATTAATCAGGGCACTTTGAAATGATGAGTGCACCTATTTGTATCCCTATTCAGAAATGCATTATGAAACATCAAATTTTGTTTAATAAGTATTTCAACAAGAATAATGCCAACCATCATTGTAATATTTTGCACACTACAATATTTTATACAAATAAAAACTTCAAATCTGAAACTCTAATGTATAAATCAATAAAACTTGAAATTTGACTCTTTATGATCCCCCTATCAAATGAGAGTGCATAACTACTTCATATAGCCGCCCTAAACGGGAAGTAATCTAAATCAACAACAAAAATTTGCATATATAGATGCACAAATCAATTACACCCTTTTGGGTTTTCATCATGAGACTTCATTAAGCCACCCCTTTACATTTTTACATTAATCAAAAGAGTGTGTAAGCCACTCAATAACTCAAGTGCACAAATATGGGCATAATTATAAAGAGGAAATATCTCAATTTCCATAGCTTCAAACTCACAAATACTTAGCAAATTTAGTCACAATATAAGAAATTAACATCTACGAGATTGAAATAATCAAGGAATGCATATCTAACATCCTAAACAGAAAAAATCACCATGTTCAACAAATATTTTACAACTATCATCATGAATATCATCATCATTAGTGTCCCAATTAGAATGGGGAGTCTCAAGAACTAGATGAACATTAATAACAAGCTCCAACTAATGAGAAAACATCTCAATGATTTCGATGACACCATCTAAATAAGAAGTTGATGCATAAACACTATATTTTTTGGGAATTATAACCAAATCTGGAATCCTCTTAGCAATTGGTCATTCAACATCAGATCTAGAATATGGACCAGGATAAGCATGATCAACAATATCTACAAAGTTGAGTTAACCATCATCAAATAAATCAAGGTCAACACCAACATGTTCAACAACATCAACATCAATAGTTAAGTTATCATCATCAATAGTGGACTTAACTCTCCTATAAAAATTTAAAAATGCACTAACTTCATGTTTCCATCTATAATGATCCATCCATCCAAAATAAATATGCCTCATAGACTATGTAGGAAAATATTTGAAGTAACAGTGTTATATAAATTGAATATGTAAACCATGTTGGGGTTTTTATTATACTTGCATAATAAACCTATGCCACTTGTGTGATCCCACCAAATAATACTTGCTTTCCACACCAACCTATCACTACAACTTCACTTGAGAACTCACTCGAGGCACATCGGGATTAATAAATCTCTTTAGGTTGGGTGATGAAGATGATACACAATTAGAAACTATTACAATGCATACAAAGCTAATATCTAACATGCAACACAAATCTATCCTTAAAAATTTAAGAACCAACACATACATATATCCTCACTCAATGGTGGACAATATTTTGCATAAGCCAATCATATTTGTTCAAAACAATAATAAAATCTATAACTACAAGCAAGTTGTTAGAGTTCTTCCTTAAGCTCTAATAATGGCAGCTTATACAATATTATTCTTAAAATAAAAATAATCAAACAACATATATCTAACACTTTAAATATGGGAAGTCAATATTTTATAAACCAACTTGCTTTGCTATACATGACAACTCATAACCTAAAAAGGTTTAATTTCCCCCCCCGCCCCATGATCCTTGCTTTGCACTAACACACAACTTGCTATGTGATACTATGTCTTTATCAAAAGGTCATTCCTAATTTTGTTCCTTCATGCTTTGTGCTAACTTTCATTCTACCTTATACACCTTTGTGCTTTGCACTAACTTACTTTATACCTTATGCACTCTTTTTCTTTTCAATAGTTAACTATATAGGTTTGTTGAGCCATAGCCATTTGGATAACGATTTTTTACTACAAATCCTATGTATACAAAGTATCCTATCTTGTTTCCTTGTGCATGATTTTTTGATAGGGTGTGTGTCTTAAATTAGTAAAAAAAATTAATTCCATCATATATATATATATATATATATATATATATATATATATATATATATATATATA
This sequence comes from Torreya grandis, assembly GCA_037957365.1. NCBI lineage: Eukaryota > Viridiplantae > Streptophyta > Pinopsida > Cupressales > Taxaceae > Torreya > Torreya grandis. The sequence continues at coordinate 1,215,748 of JARHVA010001894.1, read as the reverse complement.
TATATATGCATGTAACTCATACAAAAAGGTACCTTTGCACAAATATTTATTTGTCGTCTATCTTTACCCATAACCTTATAAAAATGAGGCTTCCTCCATTAATTGTATTCTTTCCTTGTGATGCTCACACAAACATGTCCTTAGCCAAAATTTGGGGTCAACATGCCACAAGATATACAAGGATTTAATTCAAAGCAATCTCTAGAGGTATGATCGTAACACCCAAAATTATAATAATTTAACTTTGCTTGAATTGGCAACTTGGAAGTTTTGAATTGATAGGATTAAACAACAAGTGAAGACTTAGCTTGGAATTTATCATTCATAAAGCCTCCTAATAAAAATGTGATGGGTTTGAAATACTCTGAATTATAAAAATCAATAAATCCCTTAAACATGTTAGGTTTATAGATTATTACAGATAATATATTAAGTAATATACTATAGTTTAAGAAATTATTTTGTTAAGGGGTTGTACTAAATACATAAGTTGGATTACTCTATGTTACAACACCCAACATAAAATAAGTTTGTGGGGTTGAAAGATTAAAGGTAGAAATGTAATCACTCAAATTTGGTCACAAATACTTGATAATGTCAGTTTTTGCTCCATTTCACTGTAATCGACTTAAGCACTTAGTTTGGACCTATTTCACCTCCTTATCCTATCCTAATCACCTATATGGACTTATTTATTTACTAAATTTCTATTTGACACCTACAAAAATGTTCAAATGACTAAAACCACCCCTAAGCATTTGTACATATAATCCTAGCTCCAAAATACACATGTTTCCCTTAAGGACAAGAACGTCTAGTAGGGAACAATAATGGTAGAATTTTTTTCCCCCTATGGGATGTTTCTACCTTAGCCCTTTTGACAACCAATTTTCAAATTTGGTCTCTCTCTTATAGTTTATCCCATGTTTTTAGGATAGGTAGAATGAGGATTACCTCTTTTAGATTGCTATAAAGGCACACTCAAGTCACCTATTCTAGCATTTGGAAATTTCAATGCATATACATACTTATACCACTACAAATTGAGTAAATTTTCTCAATTATTTTCAATTCTGATTCTAATCATTTGAAGTAGTACTTAACCAAGTCCAAAGCTTATTTATCAAAGCCAAACTAAATCATGATCAAGTATTTAAGCCATTTATAGATGCATTCATATATTCAAAGGAGCACAATAGAAAAAATCAGTCTAAGTGGGAGAACTATGTGGGATTGAATTCCCTCTTTGAAGTATTGGATACATAGGTAACCTTTAACCAGCATGGGGAAGATAGGGTCAGCTCAACCCATTACATTTCCCTATTTTCTATTCAATATTTTTAATCATTGCAAGCCCTATCAGGGTTTTAAATTTAACGAATCCATCTGTAGGTCTTCCACACACATACAAAGTTCAAATCTTCACACCAAAACATAATTTAAACTATCACAAACAATCGTGACCTAAGTTTGTAATTTTCAGCAAAGGACAAGATTGATCAACTCAAAACTAAACATGTGGTATATCATAAAAACCCCGTTCTACTCAAGATATCACACAAACATGTAAATCATACTCATTAAATGATAATGTCTCACTAAACATTACTTTGGCCAAAATTTTCAAATAATAAATGATCTATGGATTAGTTAAATTCATACACACCACTTGATCAAATTACCTTCATCTGGGATTGTCATGCTAGTAAGCTAGTGAAATTCATCTCACTGGGAGATGTGGTTAACATAGTATAACCAATAGATTCATACAAACTACATCCTACTAGCAATCACATAATGTTCTAAGCATAAGAATAATAAAAAAATATACATTTTTTCCATCAAATGTATAAATAAATCTCACAAAAATATCTATCTCATAATAGAAATAATAAGCAAACAGGTTTAGATTATACCACCGAGAATTTTATATATATATATATATATATATATATATATATATATATATATATATATATTAGGTTGCACACTCTATTTTTCGTAAGCAAACACAATATAGTACTTTCTACTAACCATCATAAAACATGTTATTCCAAAAAATGTTTAATACACATACATTTAGTCCATCAAACGTATGAATGAATTTAGACATATTAATTACAATTTGTACCACTTGGGTATAACATATGTTTAGCTTGTAGTTTTCAAATAAAATACCCTCTATGACATCCCATAATATAATAGTTCATTGCACATGAGCACACTACTCAATCACAAACAATCAATCTTATAATATCACGAATCAAATATCCATAATCCTATACCAATTGGGTATATCTTATGTTTAGACTATATATTCTAATCTTCGTAAGTAGATTCAAGTATATAGTACAAGCAGTAACAATACAGTCCACCATTTTTATATACACACTAATTACTTCTAGGCATTCAGTCATAATATTTGCAGAGAATCAGATAACTCATAAACCCATTATAATCTTTCATTTAAACAATTTATTCTATTTCTAGAAGACTATTTTCATATTGTTATAGTTTTTGATCCTTAGAAAACTTATGTCTCATTCTAACCATCCATTTAGCTATAGGTATATTTCATATATATGAGTACTTATACATCATAATATATACCATATGGGAGTACTCAAACGATATGAAAATACTATATCAAAGTTCATTTATATTTCTTAATCAAAAACTCCCTATGATTTCAACAATCTTTAGAACTTTCATATTCACCAAAATATATATTGACAATCTTTAAGGGATTTAGCAATGTAAAACTCCTTCATAGTTTTTGTCCCTAACTAAATAGATTTTCACCCTGATTATTCAAAATGTATATAACTATGTACTCTAGTTCTTAAGGTAATTTAATCTTTCGTATTATGGTTCACATATAAGTATTCAGTAATACAAATTGCTCTTATGTGATAAATAAAATTTTTATCAAATACATAGATATATGAATCACGAACGCTGAGATAATATACCTATTAAAATCTATGTTTTTAGGTACGCATCCCCGTGTATGTCTATACATAATTTATATATGTACAAAAGTACCATGTTCTCATATAGATAAATTTCATATTTTTTATGCACCTGCCATAGCATATATTACATAATGATTATGTTTTGATACACACTTATGGTTTTTTCATACTCATAATAATCTTCGTAAAAGACTATATGTGCTTCTACAACTATTAATCTTTTCATTAAATATAAACATCGGGTTCTATATAGGGTTTTATACCTTTCTCGAGACCCTTAATGAACTATAAACTATTTCATTCACTGTATTGTTCACTACATAACAAATATTGTATATCCACATGTAACAACATTATATCACATTTACATGTAACAATCTAGTATGTCAATTAATCATCACTTATCTACTAGTGAATTAATGTCAGATTATTGTAATTATTACTTAAATAGATCAATTTAACTCCAATATATTTTTAACTATAATAGATATAAAGTTATCGAATCCCTAATAGACAGTATAAGGCTGCACAGTTTGAAGTTCCTCCCATATAATAACCTTGATATCTAAAATGGTTCATATAAGAAACTATTCCTGAATGCTAGTTAAAAACAATTAATAACTTCCAAATACTAGAAAAGTATATGTACTTTTCATGCCCTATACATAATTGGCTTCTAGGATTCTAAGGAGTCTTTTATTATAAATTGAGATACTTTTGCCACTTTAGTTGGTGTATTATCGAATATAGACTAAAATACTACTTGTGTTAGCTGCCCTAACCAAGGGATTACTATTCTGTGATAATTCACCCAGGGCATGCATGATAGAGAATGTCATTTAATATTCATTCTTATTCAATCCAAGATCATACATTAGTTAAATTATGAAAAATTAGGATTAAAGAGCATTATTAGAATAATGTTAACTATTTTTTGATAATTCACCCATGGTTTTCACCCCATCTCATCCATTTTTAAACCATATGCTTACTTAGACATGAGAATCAATCAAAATAAGGATAGAAACTTGATCACCATTATGGCATTGCTTCGGCTTAACACTAGACCATTGTCATCACAAGAACTACTTTCCAGGATTTGATTTTTGAAGGTTTTATTTAACTTGAAAATCAAAGTTAGCTTCTCCAACTTAAACCATGGCCAACTAGATGATTAATTTGAAATCTTTGGTTTCTTAAGGTATCTTTTAACATACAATTCAACCTTAGATGCCCTGACTGAGGGATTAGTATAAACTTTAAAATTCGCCTGTATCTTGTGCCCTGCCTCGACACGATTTGACCCAATGCAAGCACAACTTGCTTTAATACAGGAATCAATCATGGTAAGAAATCAACAAACCATAACTTCATTTACAATCCATTTCCATGAGTTTGAGACTAAATATACTTTGTCTCATGTTATTAAGAGTCTTTTTAAAACTGCCATATATATATATATATATATATATATATAGTGATTATTATATTTATGTATATATACCAAGTTATATATATCTAACTTGGTATATATACATAAATATAATAATCACTATCATTAAACATCACTTTAACCTATTCAATCGACTGGCTAATATATTAGATCATTGTGATTTGCTCAATTGATTGGGTAAAATAGTAGATCATTATTGTTGGATAGCTTACCTATACTAATCAGAATATATATAATACCTATATATTAACATAACAGATTGCCTAGTATAACATATTGCCCAGGTCATTAAGTTTTATCAGATCAATTTCATAACTTTAAAATAACCAAAAAACCACACCTAATATAAGATGTACAAGACACAACTTGTCCTATATATATATATATATATATATATATATATATATATATATATATATATATATATATATATATATATATATATATATATATATATATAAAATTTAAACATATTATATATATACCCTTTATTGTTGTGTATATTCTGTTTTCCTAGTGGTTAATATTTATATGCCTTTCACTTGTGAACATTGTTGCCTATGTGTAATGGCATTGAGATTATATATATCACATATAATTTTACATATTCATTGTATATATTTATTTCACCAAATATTTTACAAAAATTTAGATATAAGTCATTGTATTCCTTTTATATTATAGATATATCCTCTAATCTAACATCAAATCAAAATGCTACAATCTATATAACCTTAAACATAAATTTGTGTGCTTGGATTGTGGTATTCTAATTATTTATATATATAACCATAGATATATAATTCAAATTTAAATATGTTGCCTACGTGTTTGAGGTGTTGGAAAAACTTGATTTGGCTAATGGTTCTCCATATTCTCTTCTTCTTCCTTCTTTTCCTCGCTTTCTCCTCCTTCTTTTCCTATTGCACCCCCATTTTTACCTTCCTTTTGCAAAAATCATGAGATTTATTTAAAGCTTGTCTTTTCTTATTTCTATTTTTCCAAACTTCTAAATTTGTTTCGCTTTCTTGAATATCTTTCTCTTATATTTAATTCTAAATTTTAATAGATAATTAAACATGAAATTAGTAATTTATTACACCATCTTGGTAATGATAACTATTTATTTCAAACCGTTAAACCCAATAATGACATTTTTGAATATCATAACAATAGCTAGTTTATGTACTAAAACATTCTAGAATCATTGGTCTACATATAACTTTATGCAAAATAACCTTTTCAAAAACATTAACAGTCATGAGCACATTAGCATGACATAAACACAAACACACAAGATTAACTCCACATCATCATTATCTAAGCTATCAAACCATGTGTAAATGACTATCTAAATGCAAACAACATCTAAAACATACTATGCTAATAATACTTACATTAATGTATACTATCTAATGTGGTGTATACAGGGTTCTATCTAATTTTTTTGTCATCCTCCAACATCTCCATCTACATCACCCTCTTTGATGATGCTTTCCCTCCATCATGCTCTGAAAGATGAATCTCTCTTGCATCCAACTCATGACAAACAGATAGTTAGTCCATAAAATCATGACATGTATATCATAAAATAATACTGAGATAACGCATTAACTTGATCAAAATATAAATAATATACATGACATCTAATCTCATAGCAATAAAATCATGAAATCTAAGCAACATACAACTACCACATGACAACATATGACTTACAACTTAGCTAGTAATAAATAAATCAAGTTATCAACTATAAAAAATCTATAGATAATTGAGTAAGTTAGCTTAGTGAGGAATAAATATGTAACATCCTTCCCTCTAAATCTAGTCATCATCTCAAAGGACTCTTATTCAAATATAAATTCTAAATTAAAAACATTATTCAATAGAAAAAAATTAGAGTTTAAAGTATCAAAGTAAGTAAATAATTGTATAAATTGCCTGCAGAACTCATCATAGTTCTCTCAAATAGAAATATTCTTATAGTATTGGTCCTACAAGACCTTGTACTATGACATCTCCCTATTATGTAAATAAAGTTTGTGAGTGTCACTTACTTTGATTATTTCTATCATGATCACCCTGGGATCCTTAACCGGCAAGACAAGCTTATATGTTATATGATTGATCACTTCTATTACCTCAAAGGGTCCTATTGTCACTTGGATTTTCATCCCTTGAGGATATGCCTAACTCTCCTCATCAAAGTGGCAAAATAGAAACATCTCACTTGTTGTGGGTAAACAATTTTGTAAGATGAATATCTAGAAGGGCTAGTTCCCTTGATGCATTTTTTGAAACACTTTCTTATCTATCAATTTTGCATGAAAAAGGTTAAGAGGAAAAATTAAAAAAATAAAAGGTGATGAAAAAATATTTAATTTCCTCCTATTTATTTAAATTATACTACTTAGAGAAAAATAAAGCTTTCTTCACACAAACTCACAACACAAGACAAATTATTACATCAATGTTTCATATGCTAGGTTCAAAAGGTATTTTGATACTTAGGAGGTTAATGAATGATTAATTAGGAGAATATAGTCATGAACCACATCTAAATTACTCATACACTTAAAAGAGAACACTAACAAAGACTTATAATAATTACTCTTCTACACACTTGGTGAAAAATCAAGGATAACATCCTAGAAAAGATCATCTTCTACTAGACAAGACCAACAAGATTGCAACAACACTCAATTTTAAAATATTTAAGTAGGCAAATTAACTTATTTTATTTCTTTAAGAGACATTTAAGTATAAAATTGTCTAGTTTATCACCATCAACTAATGAAGGTTGCTCAAAAGAGCCAAAAAGGTCAATATTTATAGCATTTGAAAGGGGGGCGAGACAAGTGAATTACAAAGGTCACTTGGACACCTATCAAGATGATAAAATAGGTTACATTTGCATGATAAAGAGATTTTAAATGAACCATGCAATGTCAACAGGTCCAAATGTCAATACAAGTCTTAAAACTTATGAAAAGTGGCATCGAACTCCTCATTATGGCTTAAAAAATTGCCTTCATGATTTGAACTTGTTTGAATGTCCCAAAAATAACTAAGGACAAGTTTTATGATTGGAATGATAGGGAAGGATTTCATACATGCCTCTCCATGCATTGGTTTTAGTCCTACTTATCTAAAAACTCCTAGAAGGAAGCCATCACTACATGTAGTCTAATAAACTCCTCTTTTTTATCACCCTTCACACTTGGTCTCAAAATTAGCATAAATTTTCCATGAAAATCCATGGGAGAGAGTGGATGACACTTTTAAAGACCCTCCATGTCCTTAGACTACTCAAGTACACCTTAAAAGGACATTCACTTGAGGTTTCACACTTCTCACCCTTATGTTCACTATGTTAGTTTTGATTGGTTGAGATGACAGCTCTAGTTTGGATACTTAGGAGTTTTTTATTGGAATTAAATTACCATTTGGATTTAGAACAAATATATTACTCCCAAACTTGATTGTATCTTTGAAAACCTCCTGTACCTTGTGCAATACATAAAACAATTAGAAAAACCCTATTTTTTACCCCATTCATATAATTCCATACAACTCATCCTGATGAAGAGTAACCTGGGGGCATCTTATATAATTTCCAATAGCTTTCATGATCAAACTATGTCATCTAAATAGCTCTCCAAGCTTGTTTTCTCCATCGAGTCCTAATTGAGTGTTTAGTAGGGTTTTAGGCAATTTTTAATCTTAAGTTTTATTCATAAAGCTCTGATATTGGAACTACCAATAAATTACACAAAAATTATTTTAGGAGACCCTACTAACTCCTCCAAACTTTTTTAGTATCCATGCATAGTATCATAAAAGATATGAGTACTTGAAACCACCCCATCGAGTTTGCTTCTACCTTTCTTGCATGCTTGGACTATCTAAAACTTAAAATTAGCTTTCCCACAGGTCTTTACATACCAAAATATAATAAATGTATAATTACATATCCATAAAATGTCTTAATCATCTGGATATCTCATCAAGAGCTATAAATGAGGTTGGACCCCCAATTAGTTCTAGGTCCCTTCAAGGCCCAATAGGCCTATTATGCATCCAGCTAGCTTTGGCTAATTGGACTAATATTTCATGGTTGGGTAATTTTATTATGTATTTTCACACCTCATTCAATCTTACAAGGTCACCACACAACTTTCCCAGCACTCCTTTTCACCTTTTCCTTTCATTCACCAACTAGGCCTAAAGGAAGCTTGTCTAGTTAGACTATGTGCAAGGGTATTTTAGTCATTTTGAGAGTTATAAGCCTAAAATAGTGTTTCATAGCATCTAATTTAATTTCATACACCTCATAATATTTTTATTGAGTTTTCCCAAACTTTCCATTAAGTTTTTGTGCCCATTTTGACCTCATTAGCTTGCTTTGTTAAAACCTGATTTTCCTTGACTGGCTGACCTTTGAGACAAAATAGTGAGGTATATCCCTCTTACCCTAGTAAAATTGAATATTTTTGTATTTTTACAAGGTCCTAAATATAATTTTTATGAAATGGTTTATCTGGATTCCTTGATTTAGGTACCTAACAAACTCAAAATGCCCAAAAAAGGTCTCCAAAAGACTGTTTTCTTGCATCTTTCTCAAATCCACTTAAGAGTGACCTCTCCAAGATAAAAAAATGTTCATAGGATCCTTAAACATGATATTAATCCTCAATTCATGATAATAAATCTTAAAATTCACCCAAAAATGTTTTTCTTCCTTGGATTCCTCATATTTGCCTATTGAGTAACTGGTTTCCTAGCTCAAAGTACAAACTGCTACCTTTGACCAAGTAGGGGAAGTAAATGATCAAATTGGAAGTATTTGGCTTGTTAAAACATATTTTTACCTATCATGAACCATTTCAAAATTTATATTAAACCTTTTACTCCTCCTAAGCACATTCACCTCTTGCTTTTACCATGACTGCACATAGATATATGTGTATACAAGGCTGTAAGGGACTTGTGTAGGCTTATTCCATATTGATTGGAGCTTATGAGGTCCATAATGATCCTAATGGATATATTCATATGTTATTTAATTATTTTAACCCCACTTACCCCTTTTATATGCACCTTGAGAGCTACAAACTGAGTTTTTCTCCAACTGACTGAGACACCATGTCTTTGATTCCTATAGGTGTATGTGACTTCAACTAAGCTTGGTTATGATGTTTTAAGACCTAATTTTAATCCATTTAGGTCACATAACATTATTATATTATTTCAATCAGTTTGAGTGTCCTAAAATAACACCTAAACACTCATTCTAGCTCTTTATCTATATACCTTGCCTATCTGACCCCTATAGGTGTGTGTGAACTAGTAATTGAGCTTGTTCATGTTATGGAGAGACTCTTATTAAATAATGAGAACCACTTGATATATTCTCATACATTTAACTTACCTTTTATGCTCTAAAAACCATCTAGGCATCAATTTTGGGTCACTGTTTCATACCCTATTGTAGGTGTCTATTTCTCTATGTGTGGACACATGTAGATGGTCTGTGTGTGGACACCTGTAGATGGCCATAGTGCTTGAAAAACTATGTATCAAATTCCTCTTGATGACCTATATACCATTTGTATACCATTCAACCACTCAAAATATTTTGGCCACGAGAGTGTTTCATTGTTTCTCTGTAGGGTGCCAAAAGGCCACTCACAACTACAACCCTATAGATGTTAGTGTAGTATTTTAGTGTTTTTAAGGGCATATTTGAGGGTCCAAACTTCTAATTTCCACTTACTTCCTAAATCCCATCCTTGTCATATCTCTTTTCCATACTAGAGTAAATAAGGTTTACCAACCTAGATGTTTTGGAACACTTTGTAAGCATGTTGTAATATATCCAAAAAAACCCTAGAGCTCTGTTTTCTCATTTTTTGGATTTGGTCTCAAAAATCAGTCATTTGCCCTTTGAGCATGGTTTACCTTTATATTTATCTATCAAACACTCCAAGCAGGTTTGCAATTTTCAAGTCACCCACTAGAATCAAAAATAAGGCTCTTTTCATGTTTCCAATTCCCATACAAGAGTTTTCAAAATTTTGTGATACCCCTGTAGATGGGCCTTCTTACTACAGGCAGTGAAGTGGATTGAATAATATACAAGGTACTTGTCTTTGTGAAAACCTCATATGCCCTCATCAATAATTCAAATTCACACCATAAATCTTGAAATATTGACACATTTATCAATCCCTTACCTTCAGCATGACATTAGTAGAAGGTCCTTGTAAGTGTGCATTGGTTGTGTGTAGGCAGTGAGTGGGAATGGAGCAACAATAGGTTGATGAATGGCCTTAAAAAAACTTAAAATCAAATTAAAACCTTTAAAATACATTATTTTTATCAAGGATTCCTTAAAAATAGATCCATAACACTATTATAATGTGAAAGTCTCTTACACACATCTAGAATAAAGCAGGTAGGGGTCTCTAGAATGACTGATTTAGCATGGTGAATAATCTTGTGACTAGACTTGTAATTTACCAAATATAAAAATTAACTCTCTTCAATTCCTAATGTCTTAAATAAACTATACACCTTCATTACCTCTTCATGAATAGACCAAACCAGCTCCATACATGTGATTGCAAGTGGGGAGGAGTAAAGAGTTGACAATGGAGAAAGACAAGCTGGGAATATGCCCAAAACATGATATGGTCTAACAAAACATGGGAATAGATGATAAAATGGACCTAAGACCTCTTTAAAACCATCTTAAACTCACATGAAACCTCTTTAGAAGTCTAAAATGCTATAAACAAGAAGAATTTTGACTGAGACTACACATGGTGGCACCTTTCTTTCAACATGGATTAACTTGATCATAAAAACATAATTAAACATGAAAATAAGTATGGATATCATATACTAAGGTGTAAAACTTCCTCTGGAGTCAACATCACCAACTGGTTCATACGAATTTGACCAAAATAGAACAAAACCTATAGGGTGCATGAAGCAACAAGTAGAAAAGTATAGTTAACTTCATGATGATGGTTCATGAATAAAAATTAATCAATCCTTGCAATATTATTATGTAAATTAAGGTATTTCATTTTAATATCACCTATCAAAATTATTTTCTCTAAAACATCTTGAGTTGTCCGTACCAAACACAAACCTAATGGTCACTTTTGTATGTCTAGAAATACAAAAAAGAAGCAAAATGGTTTTGGATTAAAAATGAAACTTCCAAAGAAAATAAAAATTTATAATAGTTTAAGTAATATTAATATGCCTTTCATGATCTGATTCCATGTGGCACACTTTCCCATGGGCCATACAAGTGCCAAATGCTCCTTTTTTTAGTTGGTTTCTTGAATTTCAATTATACAACTTGAAATATTCTAATGAAACTGAAATACATGATAGGTAACTTAACCTATTTTATGTTTTCAAGGAAAAAATGACATATGGTCACATTGGGAATTGTGCCACTTGCATTTAGGACCTTTAAATGCCCACTAAAAGACTCAAAATGACAAATAAACTCATTAGACCATAACTAAGGCTAAATATGCATTAGATAATGTCAAATAAACTATAATATAGCCTATGAAAAAATTTATACCCATAAACATCTAAAAAACTAAATTTTTTACCTATATGGGTTCAAATATGACCTAAAAGTCAAATTTGGTCAACATATCCCACATATCTCGATGAAAGTTTCATTGACTTCCCAAATTTTAGGCTTCAACTAAAAGCACATGAGATCATTATAAAAGACAAAATAAATGGCCAAAGAGAGTTCCACAAAACCTCCTTGTCCCTATACACATATCTTTATTTTAGAGAGTGTTTTTCTCATTTTGGAGAAAAGTGTTTAGAGAACCTGACAAAAATGATGTGTATAAGTTAATACCATCACTACTCTGCATAGCTCCTGATAAGTATAACATGTCAATATTTCCACTAATCCACATAACTCTTAACAAGTATGAGGCTGAATAGGAACTAAAAATCCTACATTTCTAATATATACAAAATTAAGGAATAAACATTCCACAGTATACATGTGTATGGTCATACAACTAAATTTGACAAGTTTGTATGCCAAATCATAGATTCAACAAGCTCTGCTTGTCAGATCCAAACTCAATAACGACTGAGTCAATGTGAGACTAAGTAGGATCTAATCCCATCTCTTAATATTCACATTCCTAATTCATCACTTGTCTCTTAGGTCTCCACAACCTAATGATCTCCAAAATGTGCACAAGGTTTAATGAATCATAAATCTATAATAACAGATCTTAGAAAGCAATATTATATGCTAAATAATTATAGATGTACCAACATATATTACAAGATAAAAATCATATAATTATTCCATAATTGTATTAAGTTGCCACTAGCTAAACATAACTAGTATCACATTTCACAACTTAACCTATTCTATTATATTCATAGTTAAGAGGAAATAATGTTAAAACTATCATAACCTACAAAGGCCAAGGATCACACTGTCCTTACAACCTTATAAAGAAAATGAGAGAGACAATGTCTCTTCGCTTACTTCGCTAACTACCCAACCAATTATAAACTTTTTTTAACCCTTAGGCTATCAAGATGTTCCACACATCCTAATCTATAATCGCTCTAGGAGAAGGTATATAAATGTCTCATCAAAACAACATGTTTTAAGTAGCATGAGAATAATACTAATCTAATCAAGGGTAAATTGTAACAATGAAAATCAACTTCTAATTATTAATCTAGAACCGATATAAATTCAAGGTTTGCCACTCTACATGGTCAAAGTTCACAAGATTAGATAGAGTAGCACTGAAAAGTAGGACTCTAAAAAGTCACAAGTGGAAAGTCGAGAACTAACATCTCAACAAAAAAACTCTTAAATACCCTCACATGGTATAAAGAAAACACTGCAACCCAAGTTGTCATAATCTCTACATACTTACCAAAATTGTAAGACTAGTATCACAACCTGCTTCCACAACCAAAAGGAAAAATACTAACCACAGATGCATCAATCCATTCTTCCCATAATTTTTCTATAAACATGAAGTAGAGGACACTATCACATGATCTCTAGGGTATATTATTAAACAACATTATAGAAACAAATTTCGATTTAAGGGAACACTAAATCAATGTCATGAAATTATGAATCCTCTCAATCTCTTATAATGATGTCAAAGGAGGGTGAGAGAGTAACAACTCACCTCTATACTAGCTATGACATATGAAATTTCTTCCTAATCCACACAAACATAGGGGTGCCCATCCATGGACAAACTCCTAACATATAGGAATTCTAAACTAAGACATCTACACTTTATTATAAGAAAATTCCCACTGCACTAGGTGGTGCCAATCTAAAAATGGTCTTAGATAATTTACCACTCCTAGGATAAGTGTATTTAAGACACAAAACTAATGTACATATACTTAAGTGAGAAGCATCTTATGCTTTTAAAACACTCACAACACAAAACACAAATGATAGAGTTGACTTGATTATCAAGTAAGGATGTAATCATTGTCAAGATGTTTGATCTACGTGATCAAAAATAATATTGTATGAATCTCTTATTCATGACTCGTGAGCTATGCTATGTACTCTCCTACCAAACATCTATTACAACCATCACCATTGAGACACTTTATAATCCAACCCTTTAATAATTCTAAGAGGGTATGAAATCTCCTAAGGTACACACTCAATGTACCACACACATTTCACTATTATCATTTTTGATAAATAGAAGTATACAAAAATTCTAGTGGACTCATTAGGTCCTAGAGTTTGAGCTATAACTCTGATACCACATGTAACATCCCCTCTAGGATCTACCTAGAAATATGTGTTTTTTAAAAATTTAATCAACATTTACTTTAAATAGATTACACCACGACAATCTAAATATGATCATATAAAATACTCTAAGAGTGATAAATATAAATGAATCATACTACATCATACATCATTGATCATGATCATCATAAAAAATAATTCATAATAGGAATATAGAAAGTAATTACAAGTCAACCAGCCATGGTTGATACATGCCTACAACCACTACTATCAATATACAATAAGTAAGTAATTATAGCTCACAATGGTAATGTTTGAATAATAAATACAATATAATAAAATGTACATATATAAGATACATGGCTCTTCGAAGCATAAGTTCCCCAGACTCTAGTATTTGTGGTAATCTCAAAAGTAATACTACTATGGGGGAGGGAGAGCATCATTCAAGCACTTTTCCACACCAAATATGAACCAATGATCCCCTACACTAATCCCATTAGGGAATGGACCTCTCTTCATAGATGAGTAGTTAGTGATGGTGTGAGAATCCAGAGAGACAAGCTAGTACCTATGTGCTATATGATTTCTAAAACTAAACATGCGATGTATCATAGAAAAACCATTCTACTCAAGATATCACACAAACATGTAAATCATACTCATACAATGATAATGTCTCACTAAACATTACTTTGGCTAAATTTTTCAAATAATAAATGATCTATGGATCATTCAAATTCATACACACCACTTGATTGGATTACCTTCATCTGGTATTGTGATGCTAGTAAGCTAGTGAAATACGTCTCACTACTTACCCAATATCACCAGTGTGAATTATGATTAACATAGTATAACTAGTAGATTCATACAGACTACATTCTACTAATAATCACATAATGTGCTAAGCATAGAAATAATAAAAATTCATACATTTATTCCATTAATTGTATAAATGAATCTCACAAAAATATCTATCCCATAATAGAAATAATAAGCAAATAGGTCTAGATTATACCACCTGAGTATAATATATATATATATATATATATATTAGGTTGCACACCCTATTTCTCATAAGTAAACACAATATAATACTTTCTATTAAATGTCATAAAACATGTTATTCCAATAAATGTCCAACATGCATACATTTAGTTCATCAAACGTATGAATGAATCTAGACATATTAATTATAGTTTATACTACCTTTGTATAACATACGTTTAGCCTATAATTTATAAATAAAATTCCCTCATGACATCTCATAATATCATAGTTCATTGCATATGAGCACACTACTCAATCATGAATAACTAGTCTTATAATTTCAAGATTCAAATGTCCATAATCATAAATATTAGGCAAGCAAGTACAGATTATACCAACTGAGTAAATCATATATTTAGACTATATAATCTAATCTTCTTAAGTAGATTCAAGTATATAGTACAAGCAGTAATAATATAGTCTACTATTTTTATGTACACACTACTTACTTCTAAGTATTCAGTAAAAATACTTACAAAGAATCAGATAACTTATAAACCTATTATAATCTTTCATTTAAACAACTCATTCTATTTCTAGAAGACTGTTTTCATATGGTTATAGTTTTCGGTCCCTAGGAAACTTATGTCTCATTCTAACCATCCATTTACCTATAAGTATATTTCCTATATATGAGTACTTATACATCATAATATGTAGCATATGGGAGTACTCAAATGATATGAAAATACTATAACAAAGTTCATTTATATTTTTAATCAAGAACTCCCTATGATTTCAATAATCCTTATAACTTTCATATTCACCAAAATATATTGATGATCTTTAATGGATTTAGCAATGTAAAACTCCTTCATAGTTTTTGTCCCTAACTAAATAGAATTTCACCCTGATTATTAAATACAAATATAACTCCATACTCTAATTTTCAAGATAATTTAGTATTTCATATTATGGTTCACATATAAGTATTTGACAATACAAATTGTTCTTATGTGATATAAAAAAGTTTTATCAAATACATAGATATATGAATCACCAAATCCATGATAATATACGTGTTACTTGAATACTCTCCCATATTCCATATCTTGTTTAGAGTGGATTTTATCTTCAACTCCACACAATATGTTACTCTCATTTTAACTCAAAGATGGTATTAGGGTTCAACACCACTTACTATGAAGAGGTGGACACTAGTTTTTTATCCTCAAGTGGAGAAATCCACAACTCAGCTAGTATGGGTTAAATTATCAGGTCTACCTCTAGAATTTTGGAGATAGGATGTTTTTAAAGCTATCGGGGATAACATTGGAACATTCCTTGAGGTGGATAATGAATACATTAAAGACTCCTCTAGAATGGTGGCCAAAATATTGGTTGACATAAATTTGTTGAATGGTCTAGAGGAGATTATTGTACTAAAATTTAGCTACTAGATACATACACAAACATTAGATTATGTGGGATTGCCATTTAGATGTGTTATATGCCATGCTTATAGTCATCTAGCCAATGACTGCTCACATGGTTTATCTCCCAAGGAGTGGAGAAAGGAGCATTGTACATAATATCAGTCAGATGGGGAGAAAAATGCTAGTAATAATGGGAAATTGGCACTTCCACAACATGTTGCAAACATGAAACTTACTCTGACTAAAGGAATGGATGATTATCTCTTGAGTTCTTAGTAGCCTACCATGAGAGGTCCTTTTAAATCTCCTTTGAGTGAGGATATCATAATGACTCAGGATGGATCTTACTCTTGGGGAGTGGATTTGGACAAGACTTTAAAGGATGAACATTAGGATGTGATGCTACTATATCCCATTAACATTGAACACCCACATTCTCTAGTGTTATCTACTTGACCATTAACTTCATTGATGGAGGGAGATATTGCTCTCATTTTGGAGCCATCTTAGAAGAGTCTAGTGGCAAATATTCAATAGGCAGGTTTAGTGAGTGATAATGTTATTTTTGGGCCTTTGCCACCTCACTTGGATGAGTTGAAGGGACCAATCAAACACTAAGAGGACACTACTATACTTTGTGAGTCTACACATTCAAACAGGACAAAAATTAACTATCATCACAAGAGGATTTCTTTTGATTCGATCCTAGTAGACTCCTCCTCCACTTCTAGCCACTCACGTTATTATTTAAGGTTGTATAAGGATGTTAAAGCCTATAACATAGATAGTATTGATGGTGGTTTGGGGATTCTCAAGAGCCTTACTAGCTTACTTTCATGAGTTGATCATCCTTTCAAGCTCACTTAGGCCAAAAACATAGCAAATTGGGAGGTTAAACATGGTTTACAAAAAACTATCAAAGGGGTCCTTGGAACGAGGACTGCCCCAATTATTGGTTAATATGCTTATATTATCTCTTGATATTAGAGGGTTGGGTAGTCCCTATAACAAATTAACATTGAATCATTTGATACATTTACACACACTAGATATGATCTTATTAACAAGAGACCAAGGGTGAAGGTAGTAAATTCATTGAGGACATATCTAAATTTTTAAAGGACTAGTATTTTTTAGCTATTGACTCAAATAGAAGTGTTGGTGGTCTGATTTTGGACTAGAGGAATTCAACCCTAAAGATGGATAATTATTTTTTCTTTCAATCTGGTATTGGGTTGGAAATATACTCTATGGAAGTTGGGAAATCCTTCTCTATATTGAATATCTATGTCCCCTACATGGATAAATTAGCTTTTTAGGATGTATTTTTAATAAACACTTTCTAACTACAACAAATCTTATTATTGGGGGTGATCTCAATCTCACCACCAAGTGTGCAAAGGTTTTGGGGATGCTATGAGATTGGATCCATTAGCTAATTACTTATTACAAAAATTTGAGGATATAAACTTGGTGGACTTGGAACCAATTAAATTGGTTCCTACTTAGAGCAAAATGAGGATAGGGATTCATAGTGTGGCTAAGTGTCTCAACAGATTCCTCATCTCATATCCACTTTTTATGGGCTCTAAAAATATCAGATCTTGGGTTGCTACAGGCGATGATTTTGATCATTTACCAAATTTGATGAAGATTGAAAAATAGAACAAAAATCCACCTAGTCCATTTAAATTCAATCCATATTGGATACAGGATTAGGCATTCACTAATTTAGTTGCATAGGAGTGGGTTATATTCAATATTCTATCATTTGAATTTGGTAGCCCACAATTTGTCTCTAATCTTAAAAGAGTGAAATAAAGGGTTGTATCATAGGTTGTTAAGAGATGACAGGAATCCAAATTGGAAATCTCATAATTGGAACATTAGATAGCTATAATTTATGGTTAGGATCTTGATCAGGAATTTGATGAGGTTTTTAAGGTTAGGCTCAAAACTTTAGAGTTGAAGTTGAGACATTTGCTTATAGATATTGAAGCACAATGGAGACTCAAAAGTAGGGCTCTTTGGCTGGAGAATGGTGATGAAAATACTAAATACTTCCAAAAATTTTCTAAGAATCATGCTAATAAGAACACTATTTGGGAGATGCCCAAATCTGATGGCACTATTATGAGGAATTTACATGATATTGATGATATTGGCATATCTCACTTTCACAATTTTTATCAAGACCTAACACATGTGAACATTACATAAATTGTTAAGATAGCTTACTTCTTTCCTAGTTTTATCACTGGTGATGATAACGAGAGGCTACGGTTTGTTTTTTCCAAGGAAGAGTTATTATCGGCTATTACTAACTTTCAAAAAGACAAGATTCCTAGACCAAATGGTTGGTCCTTTGAATTTTTTAGTGATTTTTTTGATTTGGTTGGAGAGGACCTGATAAGGGTCATTGAGGAGACTAGGAATTCAAGTAAGATTCTTGGGTCATTCAACTCTACTTTCATAGCTCTTATCCCCAAGAAGGACAATCTTGCCTGTTTTGGTGAATTTATTCCTATCTCCTTGTGTAACTGTATTTACAAAATCATTACTAAAATCATTTCCATTTGGATCAAAGGACTATTGTCTACCTCCATTTCAAAGGGGCAATTTTGTTTCTTAAATGGATGTTAGATACATGGTATTATAGGGGCTACTCAAGAAGGACTACATTCTATTAAGACTAAAAATTTGTTGACAGTTTTTATGAAATTAGATCTCTTAAAGGCCTTTTTTAGAGTGAATTAGATTTATTTGAGATTAATTTTGAAAAATATTGGGTTTCATATTCAGATGGTTAACTAGATTATGAGTTATCTTTCTTCTATCTCATTTGCCCTTCTCATTAATGGGTCTACCTCATCCTTTTTTAGACCTTCTCATGGGCTTAGACAGGGATGTCCACTCTCCCCTCTTCTTTTTCTACTTATTTTTGAAAGGCTGAGTTGACTCCTCCTCATGGCTAAAAGATTTGGATCTTTTATGGGGATAAAAAAATGGTTGGGACATCTATCTCACACACCTGTTATTTGTTGATGATGTGATACTTTTTTGTGATGGCTCTTGTAAGGACATCACTCTGTTAAAGGATTCTTTGAACCTCTTTAGTTTGGCCTCTAGTATGATTATTAATGTGCAAAAATCTAGCATCACTTTCAATGGATTGGGGGAATAATAGATTCATTGGATTTTTGATATTTTTCCTTTCCAACCTATGGATTTTTAGTTAGGCCTTATTTATTTGGGGTTTCGATTGAAACCAAATGATTATAAGATGCATGATTAGAATTGGCTTATTGATAAGGTTAATAAACACATATGTTGTTGGTGTAACCACTGGCTCTTTATTGGAGGCAAACTTACACTGATCAAATCTATGTTGGAGGCTATTTTGGTTTATTGGCTTATATTAGCCCATATTCCCAAGGATGTCATTGAAAAGATTCATAAAAAAATCTTAAGATTTCTTTGGACTGGAAGGAAAGTGAAAGATGGCATTTCCCTTGTCAAATTGTAGACCATTTTTACTCTCAAGGACATCGAAGGCTAGGGAGTTAAATATTTACATCTTTTTGGTAAGGAAATCGTTGCCAAAAATCTTTGAAGGCTCTTTACAGAGGATGGTTTTTGGTAACAAATAATTATTCAAAAGTACATCAAACCACTTTTTGTGGAAGAGTGGATTCATAGCCCCAACAAAATTTATCACAATGCCTCTATTACTTAGAAATCTTCTATTCAATCCTTCCCTATAATTTATAAATGGATTTTAAGGAAAGTGGTATTAGGCACCAAAGTTAGAGTGGGGATTGATCCATGGGTTAGCTATGGTATAGATTACCTATTTCCAGAGGACTTATTGGTGATTTTGGAGGGGTTGGGTATCACTTTATTAAACCAAGTGACAAATCCATATCACACTATCTTTGGTCTCAAGGATGGAGAAGTGCACACATGTTGGGCATTGTTGGGGAGGCTAAAAAGAGATGGGATGCTTATGTACTTTGATTACATTGGAGTCATATCAGACTATCTATTGAGGATGATGAGTTGGCTTGGTCCTTGAACCCAAAACTTAGAGAATACTCTATTCAACTGGGTTATCATTCCAATTTTCTCAATGTGGTTCCTACTAAAAGATCATGGTGGTGGAAGAAAATTTGGCAGATAAAGGCACCACCTAAAACCAAAATTTGCATGTGGCTTGCCTTAAGCAATAAATCTCTCAATTGGGAAGTTTTTCAAAGAAGGAATTGACATGGACCAGGGAGATGCAACCTATGCTTTCATGTTATAGAGACCGTGACCCATATCCTAGTCACTTTCCCTTATGTTGTAAAGATTTGGGCTGATTTGGACACTTCTATTGGGGTGAAATATTATTGACAAGGACATATAGTTGTTGAATGCTTTAAAAATTGGGTTAAGAGACATGAATTAAATTACTCTAGGGCATTACCTCTAATTGTCTTTTGGGGTGTCTAAGTTGCAAGGAATGCTTCATTATTTCAAGGCCATTATATACCTACTTTCTAATGTCTCTCTCCAATTCAACTTATTTTTGGACACTTCAAAATCATGCTGAGAGTTTCAAAACAATGTTGTCTTGTTCATCCACCTATTGATTACTCTACTACTTGGGGATACTTTGACTGGGCTTATCAAGTTGTTACTATTGTTTTTGGACTGGGTGGTGTCCTTTTTCTAAATAACAAGCATTATTATTATTTTAAGGCAGGGCTAGGCTTCGGCACAAATAATTTTGATGAGCTATTGGCCCTAAATATTCTCTTTAGACTGGCGAGTATGATTAGAGTGATAACTATACAGATTTTTGGAGACTCTTTGGTGGTTCTCAACTGGATTAAGGGGGACTCTAAAATGGAAAAACTAAACTTAATTCCCATTTTCAATTCTACCTATGAGTTATCTCTTACCTTTGATACTATATCTTACAAGCACATCTTTAGGGAATTAAATAAAAGCGCTGATACACTTTCCAAAAAAGGACTAAGTTTGGAACTAGCACTCTAGGTCATAATTAAATTCAAAGAAAATGTGGGTCTACAAACTATATCCTTATCAATTTTGGAGGATTAAGGCATAGGTGTGATGGCTTCTCTTATTTAGCTAGTCCTCTTCTTGGTACTACTCCTTTGAGCATGTATTGGGGATGGGGACTCTTTTTTGTAGACTTTTCTCTTTGTCCTCATGGGGTTGGCTGGTGGACTCTTTCCTTTCCCTTTTTTTGTTTTTGGCACTATTTTTCTCATATATCATCTACCATCATCATCGGTTTAGCATTTCCTCTTAGGTCATGGTGCTATGTTGTCATTATTTTTTTTATTCTCTTCACTATTAGTTCTTTAACAACCATATATGACTGGGGAACACTTTTTAATATCCTCCTTGCTATTGGGTCTCTGTTTACTCTGTGGTAATTTGTATTATTTTACTACCACTTTACTTCCTTTCCTACATCATGGGTGCCTACATGTCTCTTCTTTGGGCACTACTTTCTTATTTTGGGCTTTTGGATACATATGGAACTATTGGTTGGCTTATGTGTTTTCTTTTTGCCTTTCCTTGGTGAGGGATCTTGGTAATGTTTCTTCTATAATCTTTTTAGATAAATTTATTTCTTTGGTTATTTACCTCACCATTATGGTGTGGGGATTGTTGTTTTTCTTTTACTGGTTTTTTCCAATGGAATGTTGTTGCATCTATGATATGTAATTTAACATTTTAATTAATATGAAGTTACATTTCTTTCTAGGAAAAAAAAGATAGTATACCTGCTAAAATCTATGTTTGTAGGCACACATCCCCATGTATGTATATACATAAGCTATATCTATGTATAAAAGTACTATGTTCACATATATACATATTTCATATTTTTACACACCTAACATAACATATATTACATAATTCTTATGTTTTGAAACACACTTACTGTTCTACCATACTCGCAATAATCTTCATAAAAGAAAACATATGTGCTTCTACAACTATTAATCTTTTCATGAAAAATAAGCATCAGGTTCTATATAGGGTTTTAGACATTTATCAAGACCCTTATTAAATGAACTATAAACTTTTTTTTTCATTGTACCATCCACTCCATAACAAATATTGTGTATCCATATGTAACAACATTATATCATGTTTACATGTAACAATCCAATATGTCAATTAATCATCGCTTATCTACTAGCTAATTAATGTCAAACTGTTGTAATTATTACTTAAACAACTCAATTTAACTTTAATATATGTTTAACTATAATAGATATGAAGTTATAAAATCCCTAATAGATAGAATAGGGCTGCATAGTCTAAATTTCTTCCCATATAAGAACCTTGATGTTTGAAATGGTTCATATAAGAAATTGTTCCTGAATGCTAGTTAAAAATAATTAATAGCTTCCAAATACTAGAAAAGTACATGTACTTTCCATGCCCTATACATAATTGGCTTCCAAGATTCTAATAAGGAGTATTTTATTGTAAATTGAGACACTTTTATCACTTTAATTGGTGCACTATCAAATATAGACTAAAAAACTACTTGCATCAGCTGTCCTGACCAAGGGATTACTATTATGTGATAATTCACTAAGGGCTTATGCGATAGAGAATGCCATTCAATATTCATTCTTATTCAATCCAAGATCATAAATTAGTTAAATTCTATAAAATTAGGATTAGAGAGTATCATTGAAATGATGTTAATCATTGAAATAATGTTAACTATTTCATGATAATTCACCCAAGGTTTGCACCCCATCTCATCCATTTTTTAGCCATATACTTGCTTGGACATGGGAAGCAATCACATCAAGGATAGAAACCTGATCAAAATTATGGAATTGATCTAGATTAACACTATACCATTGTCATCATAAGAAAAACTCTTTAGGATTTGATTTTTGAAGGTCTTATTTAACTCAAAAATCAAAGTTAGCTTCTCAAACTTAAACCATGGCCAAATGGATGATTAATTTATGAGTGTTGGTTTCTCAAGGTATATTTTAACATATATTTCAACCTTAGATGCCCTAAATAAGGGATTAGTATAAACTTTAAAATTCAACTACGTCTTGTGCCCTCCCTTGGCACCATTTGACCCAATGCAAGCACAACTTGATTTAATACATGAAGTAATCTTGAGAAGAAATTTATAGACCATAGCTTCATTTAAAATCCATTTCCATGAGTTTGATATTCAATATAATATCCTTTTCATGTTATTAGGAGTCTTTTTAAAACTGACATATATATATATATATATATATATATATATATATAACTTGGTATATATACATAGATATAAGAATCACTATCATTAGACATCATTTTAACCTATTCAATCGACTAGCTAATATATCATATCATTATGATATGCTCAATTGATTGGGTAGAATAATAGATCACTATTGTTAGATAGGTGACCTATACCAATCAAAATATATAAAATACCTATATATTAACATAGCAGATCATTTGACATAACACAATGCCCAAGTCGCTAAGTTTTATCAAATCAATTTCATAATATTAAAATAACCAAAAAACCACATCTAATATAAGATGTGCAAGACACAATCAGTCTTATATATATACTATTTAAAATTATTGTATATATACCCTTTATATACTATTCATATTCTATTTTCCTATTGGTTAATATCTATATGCCTTTCACCTATGAACATTGTTGCCTATGTATAATGGCATTGAGATTATATATATATCACGTATAATTTTATATATTCACTATATATATTTATTTCACCAAATATTTGCCAGATATTTAGATATAAATTGTTGTGATCCTTTTATACTATATATATCCTGTGATCAACATCAAATCAACATACTATTATCTATATAACCTTCATAATTTTGTGTGTTTGGATTGTGGTATTCTAATTCTTTATATATATAACCATAGATATATACTAAATTTAAATACATCACCTACATTTTTGAGGTGTTGGAAAAACTTGATCTGGACAATGGTTCTCCGTCTTTTCTTTTTCTTCCTTCTTTTCCTCGCCTTCTCCTCCCTCTTTTCCTATTGTACCCCCATTTTTATCTTCCTTTTGAAAAAATCATGAGATTTATTTAAAGCTTGTCTTTTCTTATTTTTATTTTTCCAAACTTCTAAATCTGTTATGCTTTCTTGAATATCTTTCTCCTTTTCAAGATTTTTTTGGTTTTATTCCTTTTTCTTTCTTTGGGTTTTTGTGGTTTAATTTACTTTATTTCCATTTTCTTATTTTTACACACACACACACACACACACATTATTCTAAATTTTAATAGCTAATTAAACACAAAATTAGTAATTTATTACACCATCCTAGTAATGATAACTATTTATTTCAAGCCGTTAAGCACAATGATGATATTTTCAAATATCCTAATGATAACAAGTTTATGTACTAAAACATTCCAAAATCATTAGTCTACATATAGGTTTACGTAATTTAACCTTTACAAAAACATTAATAGTCATGATCAAATTAGCATGACATAAACACAAACACATAATATTAACTCCACATCAACATTAACTAAGCTATCAAACCATGTGTAAATGACTATCTAAATGCAATCAACATCCAAAACATACTACACTAACCATTCAATCATTGCATACACATATACTATCTAATGTGGTGTGTGTAAGGTTCTAGTTGATTTCTCTATCATCCTCCAACATCTCCATCTACATCACCCTCTTTGATGATGCTCTCCCTTCGTCATGCTCTGAGGGATGAATCTCTCATGCATCCAACTCATGACAAGCAGGTAGTTAGTCCATAAAATCATAACATGTATATCATAAAATAATGTTGAAATAACACATTAACATGATCAAAATGTAAATAACATACATGAGAGATAATTTCATTATTGTCACTTGGATTTTCACCCTTTGAGGAGATGTCTAAGCTCTCCTCATCCAAGTGGCACAATTGAAACACCTCTAGGCTTTTGGGTAGCCTAAGGATGAGGTGAAGCCCTAGATAGGGCTATCTCCCTTGATGTACCACTTTGGATCACAACTACACCTAAACCTTAGGGATAAAATAGAGAGATAAAATTGAAATCAAACTATCATAAGGGAGGTGATACACCAAAATAAACTGATGACTTCCAACTAGTTGCATGCTACGCATGAGAACAAAGGACTAACCAAACATACACTTCTCCAATTTGCATCTTCTCACATCAATGTTACATTATGAGTTTATGGATGAATGTTTAAGCTAGGAGGAATAGACAAGAGGCCTTGAATGACACTATTGAATAGAATAATTCACTCAACCTTGACACTCCCTAGAACACTTTATATGCCCTACAAGAAGAAGCTTTCCAACTAAAAATAAGGTGAAAGAATGAGACAACATGGTAAAGAATCCATAGTATTCAATAAGAAATATCCATCATCAAAGTAAAACACAATATAATAGTCATAAATAGGTAAAAATTAGTATCCTTATTGATCAAATGGTATGTAAATTATCAGGGATTCACCATACTTAGGTGGAGCATAAGTTACAATGGCTAAAATGGCTAGTTCTTATAAAACTTGAGAGAGAGAAGAGAAGAGAGAAGTATAAGGTTCAAAAAGACACTTATCAATCTGATCAAATTAGTTACTTTTGTATGATAATAGGTTTTGGGATGAACTATGCAAGGTTAGGAAGTATAAATGTTAATCCAAGTCATAAACCTCATGAAAAGTGGCATGAAACTCCTCATTTTGGCTTTAAAAACTACCTTCGTGATTTGGACCTATTTTAACATCTAAAAAATGATTAGGGATAAGTATAATGATTATAAATAAGGGGAAAGATATCAAAAATGCCTCTTCATGCATTGGTTGTAGGCCTGGTCATCTAGAATCATCTGAAAAAGAGCTATCACATCTTGCACTCTAAGAAACTCCTCTTTCATGCACCCTACACACTTGACCTCCAAAAAGGAATCAATTTTATATGAAAATCCATAAGAGAGATTTAATTATAATTTTTAAGACCCTCCATAACCTTATAAGCATCAGGGACACCTTAAAATCGGCTCACATGAAGTTTTTCACCCTTCTCACTAGCTTGGTCACTATGCCAGTTTTGATTGGCTGAGATGAAGCAGCTAGTCAAGGCACTTAGGAGTTATTCCAAGGCATGAAATGGAAATATTTAGTTATTAAAATTCATAATATTTCCCTTAAACTAGATTTTATCTCTTGAAACCTCTTATAGCCTACAAAACACATAAAATAGTCAAAAGTACCCTATTTTGTACCCTATCCGTATAATTCCATACAGTCAAAAATAATGGGGAGTAACTTGAGGGAGTACACTATAAGTTTCAATAATCATCCTAAAAAAAATATTCCATTAGTTAGCTTTTAAACTCCATTTCCACAAACTGGTCACTAGCAAGGGTTTTGGAGGGTTTAGGCCTATTTTGACCTCTTAAGGTTCGTTCATAAAGATATGACATTGAAATATCCAAAAAATTACATAAAAATGTTCTTTAAGACCCTTAATAACTTCCCAAAACTCCTTTGGATTCCATGCAAATCCTCGTGAAAGATGTGAGAATTTGAAACTTTCCTATCGAGCTTGTTTCCACCTTTTACATAAGCCTGATGTTGCTTTTGGGCCAAAAATTGATTCCTTATGGTTTCTCTACCTTCCAAAACATTTATCACCTTATTTTTAACCCCATATTCATGTTTTTATCCATGGTAATTCTCATCTCATGCTGAAATTGTGAATGACCCCCCATTTAGCCGTAGGCTTGAACCTTGCCTAACAGGCATGATTGCACCTTAGAGATCAAAATAACTTTTGATGGTTTTCATTGCCTAAAAATAGCTCAAACACATCTATAGTGACCCCATAAAAATTACTTTATATTTTATAATGATCACTTCATATTATAAATGAGAGTGGTTATCCATTTGGCTTTTAGGCCTTAATTCTACCTACTAGGCCTGTTTGCAGATCTGATGGTATGGGATACCCTGTTAAGATTCACCCCTTATTGCTTGGTTATCTATGTATTCATATGTGTTATATATATTATCAATCCTTCTTGGAATGTCTTACCAATCTTCAACTCACCTAATCATTCCCCTATTCAAAATAAGTAGTTTGCATTCAAGGGGAAGTGCCCTCTATATGAGATAAAACAAAGGGCACTTACCCTATTTTTCTATACAAATTGGATATTTGAGTGTACTTTATAAGTTGTAGGTATGTAATACACAAAAAATAAGATCTATAATAGGTCATTTGACCCTCTAACCCTCCTAAAACCCAAAATAGACTATTCTAAAATTACTGTGTAGGGTTTGTACTTTAAACTGTGTGATGCATCATAAGAACATTTCCTCTACTTGTGTGCATCATGATGGTTTCAATAGTTTTTTATAATTTTTATTAATATACCCTAACCTCTCTTCATATCCCAAACTCTTATAAGCCCCTCACACACCTTGATTCAGTCAAGACTGAGTGCAACCTTGTTAGTTGTATCCCTATTTGGAGGCCACTTGAAGATGTGCATGTATAGATTAGGCCTTAGAATAGTTAATGAGCTTTAATAAAGGATTTTCAAGACTAATTTCACCTATAATTCTGCTCATCTCACATTTTGGAGGTTGAAAAGCTCTCAAGACCAATCAAGACTAGTTGATTGTGTTCTGCCTTGGAAGAGCCACTATAGGTGTATGATTGAAGGTTTTAGGCTTGAGAACAGGGTCTAAAAACCTATTATTATTAACTTAAGGTCATTAGTATTTTTTTATGTTTATGTGTATCATATTCATTCTTTAAAACACCAAAACATACTCCCTTATTCTTATTGCTTAGTTTTAGATTATTTACTTCCTTTGACTATGAGACCTTGTTTTTTTTATTCTTGTAGGTGCACCTTTCAAGAGTCAAGCTTGAAATATTATTTAAGGGACCATTTATAGTTCCTTGGATTCAATTTTCACATGCTTAAAATCACTTGTTTCACTTTGCCTAGCTCAAATGATCACCTAAAAAACCTTGTCTCAATTTCATGTTTATCCATAGTCATCTATAGTGGCTGTAGGGTCTTGTAGGTGAATGCAGGGACATAAATCACAATATATGAGCCTCTCTAAGTGATCCTTAAGTCATGAATGTTAATTTTACCATTTATAATCATTCAATCATAATATCATAGTCTAGGTTATAACTTTTTGGATGGAGAGGTCTCTTTTAGGCCAAACCCATAGATTTTACTGCTTGTTTTTAGTGTCTTGGTAGGAAACTTTAGGCCTCTTAATCACCATCCTCCACTAACCCTTTATCCTTCAAAAATTTCAAGGTACTTTTACTTGATATATAATATAATATTAACATAATAGGATGTATCATAAGTTCTTACAACCATGTCATATTCTATTCACAAAATGCTCATGGGCTTTTGTTTTTAGCTTTTGCAGAAAAGGTCCATGTACACTATCATCTAACCTTAAGGCATGTTTCCAACATCTATCTTGTCAATATATCCTCTCAAAAGGTATACCATGCTTTATATAACACATCAAGACTTCAATTAAAGCTTCAAATCATGCTCCAACACTTCAAAATGACACTACAATTCTTTGCCAAGTCACTTGTAGGTGTGCATTTCACTGTATAGGCAATAAGGATGAGCAAGTTGGTAGGATGCATGGTTTATGAGGTTTAAATAAGCTTTGACCTCTTTCAATTATTCCAAACATAAATTTATTTATAATAACTTACTCATCTCAAAATATCCTCTTCAACATGTTAGCCTTCATAAGATACCTGTACATATTCATTAATGGCAAGTGACTGTGTAGAAGTACAATGAACATATTTGAATAAGGCATGTTGATTAATGGTATCATGAGCCTACCTAAGCCCATATCAATCTCTCAAATAAGTGTTTTTATTTATTATAATCTTGATTCAAGTCTCCAAACACCTATTCCAATGTGAAAACCCTTTACAAACAAAAGCTATAGGGCAAGCAATGATGTCTAGTGATTGTTTGTGTGGCATATGAGCTTGAAAACTATGAGGATTACCTTGGAGACTAAATTTAGAAGTAAAAAAGAACTAGGATAACCTTTAAAACATGTAAATTAAACCATCACAATCCCTTGGAACCATTGACAAAGCATGAAAATCTAGAAAATGGTGGAAACTTGTTTGTCATCCCATATGAGACCAATCTACAAAACTAGGATGATTGGCTCATAAAATAAACTTTAAATGTGAAAAAAATAATGGGTAATATTATTTAAGGAATCCAACATCATCTATAATCAATCTCTATAACTGGTTCTTATGGACTTGTAAAAAATAGAGAAAAACCTATAGGGTGTATGAAACAACAAGCAAAAAAGCACAATCAACTTCACAAGGATGGTTCATAAAGTACAAGCCACTATTACTCAAACTATTATAATTAAAATTAAGGTATATGAGTATAATACCACCTCCAAAAATATTTTTTCTTGAAACCTCTTCATTTGTTTGTACTAAGCATGAACCTCTTTTGCTTGCTAAGAAGGGTGAAAAAGGAGCATAATGGTTTTAGCTCAAAAATGGAAATTCTAGAGCATTTAAAACATGTATTTGAGCTTAAATAAGCTTAAAAGACATTCCATGTGTCACACTTCCCCATGGTTTGTACAAGTGCCAGACTCACCTTTTTTCCTAAGAAAACTATTCTTTCTTTTGAAGCACCTGCCACTTTTAGTTGCCAACAGTTGATTAAGACTTATGAGGACACAAGAAACATAAAATAACCTTTTATAACCTTAAAATTTCCAAATGAATCCATACAAATCATTAAATACCCTTTTTTAAACATCAAAATGACTTAAAAGGACTAAAATAACTAAGAACCAAGGCTAGTATAACATTAAATGACATTAATTAACCTATAAAACACCTTGTGACACATGTATTAGACCCTTAAAACACCTAAAAATTATGTTTTTACCTATAGGGGTCTCAATTTGACTTGAAAGGTCAAATTTGGTCAATACTCATGGCAATGAAATCATGAAATGTAAGCAACATACAATTGCCCCATAATAGCATATGACTTACAACTTAGCTAGTAATAAACAAATCAAGTTATCAACTATAGAAAACCCATGGATAATAGAGTAAATTGGCTTAGTGAGGAATTTAGATTTAACAAAGCCATTTTTAGGTCTTCCACACACATATTAAGTTCAAATCTTCACACAAAAACATAATTTAAACTATCACAAACAATTGTGACCTGAGTTCCTGATTTTCAGCATAGGACAAGATCGACCAACTCAAGACTATAGTGGCATTCAATCCTATCCAAAGTTGGATCATTTTGTCCTTCCCTCGTTTCAATCTCAATTTGTATGTAATTTTTAAGGTTAGTTCTTAAATGTCAATTTAAGGTGTCTATTAGCTTCACATAGTTAGATCTCAGACACAAACAACTAAGTTTGGCATTTTCATTCATAGTTAGTCTTCTTTCATTTGATTACACTTTGTCAAATTCAATATTTTACTTTCATTTTGTGTATCAAAATTTTATTTACAACATTTTACTATATTCTACTCAATTTATTTGAATTAGGGCTAATTCACCTATATATTAAAATTCTGATAAAAAATATTGGTGAATTTGTTTATTTATTGAACATTGTCAAACCCTATGTTTCCCTTAGGGTTTCCAACCTTCTTTATAAGATTTTTATAATTTTATTTTAGGATTTCATTTCTGATCTTTGATTTCCCCTTATCCTTTACACAAATCATAAGTTTTAGTTTTTGCCCTAGGGTTTCACCCTCATCTTATTATTAAGATTATCTTTCTTAAATTTGTGGCTTATCCTCCCCCTTGTTCAACTCATATCTAATCCATAAAAAGTCTATTTTAAAAATTATCAAAGGTTTTTATTTTTCATGTAAAAAAATAAAAAATTTGCTTTTGTTCATCAAAATAGTGTACATATTTTTGGAAATTATAATTTACTATTTTATGTAAATTTGGCTTAGGGGACAAATGGTACACCTATTTTCATATTTTTTTATTTCATCTATTTAATAATTTTAATCAAAACCATCTCTTATATTTCAAAAATACCTAATATTTATCTTGTTGTGGTTGGTTCTTTATTTTGCACATCTTAGAGTGGTTATATGAGTTATTCTTAATGTATACTTTCTAATTCAAATAATGATTGTTCTAATTAGATGGTATTGGATAAAATTATTAAATATATTTCATAATCCTACTTTAAATTGGAGAATACTAATGTAAAATAAAATTATGTTTGCAATCAATCATCATACATCTTATATGTCTATGGAATCCTAACTTCTACTATCTCTCTTCAAGATTGTGATAACTAATTTCCCTTTAATCAGGTTCATGTGTTTTTATCAAAATTAGTGAATTAAGGAATGTGTTAATTCAACTCATGATGAATGGATGAGTAAATTAGATTGCTAAGATATATAATGAATCACACAAGTTGATATAGGACTTCTAGAGCTATCAGATCATGATATTATCTTGGTAGAGTTAATAAATGTAAGGATCATGGGAAGCACATGCCTCTATAGCCTTCATGACATTATGAATGATTCAAGTCTAGCCATGTGTCATCATAATATTGGTGGGATTGATGAGTACTATTATCACTAAATGTGACAAGGAGCCTTGGGTATTAAAAGCTCTATGTATTCGATTGGCCTCCTGGTTTCACTATGTACATGTGCCATTTTATCATTAGAGCATGAATCTTGATCCATACGATGTTTTATTCCTTACTATGACATTTTAAGATCTTCTACCACCTTAGTTTTAAAAAGTACATGTGGCTCTTTTTTACTTGCCCACTAGGCTCTGATAACTTTGACATTGTGGGAATGCAAAGAAACACATGACATCTCCTCGTTAATTTAGTCTCCTAGGCTCTGATAACTTTAGTGTCATGGGACTAGAAAGAAACATGTGTTGTCTCCACATTGGCTCAAGATCATAGGGTTCTAATAATTCTAGCATCATAGGATTAGGAAAAACATAGAAAAAGTGCCAAGTCAAAAAAATGCCTCGTACGCAAATAGATACTTACCTATCAGCCAAAAGGCTTATGAGAGAATTCCACCTTGGACTCTGGGACTAAGACTCTAGTAAAATTCTATGCAAAGGAAATTTCTATAGAAAGATAGTCAGTGCCCCAAAAATAAACTGTAGAGTTAAAAAACTCTACATTTTTCAAGTTTCAGTTGTGCGCTTCAATTTTTGTCCCTGCACATCTCGGTTTCAAGGCAGTAAAGTTTGACACGGAGTGCAGGTGTGAGTTCCTTTTTTCCCTAAATTTTGTCTAAGTGTCAAAGTCACATGGAAGCTGCCAAGTGTCATCGGTCGAGACACATTTTATTATTTCTCTAAGTTACTCAAAACGTGCCATGTGTCTAGTAATAATTCAGTGAAGCGTGACAAGTGTCAGCATCCGCGTTTCATATTGACATCCCCATTTCAAATTTCTTTTGAGTTTTGAAAGCTTCTTTCGATAAGTTTTCTTAGGGTCAAGCGGAAGGCGCCAAGTGGCAACTGTGGAAGTTTTCAATTGGTTTTTCTAAAAACAATGGAAGATGCCACGTATCCCTAGCTGAAGAAAGCAGAAACCACCACCTGTCAACATCTGAAATATCTTCATTTTGTTTCATCGATAAGTAAAGACTGTGGTGGGTCCCAAGTTTTGTTTTTGAGGTAAACAGAAGCTGCCAAGTGTCACCGTATGTGTAACTATGAAATGAGGCCCGAATGTTTCTATAGTATAGACAGAGCGATGCGGAGACCAACACATGTCACCTTCCATAGGATTCTCAAAAGGTAGCTAAAAGCAGTAGAGACCAGCACATGTCCCTTATTAAAAATGTATGGAAAGTGCCACTTGTCCATGTTCCTTTTTTTTGAAGTTGCTCGGGTGAGAAGTGTTGTGGGTCCCATTCTCTATAAGTTGTTAAAGTTTTGAAGAAACGAACTGTGACAGATGTCAAAGATGGAACACTCCTAAGTAAAGACACAGTAAAGAGTATAGGTTACATAGAAAGTGTCGTGTGTCTTCGATAAATGTTTTGGAACGTGCCAAGTGTCATTTTTTGGTGCATCTTGAATAATAAGAAGGTTTTCAAGTAGAGTAAGCGAAGCAGCCAAGTGTCCTCACCTGTTTCACAGTGGGAAGCGTCTTGTGTATCTATTTCAGCCAATGAACTTGCAGAGAGATGGAACATTTTAGATCCAAGAAATATCCTGTGTTAGACACTTCCATTTGAGTTAGAATTCAGTTAGGCCATTGGATTGGGAATGTGCAGACAATCTAGAGCTAGTTTGATGCTATAAATAGGGGTGCAGAGATCACCAGATCGTCATCAAAAGATAGAGAGAATTTTTTGCAAGAGATTATTGTCAAGAAGTTTTAAAATTTTTAGTTGTGACCAAGAATATCATTTGCCTTTGTTCTATTTTCTTGAGTTAGAAAGTTTGTATAACTGTGCATGTCTCTATGCCTTTTATGGGAATGGAAAATTAATAAGAAGATTGAGTTCTTTGCCTTTATTGATTTTTCTATGTTATTGCAAAATCGTCTAAGTTATGATCCTTTGATTTTATGTAGTTTCATCTTTTACATTGATCATGCCTTGTTTGCTCTTTAATGTAATTGAATCCCAAAGATAGATTCACTGTGCTTTGAGAATTAAGGGTCGAATTAAATTCAGGCATATCGCCATAGTTAGATTTTCTTTTGTTGCATTTGTGTTTCTATTTAATTCCTATCCTTTTTCCCCAAAATACTTTTAAGATAAAGAAGAGCCATCTTCTTTAAAATCTGGAGGTCGTTTCAAGTTGCAAGTCCCACATTCCTGAAACTTCCCATTATTGGTGTTAGAAACAACACAATTTTAATCAACAGTTTTTGGCATGCTTGGTGGGACACCATATTGAAGTTTCTTTCAAGATCGTATGAACCAGAGAGCTACAAGGAGTCAAAGTTGTGGATTAGTAAAAAGATCTCAATCTACTGTAAATCCAGGTATTCTTTTTCCACCATTGGTAATTAGTCCAAGATGAAGAGTCAATTAGTTTATACCAATACCAAGAGTAAATATGGGAGCTCCTATACGCCCAAGGAATTATGCAAGTTGGAACACTGGCAGTCCTTTGATCCTCCCAATACCACCAGCCACTTAGGACCCTATTCCAATAAATGCCCTAAAAGCTCTACCCAAATTTAGTGGGCAAGATTTCAAAACACCTGAAGAACATCTATAGGATGTGTCTGATGTCTATGCAATTCATGTGGTCACACAGCATAATGTGGCTATAAGATTATTAACAGCTTCTTTTAAAGGAAAAGATCTAGTATGGTATCAAACCTTAACTCCAAATACCATATCTACATGGGATCAACTTGGAGATCTTTTCTTTGAAAGGTTTGAAGAAAAGGGTGATAAGTCTTCTTTGTTGCAACAATTGATTACTATTGAAAGGGCACCATAAGAAGCAATGATTGACTTCATTTCAAGATTTCAAAAGACTTGGGAAAGAATTCCTGCTATATCAAGACCATTACCAGGTATGGCTATAGTGGTTTATCTTAAGGCTTTAAATTTAGATATATCAATCATGATTTAGTCACTTGGAGGTCAGACTCTACCAGAGGCTTATGACTATGCAGTCAGAGCTGAAAATAATTTAATAGATGCTGGAAAGTTGCCCCCAAGGCCTCCCATGCCCATGTTTCTAGAGATTACCTTACCATTGCCTCAAGAAGACCCTAATTCCATAGCCCCACCTATGTCTATGTATAAATATCCTCAACCACCTGTTAAATAACTTATCCCTGCCTAGTCATCTAAGATGGATGATATCAAGAACATCTTAAGGAAATTTTTAAATGAGTTAATTAACATAAAAAGATAGTAGAATCCTTATTCTAAACTCCAATATCAAGGCTACCAAGGAAATAGATGTCCACCACAACCAAACCAGTATCAGGGTCATCAAAGGCAAAATAACCCTCAACCAGCAAACCAATTAGTTGCAGTCCCTACACCCTCACAGACTGTTCCCCCTAATCCAAATAGAGAGATTGTTCAAGGGCAAAATAATTATGAAAATAGCATCAATGTCTGGTGCTTTTCTTGTAATAATGCGCATACACCTAGAGATTGTCCTATGGGTAATCTACAACAAAAGGTAGCAGAGCAAAGAAGAATGGATGGACAATTTTGCAAGTACTTCTGACACTCAAGCCTACCAATCCCCTGGTATGCAAAATCTAGTCCTAATGGCTCAGATGCAAGGGATGTCCTTACAACAACAAGAAGAAATATCCCCTGAACATGCTCTATTTTCATGGGTTGAAGATGAAGAATCATTATTCTTGAATGAAGCTTCCACTTCTAAGAAGCCAGTAGTTCAATCAGATTACTACACCATATCAAAAAGAAGGATGATGGAATAGCCTGAAGTCACAAATAATGAAGTTATGGGACCTCCTCCATTTCAAAGTCATCAAAACACAACTGCTCAACAAGAAGTGCCTCAGCTAGTACAGAACTAAGTAGTTCCTAGACAAGTTTAAGAAAAAGCAAGGTACTCTTATTTTCCAAGAACCCAAACAATAAGACCAGTGAATATGGTGGATCAGCTGAAGAGAACCCCAACACATGTGTCAATGTGGGACATATTAGCTATTCCTAAGTAAAAGACATTGTTACAAGAAGCTTTGCAAGGTCAAGCAGTGCCTAAACATACTAGCACCAAAGAATGACTTGTTGATAAAGAAAAGCTCAAGGACACAGTTCCTCTGAAGACAACAGCCTTTTTAAACAATGCAGTAGAAGTAAGTAAATCCAAACCAGAACCCTTCTATTTAACTCTGATAGTTGGAAAGAAATTGTTGCATAATGCGATGATAGACTCAGGGGCTAATACTACAGTGATGCCTAAGCAAATAGCCGATGCTTTAAAAATAAAGTATGAGCCACTTACTAGAGGAGTCATGCAGCTGGATGGCAAATCAATGCAAACAATAGAGAGAATTAAACAACTCCCATTGTAATTATATACTTGCCCCAATATAATTGTCAATCAAGATGTAGTAGTCATAGATATACCCCCTGTATTTGGCCTATGTTTATCCAGGAATTTTATAGCCAAAATAGGAGGATATATGTCACTTGATTGGTCTCACCTCATCCTAAAAACTAAAGATGGTTCAAAGATGAAAATACTATCTGAGCCATTATCTAAGGATCACATCACCAATGAACCAACTCCAAAATTAGAGGCAGCTCATGCTATGCTAAATAAGGAAGAAAAGGTCTTTGTTGAAGAGTTGGGTGACTGGACTAAACATGACCAAGAAGAGGAAAATAACCATTTGTTAGCTATGATGCATAGTGATCCATATGGAAATTATGACTCTATTGGTCTGGGCACTTATGTCATTTTTTATGAAGACCATGAAATCCCAAATGTTTTAAGGGAAGAAATGCCAACTACTCAAGAATCTGAAAAAGATTCAAAAATTTGGACCTTAAATTTTGATGGGGCTAGAAGTAAAAATGGTGCTGGAGTAGGAATTTGTCTTGTTGCTCCAAATGGGGAGAAAATTTTGAGAGCTATCTATTTCCAATTTGCTTATACTAATAATGATGCTAAATATGAATCTTTAGTTCATGGGCTCATATTAGCCAAGAAAAAGGGAGTAAAGAATATGATAGTAAAAGGAGATTCAAAATTAGTGGTGAAGAAAATTAGGGAAAAGGCAATAGCCAAAAATGTAAGGATGAGATCCTATAGACACAAAATTTGGGATTTAATAGAATATTTTGAAGCTTTCAATATTGAAGTAGTTCCTAGAACCCAAAATTTTGAAGCTGATAGGATGGCACAGATTGGCTCACAATTTGATCCAACAACTGGCCTATTGGTTAACAATGAGTCAATAAAATTTATAGTAAGGCCAACTATCCCAGACAACGATGAGAATCGGCAAGTATTTGAAAATGATTCTCAGGTACTCTCATTCTTGCAACAATCAGGAGAATTTGCTAATCAATTGCAACTAAAAATTGAAGAGGCATATGGAGACCAAGTTATAAAATTAAAGAATAATAAGCTTCCCAAAGGCTTGATCACTTTAGAAAACCTATTTGATCCAGAAGATGTAGGCCTAGAGAAGAAAAGGTTCCAAGTAAATAAAGCAGATTATTCTGAAATAGAGGTGAGTGAAGGGAGAAAATTAAAAATTAGAAATTCTGCAACTCAAGAGGAAAGGGAAAGACTAATTGACTTATGAAAAAGATATGATAGAGTCATAGCCTGGAGCTATGAAGACCTTCATGGATATAATAGAGACATCATTCAGCACACAATAGAACTAACTGAAGGATCTAAGCCAGTCAGATAGAAGCAGAGGCCAGTAAATCCAAGGATTGAATCTCTAATGGTGGATGAGTTGTAGAAACTTTTAGATTCTAAAATAATTTTTCTAATCAAACACTCAACCTGGGTATCAAATCTAGTATCAATCAGGAAAAAGATTAGTGACATAAGACTCTGTGTAGATTTCAGAGACTTGAATAGAGCATCTCTGAATGATCACTATTCCTTGCCCTTTATGGAACAAATTCTACAGACTGTGGCTGGATCAGAGAGATTTTCCTTGCTAGATGGTTTCTCTGGATACAATCATATTTGATTGGCTGATATAGACCAATACAAGACTACTTTTACTACTAAATGGGGAACATTTGCATATGCTAAGATGCCATTTGGCCTGTCAAATGCTGAAGCCACTTTTCAAAGAGCTATGGATGTAGCATTTGGGGAACTTATAAATAAAATCATCTTGATTTATCTTGATGATCTTACTATTTTTTCCAAGAATGTTGTTGATCATTTTGATCATTTAGAATCTATTTTTAAGAAATGTCAAAAATTTGGAATATCCCTGAATCCTAAGAAATGTATCTTTGATGTACCTCAAGGCAAATTACTGGGACATATAGTATCTAAAGAATGAGTTTCTATAGATCTAGAGAGAGTTGCAGCCATAATGAACTTGCCCTTACCAATAAATAAGAAAGCAATTCAATATTTTTTGGGGAAGATTAATTTTTTCAGTTGGTTCATATCTGACTTTGCAGGCTTAGTAAGACCAGTGACACTCTTGTTGAAAAAAGACTTGGATTTCAAGTGGACTACAGAAGGAAGGCAAGCCTTTGAAGAGGTCAAGAAATTAATTTCAATAGCCCCAATACTTAGAAACCTAGACTTTTCTAAGCTTTCTGTAATGTATGTCTATGGAGGAGAGCTCAGTATTGTTGTTGTTCTAACACAGAAAGATGATAGACAAGAGGGAGAGCATCCAATAGCCTTTTCCGCAAGGACTCTTAGGAAATATGAAACTATATACAACTTTGTGGAAAAACAAGCATATGCTATGGTAAAAGCCCTCAAGAAATTCAAGCATATAATATCAGACAGTAAGATTCTGATAATTGTGGCTCACCCAAGTGTCAGAGAATACATTATGGAGGGTGAAATTACTAAAAAAAGAGCAAACTGGATAACAAAGATCCTTGAATATGATGTAGAGGTCAAACCCACTAAGTTAGTCAGAGGTAGGGGGTTGTGCCAATACATGACTCAAGAGCTTGAAAAGATGATACCTGAAGAAACAGATTTAGAAATTTAAAAAAAAAAAAAACTATATTGAGGATACAAGAGGTTGATCAGAACTCCTAAGTCACAAACAAGATTCATTTTATGAAATATGGGATTTACCCAAGAGAACTCCTTCAAAACAAGAGGAGATACTATAGGATGCAAGGGGTCCATTTTGTTTTAATTAAACAAGTTCTTTTCAAAAGAAAATCTGATGGCAAACTTTTAAGGTGTGTAGAGAAAGATGAGGCTAAAAAAATACTACATGAAATGCATCATGGAGTCTCAAGTGGACATTTTTCTGCAAAGACCATAGCTATAAAGATAAGTGAGGTAGGTTATTTTTGGCTTACTTTATTTATAGACTGTTATCAACTAGTTAAAAAATGTCAATCTTGTCAATATTATGTATGGATGAGAAGGAATGCAGAAATGCCTCTTAGTCCTATAATTGTTGATGAACCTTTTGCTCAATGGGGTCTTGACTTCATTGGAATGATAAATCCAGTGTCTAGTATGGGTCACAAATGGATTCTAACTGCCATAGATTATTTCACTAGATGGACTGAGGCAGTGCCACTTAAAGAAGTAACAGAAAATGTGATCCTAGACTTTCTAGGGAGTATCACTACTCGCTTTGGGGCTCCTCACACCATAATTTCAGATAATGCTAAAGCATTTTTAGGGTCTAAAGTATCTGACTTTGCATTAAAGCATGGAATATCTCTGAAAACTTCCTCTAATTATTACCCTCAGGGTAATGGTTTGACAGAATCAACTAACAAGAACCTGATTAGACTCATCAAGAAAATAGGGGTTGATCATCACAAAGAGTGGCATAAAGTGCTTAATATAGCACTATGGGCTGATAGAATTACACCTAAGCAGGTGATGAAAATGTCCCCATATGAAATAGTCTATGGCAAGCCTGCTGTAATACCCCTAAGCTTGGAGATTCCTGCTCTCCAACTGTTAAAACAAATTGAAATTGAGGAAAATGGCCCCATGCAGGTCAAACTTGCTAAAATTTTAGAAGTTTAAGAAAAGAGGGATGTAGCACATGATTCATTAATAAAGCATCAAAAAATAATTAAAGACTGCTTCGATAAAAGGACTTCAAATCTCCATTTTGAAGTAGGCTCAATTGTTTTGAAATGGGATGTAAGAGTCGCCAAGCCGGGTCAACATACTAAATTTGAAGCATTATGGACTGGCCCCTATAAAATTTGTGCATGTAAATAGAAGAATTCATTTGAGCTAGAAACAATGGAAGGCGAACCTGAAGAGATTCCTGTGAATGGGATCTACTTGAAACATTTCAGTTAAGCTATGTCTCTAATGTATTATAGTTAGATAGTTTCCCTTTCCTAGTTGCTTTGTTTTCCCATTTTTCTTTCCTACTCTTTCTTTTAAATAAGTGTTCTTTGAACACATAGTTGCATATCAGAGCTTTTTTTTAGTATTTTCAAAACTCTTGACACATTAAATATCTCCCAAATCCTTAAATTCCCCAAGGTACCTCGTGCAGCCACTTGCATGACATGTCTAACTCGTTGTCCCATGAATATTTAGTAAGATTTGCTAATGGTTATCTGGGTTTGATGCCATTTTGAGACTTGATGGGTCAATAAATACCTCATAACAAGAGTTAAATCTTATAGTGTCTCAAACATTCCTGCGTCTGCTATAAAACCCCTGCTACTTGCATTTTCAACTCATAGCAAACCTGCTTAAGTGAAAGTGCCTTCCCTATTGCAAAAGCTTCATACCTGTTACCACAATTCACTATTTTCAAGAATAGATATAGATATGGAGGGATCATAGTCTTCACAATAAGGGTCTGGGATTTATGAATCCCTTGATAAGTTTCTCACAAGCAAATCATATGCTTCGACCCCTACACAACCATTAAAGACCTATCCACAGACTAGAGTCCCTGAAGTTGGTCATGCAAACGACCTAGTAAAGGTGAAAGATTATGCAGATGAAATCATGGACCCAATTCTTCAAAGAAATAGTAACAAAACTCTCAGAGAAGGGGCACATCAAAGGTGTCTTCAGAGGGCCAAGGGTGGACAATACGAGACATTCACAATGAG
The DNA here is from genome assembly GCA_037957365.1 of Torreya grandis. Lineage (NCBI taxonomy): Eukaryota > Viridiplantae > Streptophyta > Pinopsida > Cupressales > Taxaceae > Torreya > Torreya grandis. The sequence goes on along the minus strand of JARHVA010001894.1, from coordinate 1,174,190 downwards.
GATATAGACTTCCCAAGTGGCACAATTCATTATCTCAGGTGTGCATCCATGCCCTGACTTGGTTGAAATATGCGCCAAATTGCTTCATGCGCCTTCAAATACCATACAAAAGGGTCCATTCACAGTGAAAATTACACCAAAGGCTATCAGAGACATGTTGGCCTTGTACCATGACAAGATAGCCACATTTTCCACCATTGCCAAGATGCAAAAAACATGGGCAAATGTCAATACTCAATTGAGGTTTTTGAAATCAAAATTGCAATTAGGTGATGATGATACCACTATGTCGACACTGCCTACAGCAAGAGCACAATTTGCACAAGCCAGTCAAGATGCACTTTCCATGATAGCTTTCATTTTTAGAATGAAATATGATATAAATATCTATGATGAACAAATGGCCATCCTCTTTAGATTGAAAACTATTGACAAGACTCAAGAGTATCGACTTGATTTCTCTGATCAGATTGCATATTCAATGGTTGAACAACTCACCCAGTTCAGATCTAAAGAGATTTTCAGGTATTCCTCTTATCTATTTCACCTTATGTTGTATCAAAACTTTGGCTCTTTTCCCAACACATGCATCTAAACATGTATGACCCAAGCTTTGGTCTACATAGGACCACTCCTGTGTCTACATGGACACATATCTTGTCCAAAACCATTGACCCATACAAATTCTGGGAACTTTTTGTTGCCCCTGCTTTTTGTCATCTGAGCCCAGAACCAGTTGTAAATACACTGTTTCCAAGTGTCTCAAGCCTTATGACCAATTGCACTATTTCTTGTGATTACTTTTTTGGATCCCATCATACTATTATTAGAGTCCATGGTTTTAGTGGGGAACCAGTGTTGCTACCTAAGATTTTGACCCTTAGGTTAGCATTCTTAGAGGTCACCAGGCAGGTGTCTATGGTCGATAATGAATATGGCTCTGGGAAGAAAAAGAGGAAAATGTATGATGTTCCATGGGTAACAAACAACTTGGCCCTAGAGGTCAGAGATGTTGAGATCGTGTTGCTAAGAAAGCTAGCCTTCCTAGGTTTCTTTTTAATTAAAGATAAATAGGTATATGACCCAAATGGTTTCATAACTTCATGGATCAGGACTAATAGGGTTGCTGCCAAAATTGCGCATGAGGGCCATCCCTTTTGGGAAAATATGAAAAATCCTAAGGAAGATATTTCTGAGTTTTATTTGAATTGACAGATTTGCCCCTTCAACAAGACAAACCATGGGAAAGTTTTTATGTTAAGCAAAGTGATTTTGACCCTAAAATTACAATGACTTCTAGTTTAAGAAGAGCATTAAAGAATAAAGACTGGAATGTTGAGAAAATAGAAGCCTAATGGAAATATAGGAAAGAGATTTGTGAGACAACTCACTCTTTTAGAAATGTGGATTCAGATGAGAAATGGGAGGAACTCTGGGATGAATGTCATCTGTCTCTTATTTCTAGCCCTGATACAACAATTTGCAAACATAGGGTGGAGAGCTAGAAGCCAGAGCAGAATCTAGTCAAACATCGCAGGCCCCAGGGTAAACCTCAGCGACAGTCATTGTAATTGTTTGGCCCTAATCTCTCATTACCATTGAAAAATAAAAGAGTGTGGTATCTTTTGAGAATCCACCAAAAAAATTTCCATCAGCATCAGTCCTTGAGGTTCTTGGTTCTACACAAGCACCACTAGCAGCAGTGGTAAATGTTGAAGAGAAGGGAGCATGGCCAGAAGAAGAAACACCAAGGAAACATAAGAGGCTGAGGTTCCAACTTGATTCAGAGGAGAGGGCAGAACCCTCACAACACCAATCACAGAGTACTTTGGTTGCTCCTCGAGTAAGTATTGTTTCTCCTCCTTTTTAATCTCTCTTCTCCTATAGGGGTGATGATTCCATCAAGCCAAATAATGTCCCCTACCACCTCCAATGTGCCCATTTCTCATTTTGCCCCGTCTATCCATACTCAAGATATATCATTGCCTCACTTTTCCCCCTCTATCCCCAAGAAAGTACCTCCTCAGATTTCCCCTAGTCAGCATATGGCTATTCCATATGGCTTGCCACAAGGTTATCATTTTGCAGGTGGGCACATTGCCTCTCCTTCTACCTTCCAAACTCAAGCAGATGTTGTTAGGAAGGCAAGGGAAGCCTGAATGGAAAAAAAGAGGATCAAAGATAATAAATCCCTAGCTACACCACATCTGAGGTCCTAATTTGATCCAATCTAGCAGCAACTAACGGTGACCCATCTGTCCCCCAATATAGTCAAGCCAAATGAGCAGATGCAGCCTAAAGATTACACAATGAATGCAGTGGCTATAAACATGTCCCTTTTCAAACCATAAGATAGGGTTGAGATGCTAAATGAATCCAATTCTACAGTAGCTGAGGATTATTTGAAAATATCAAAGAAGTTACAGAAGATGGAGGTTGACCTAGCCCAAGAGAAGGCAAATTGTAGCAATTTGACCACAGAGATCAATACTAAGAATAATGAAATAGAGAATCTAGATAAACAGTTGTAAGATACTATTTCTCTTCAGTCTCACCAGGCTATCTAGGCCCAAAATGATTATTTGAAAGCAGGGCTAATGCAAGTGAAGGATGCAGTGACAACCTTAAGGTGGGAAAAGGCAACATTTCAAGAAAAATGTGAGGAAAGCCTGTTACAGGTTACTCAACTTCAACAGAAGCTGCTATATGAGCAGAAAAATACCGCTGCTATACAGGCCCAACTTCAAGCTGAGCGATAAATGATAGAATAGTTGACACTTGATTTGGCTAATAAGCCAAAGAATATAAGGGTTTTGAATCTGGTTAAGGAGCTCTATGTATCAATATGGAAAAAAATCTCTGAGGAGATTACTCAGCTCAGACCCTCTTTAACCTTTCTACTAAATGCACAAAATTGTGTGAAAAGGTGGAGACTTCTGTTGAAGCAACTCTGTCCATTGTCTCTTCAAGAGTGTTTGACTCTCAAGTGCTGCTGCAAAAGCTATATGATGCAACTGATGGAACGTTATCAGTAGCAAGGATTAGTGACATAATGATCACTGCTAAAAGAGTGAATGAAGTTCTCAATTTCAACTCCATAGCAGTTAAATGTGAAGAGCTTCTAGATGTGGTGAAAGAAGGAATCAAAGACATGAAACAACATATTGAAGATCTGGTGCAATTAGGTCTTCCCTCCCCTTTTCTTGATAACAACACGGTGTTGATGATTGATGAAATTAAACCTTTGTTGTTAGCTAGGCAAAATGATTAGGCAATCTTTAAGGGTTTAAGAGATGATTCATCAGTACCTGAAGTGGAAGCTGTCTTAATTCCCGTTTCCCAGCTGGAATTTAAATTGAAGGATATAGTTCATATTTTGTAAAATTTTTCACACAAGGATATCATCAATCTTGATTTAGCCTTCCACAAATTGCAAAATAAGTAGGGATTATCTGATGATGAGTGGTCTACTTATCAGACAGCCTTACTGAAGTTATGATTTTTGTCACATTTTGATCATGCGGGAGATTGTAGATTTTTATTTTTGAGTAGGCTCAAAATTCTTAGGGGTCGCTAAGAACTGTAGAGTTAAAAAACTCTACATTTTTCATTTTTTGAGTTTTAGTTGTGCGCTTCAAGTTTTGTCCCTGTGCATCTCGGTTTCAAGGTAGTAAAGTTTGACACGGAGCGCAGGCACTAGTTACTTTTTTCCCTAAATTTTGTCTAAGTGTCAAAGTCACACAGAAGTTGCCAAGTGTCATCGATTAAGACACATTTTATTATTTCTCTAAGTTGTTCAGAACATGCCATGTGTCTAGTAATAATTCTACAGAGCATGACAAGTGTCGGCATCCACGATTCATATTGACATCTACGTTTCAAATTTCTTTTGAGTTTCGAAAGCTTCTTTCGATAAGTTTTCTCAAGGTCAAGCGGAAGGCGCCAAGTGGCAACTACAAAAGTTTTCAATTGGTTTTTCTAAAAGAAACGAAAGACCCCACATATCCCTAGCTGAAGAAAGTGGAAGCCACCATGTGTCAACATCTGAAATATCTTCATTTTGTTTCATCGATAAGTAAAGACTGTGGTGGGTCCCGAGTTTTGTTTCTGAGGCAAACGGAAGCTGCCAAGTATCACCGTCTGTGTAAATATGAAATGAGGCCCAAATGTTTCTATAGTATAGACAAAGTGATGCGGAGACCAACACATGTCACCTTCTGCAGGATTCTTAAAAGGTAGCTAAAAGCAGCGGAGACTGCCACATGTCCCTTGTTAAAAATGCATGGAAAGCGCCACCTGTCCCTATTCCTTTTTTTTGAAGTTTCTCAGGCAAGAAGTGCTATGGGTCCCATTCTCTATAAGTTGTTAAAGTTTTGAAGAAGTGAACTATGACAGATGTCAAAGACGGAACACTCCTGAGCAAAGACACAGTAAAGAGTATAGGTTACGTGAAAAGTTTCGTGTGTCTTCGGTAAATGTTGCAGAACATGCCAAGTGTCATTTTCTAGTGCCTCCTGAATAATAAGAAGGTTTTCAAGTAGAGTAAGCGAAGCAGCCAAGTTTCCTCACCCGTTTCACAGTGGGAAGCGTCTTGTGTATCTATTTCGGCCAATGAACTTGCAGGGAGACGAAACGTTTCAAATCCAAGAAATATCCTGTGTTAGACACTTCCAGTTGAGTTAGAATTCAATTAGGCTGTTGGATTGGGAACGTGTAGACAATCTAGAGCTAGTCCAATGCTATAAATAGGGGTGCAGAGATCACCAGATCATCATCAGAAGATAGAGAGAATTTTTTGCAAGAAATTATTGTCAAGAAGTTTTAGACTTTTTAGTTGTGACCAGGAATATCATTTGCCTTTGTTCTATTTTTTTGAGTTAGAAAGTTTGTATAACTGTGCATGTCTCTGTGCCTTTTATGGGACTGGAAAATTAATAAGAAGATTGAGTTATGTGCCTTTGTTGATTTTTCTATGTTATTGCAAAATCATCTAAGTTGTGAGCCTTTAATTCTATCTAGTTTCATATTTTACATTGATCATGCCTTGTTTGCTCTTTAATGTAATTGAATCCCAAATATAGATTCATTGTGCTTTGAGAATTAAGGGTTGAATTAAATTCAGGGGCATCACCATAGTTAGATTTTATTTTGTTGCATTTGTGTTTCTGTTTAATTCCTATCCTTTTTTCCTAAAATACTTTTGAGATAAAGAAGAGCCAGCTTCTTTAAAATCTGGAGGTCGTTTCAAGTTGCAAGTCCCACATTCCTGAAACTTCTCATTGTTGGTGTTAGAAACAACGCAATTTGAATCATCAACATAAACTAAGTATGAAAACCTTTAAAATGCACAATGGGTTGACTAATGTTTATACATAAAGAGTTATGAAAGGTTCTCAAATGCAACATGTACAACTGATAGTGACACTATAAAATAATCCTTGATCAGGTTTGAGTAGACATTAACATTTTCACACAATCAATGATCTATTAGGGCTCAATTTGGGTGTTAAAGGTTTCAATTTTTTATAATACATAGGTCCCCTTTTTTCTACAAAAAGGGACTTATTGGTCATAACACATATAATGTGACACTATATGAGATTAATTAATAATATTCTATCTTCACCAATTTTAGGCTTTTCATGATCTGTTGGCGGTGTTCCTAACATTAGTGCATGTAGACCAGGCCAATACATATCAATTTCACTCAATGTGAATAAAATGGTAGGCAATCCAATTTGATGCCTACCATTTTCTTCACATTGAGTGCAAATGACATGTATTGGCATGATCTACATGTATTAATGCTGGGAACATCAACAACAAATCCATGAGAAGCCTAAAATTGGTGAATACATACTATTATTGATTATCCTCATATAGTGGCACACTATATGCACTTGCAACATTCAATTTTCCATAAGGAGATATTGTAAAAAGGAATGAAGTAAAATATTACTGGTCTATATTTGAATGGAAACATAGTGGTTCACCACATGTGCATGGATTCATATGGTTAGACGGAGAACCAAATATGGATAACCTTGATTGGACAAATGATTGTGACTGAAAAATTGCTGAGAAATACTTCTATTATATTATTCATGCATGAAATCATCAAGAAGGTCCACACCAATGAAACATACGGGTATGTTATCAATCCTCAGTTAATCTATGTTTTATACAATATTTTTATTTTTTCAATGTAACTAATAAATTATTATACATTTTGAATTTTAGGCATTACAAAATTTTATGTAACATCCATGTTTTCAAAATACAACTTACATGGTTGGATATGGAGCGTGACTATGAAGAACTACTCAATTGTGTAGAACGATGTATAATGTGTAGAGAGGGTGTCTACTTATATAAAAAAAGAGGAAAAATGGTTTATAGGTAAGATGTTCAATCATTTAAATGTTTGTATAAAAATTATATATAATATTTGTGTAAGAAATAACAATCAAGTTATTATTTATTATATGTATTGCACACCATGGCCATTGAATCTTAATGGATCAAAATTATATAGAGCCTTAGAGACAGGAGATAAAAATTTTGAGCCTACAATAAATGATGATAGAGTAAATACACACAATCACTACATGCAACTATGGATAGAAAACATAGATTGTAAACTATTATTTCTAAACACATTGTCACCAAATGCATTGCCAAGTATGCAACAAAGGCAAAGAAGAGTTCTGAAACTTATCATCAAATGTTGATGTAACTTGAAAACATTGAAACCCTAAATAATTAGTAGGAAGAACATATACGATAATTCTAATGGAAACAATAGTCAAAAGAGACATTAGGGCACAAGAAACATGTCACATGTTATTGGAACTTTTGTTAGTAGAGAATAACAAAGTATTTGTCAACTTGAATGTTTCACATCAGGGGTTCAAACTTGCATACAAAAAACATGAAGATGATCATGATGAACAAACAAAGTCTTTCATTAATGGATACAAGAACATGTTATTTTCCATTGAAAACACTTCACTTATTAAGGCAACTAGATCTTGGACATGTAATCCAAGGCCAAAAGAACATATAAAATCGGAGGCAAGAAACATTACAAATATTGTGAGAGTATTCCCAAGGTTTTATTTCATCCTTGCACGTGGATCAAATAAATGGATTTATTTTTATTAGTCAAATTTATTACTTTGAAAGACATTTCATGATATTCAAAGAGAGATTGGAATTGATGATAAAGCAATAAAAACAAAATGGTTTTCATTCAATTATAATTATCAGTATGTAGAGAGAAGATCAATCCATAAGATATTGAAATTCATGGTGATTCTTAAGATGAGGATAATCAAACTATTCAACAAAACACAATGGAACATGAGTAGGAAATCATATCTAGGCTACAACATGGCCAAGCCATGGAAGTTAGTGAGATATATATGTTGGAAATAAGAGACATTGACAGACAAACATTATGGAATAAAGGATATCAAGGTGAAGAATACACAAATAAAGCAATAAAATTCATAAGCACCATGAATGAATAATGGGTTTATTATAGATGATGATATAACACCAAATATGAATTATGAAACCTTGGGTGCTAAATAAAAACAAACACTTGATATAAATTATGACACATTATCATGTAGGTGAATATACTTTACCATTATGCATGATAGTCTAAGGAATAACATGAACACAAAAATCACATCTAATTGGTGTCATTCATTGAGCTCTTCAAGATGCAACATTCTCAGAGCATTCTCTACTTCTACTATTTACACCAACTAGAGTTGCAACATTCAATATTGGTGCCTCAACTATCCATGCACAACTTTGAATCCCAATCATGGATTTTGTTGAATTAGAAGGAACAATACTTACAACTTTCCAAGAGTATATCCACCACATTAAATACACATTGATTGATGAAATGAGCTTCATTAGGTAAAATTTACTACAAAACATAGACTTTAGACTCTATCAAGCATTTCTTGAAAATGTAAACATGAGTTTTTGTGGTATATCTATGATTTTGGTTGGATATTCAGGTCAGCTTCCTCCTCTTAGTGATAGACCACCATCAAATAGTAACAGACATGTAAAACTATTATAATAAGAATTCAAAATAGTTGTTATATTGGATTAGATCTTTAGACAAGATGGAGAAAGTGATGACCAACAAAGGTTTCATCGATTTCTCACAAATTTGAGAGATGTAACACTGACAATTGGTGATTGAAAGCTATTGATGACATAAACTAATGTTGGAATAGATAGAGCCACCAATGAAGAGTTTGAAAATTGTATTCATTTATTTTTCATAAATAATAATGTGCATAACCATAATAGAATAAAATTATATTCATTGAAAATATATGTTGCGCGTAGCATTGTAGCCAAAGTAGGAAGTGTCAATGCACCATCAGGAGGTCCAAATGATAAGCTTGATGTGGAGTTATTAGTTTTCATGGATGAAAGGGTCATGTTAAATTCCAAGCTTTGGATAAAAGCAAGTTTTGTAAATAGAGATTTAGGGTATATTAGAAGCATAATATACAAAACTAGGAGTGCCCCACTAGAACCACTGACATATGTTATGGTTGATTTTGATAGTTACTCAAGAATATTGTTTGAAGATGAAACTCCATATAAAATTCTAATTACACCAATACAAAGGGGATGCATAAACCAACTACCCTTACAATTTTCTTGGGCATTAACAATAAATAAATCGCATTTGAATATTTCAAAATCCATAATTGATATAGGTCGAAAAGAAATGACATGATTAACATTTGTAGCTATATCCTATGTAAAGTCCTTAGAAGGACTAAGAATATTACTGCCATTTATATATAACAACTATGAAAAGCTGAAAAATAGAAAACAACTTTCCAAATGGAAAGCTGAGGAAGAGAGATTAAAACTCTTAGAGGATAAATAATTTCATGTACTTATTCATTAGTTGAAATTTTAAGTGATATGTATGATATATTTTGATGAATATTAAATAATTATTTAGTTTAAGCAGTTTATCTTATTAAAATTTTGGGTGTTTAATATAATGTTTAAAGCACTTTTAGATGATTTAATGTGATGTATATTATATATTTAAATTTTTATAAAAAACTCCATATTGGATGTTAAATAAATATGCAAAATGCATAGCTCCTACTAATAGACTTGTTTTAGATAAATCTATGTGAAAGATATCGAGAGATATCATTCTAGCGGTACCTATTCACTTATGTCACATAGGAACCATGTATATTCTACTTATGTCACAAATTCAATATAATATAGGCACTTCGAGAACGATATCTCTCGATGTCTTTTTCATATAATTATTTAAGATAGGTATGCTAGTTATTAGTATTATTTCTCCTTTATGAAGGTAGTTTTTTAGTATATCAATAACATAAAATAAAATAAATTATTTTAATTAAATCATTTAAAATCTTATCTTAATATTTAGAAATTTATTAATCAATTTGTTAATATTTTTCTATGATCAATAACCCAACATTGTAGCATGCCATTATTAATATCTTTAAAATATAAATCTAAGTTTACAATACATTGATCTAAAAATTATCTATATGGTTTTATTCATAAATTTTCAATGTTATTTTATGGACTATAGAATTACTATCTTGCTTAAAGCCAATTATAGTCTTTAAAAATGACTTCTGATAAATTACAAAACATAAAATTGTAGACATCTAATTTTAATGTAGAATTAATTGTTTGTTATGGTAGTAGTGTGAACTTATGTATTTATAAGTATTTGGCTAAAATCAAATTCTTATTGGCAAATTTACATGCCTTTTTGCAACATTTTAACACCTTCACTTTTACTTTTCTTCTCTGTAATTCTCTAATATTTTTTGCTCTTTAGTTTTTATTATTTATTTCTTTTTTATAGGTGTGTATTGCACGCACCTCACATTTTGTTTTCATGGTCTCCTTTGACCCTCCTCTTCATTTCTTTAAAGGTTTTTTCTTTTGTTATCAGTGCTTATTACTTCTTGTTTATTGACTTGTATGTCAATAGATTAATAATTTGAAATCAAGAAGTATATAAGTATATGAGTAAATTAGTGAATTTAAGAGAGGAGTTGATTTGAAGATTCATTTTTTAATATTTTAAAAGTAAAGGATTGTATTTATTAGAGCTAACACTCTTATAATAAAAAATTAAATATTGAATTATTAATAGAGCATATAATATCTATTAATTATTTGCATTACTAAAAATGAATGGGTCACAAAATCACGTGTCAAGAGTGTATGGATGCTCTAGACAGAGGAAAAAATCAAGGAGAACTCGAAAGAGATAAATGAAGATATAGAGGAGGCCGAGAGAAGGGTTAGGGACCATAAAATGTCGACAAAAAATGCTAATAACATTTAATTTGGATCATTTATTGATAAATAAACTAACATACTAAAATTATACAATTTAACGACTAATAAATATTTGAGTAGAATATTTTTAAATGTCTATAATAAAATGTAAAAATACAATGTTAACCATTATTTTTTTCCATAAGTGTAAACATTAAATATAAAATTAGAGGAAGTCAAGATATAAATTTAATTACATGGGAAATCATGTTAACTATGTAAATGAGAAGAGAGATCATACAACTTAATTAAAACTACATTCCAATAATTGTAAATGAGACATTATAGTGCACCTCACACCTTATATATCAACAATGTAACTGATAAAATTCCAAGAATCTCACCTAGTTTTAATCAAACTATAAGAACCATAAATAAAATATCACCACGCACCTCACATATTATATGCATTAGGTCTCTCAATACAATATAATATACGAGGTGCATTGATGAAAAATATATCACTTTGATTCCTTGTGAAGTGTACAAATATGCTCAAAGTAACTCCAAGTTATTGCCAATTTTTGTTTAATTAATACACTTTCTGGGCTTGTTTAAGAAGAAAGTGCTTTTACATCAAAATGCATATATTTATTCATACCTAAAAGAGTACAATATTATTAGACCTAAACCATTAAAATTGGATTTAATTATATAATGGTTATTTTTGGTATAATAATTGTTAAAAGGGGTTTTAAAAATATATGTTTTTACATGAATTTGAAGATATATATGAGTTAGACAATACAAAGTAGAGTTAAATAATAAGGTGAAGCATATTTATAAAACTTGTTGTGAATAGAGATTGTGTTTAAGCCTCTTTAAGTGTTTCAAAAGAGTAGAGTCATTCTCAGAAATATATATTCAGATATAGTAAATAATAAATATGTAAAAATATATTTTGATGAGTTTGTTTGTCAATATTAAGGTTTCAAAAACATCACTTACTTTTCTAAAATTATGTACATATTTTTTAGAAATTGATCTTCTTATTTAAAATTTTAGTGAGAAAATTACTTCTAGAAAACCTAAAAAAAAGGGATGTATTCCAAGACATATGTTATCCTTACCATGATTCTTATTGGGCTTCTAAAATTCTTATATAATTTCTAAAATAACACATCAAATATAATGCATGTTTAGTCAAGTAATCTAGTGATGCAAAGTCTACTCTATATAACTTTTCATGCTAAAATAAATGTATGGTAGAGTGATAAATGCTTCAAATTTGCTTGTATTCTTGACTCTACATTCTAAATGCTAGAATTAAATTTTTTGATACATTCATAATATGTCTCTCTTATGACATTGATTGTCTTGATATATTAATATCTTAAATACACTAATGCACCTGTGTATCTATAAACTTATCAAATTCAAATTATAACCCCACTGATATGCAAGTCAATACATAATAGGTGAAAAATTTAACAAATCAAGACCACACAATATAAGAGACCCAAAATAATGGTTAAAATTAGGACTCAGCCCTATAACCACATACAATACATACCTAGGCACCAAAACCATACAATGTACATTTTCATAGAAAAACTTAAAAATTCAGGGAAACATGAGGGATGCGAGAGAGAAGATGAAGAGGGAAAGGATAGGGAACAATGATAAACTTATTGAAAACATGTCAGTGAGAATCTAATTTGAACAAATGATCTACAAACATACAAGTACCTTAAAATAATATAATTTTATAATTAATAACTACCCCATACTAAAATTAAGTGTACTGGGGATATTACCTTCATAGTTTTCACAAGTGTATATATCCATGCCTTCTTGAAACACTTTAACACCTTCACTTTTACTTTTCCTTTTTGTAATTCTCTAATATTTTTTGCTCTTTAGTTTTTATTGTTTCTTTCTTTTTTATAGGTGTGGATTGCATGCACCTCACATTTTGTTTTCATGGTCTCTTTTGGCCTTCTTTTCATTTCTTTGAAAGTATTTTCCTTTGTTGTTAGTGTTTATTACCCGTTGTTTGTTGGGTTGTGCATCAATAGATTAATAATTTGAAATCAAGAAGTATATAAGTATATGAGTAAATTAGTAAATTTAAGAGAGGAGTTGATTTCAAGATTTATTTTTTAATATTTCAAAAGTAAAGGATTATATTTATTAGAGCTAAACTCTTGTAATAAAAACTTAAATATTACATTATTAACATAGCATATAATATGTATTAATTATTTGCATTACTAAAGATGAATGGGCCACAAAAATACGTGTGAGGAGCATATAGATGCTCTAGATAGAGGAGAAAATCAAGGAGAACTTGAAAGAGATAAATGAAGATATAGAAGAGGTTGAGAGAAGGGTTAGGAACCATAAAATATCAATTAAAAATGCCAATAACATTTAATTTGAACCATTTATTGATAAATAAACTAACATATTAAAATTATAAATTTAATGACTAGTAAATGTTTGAGTAGAATATTTTTAGATTTCTATAATGAAATATAGAAATACAATGTTGGCCATAATTTTTTCCATAAATGTAAACATCGAATCGAGGTATACTTTTAATTACATGAGAAATCTTGTTATGAGAAGAGGGATCATACAACTTGATTAAAATTACATTCCAATAATTGTAAATGACACATTATAATGAACCTCACACCTTATATATGAGCAATGTAACTATGTAACTAATAAAATTCCAAGAATCTCACCTAGTTTTAATCAAACAACAAGGATCATGAAGAAAATATCACCACGCACCTCACATCTTATATGCATTAGGTCTCTCAATACAATGTAATATACGAGGTGCATTGATGAAAAATATATCACTTCGATTCCTTGTGAAGTGTACAAATATGCTTAAAGTAACTCCAAGTTATTGACAATTTTTATTTTAATTAATACACTTTCTGGGCTTGTTTAAGAAGAAAGTGGTTTTACATCAAAATGCATTTAATTATATAAATGGTTATTTTTAGTATAATAATTTTCAAGAGAGAAATTAAGAAAAATATCTATTTTTAAATGAGTTTGAAGATATATATGAGTCATATAGTACAAAATACAGTTAAATAGTAAAGTGACGCAAATCCATAAAATTTGTTGTGAATAGAGATTGTGTCCAAATTTGTTCAAATGTTTTAAAAGAGTAAAGTTATTTTCAGAAATATATACTCGGACATGGTAAATAATAAATATGTAAAAATATATTTTGATGAATCTATTTCTCAATATTAGGGCTTCAAAAACATCGCTCATTTTTTTAAAATTATGGACATATTTTTTAGAAATTGATCTCTTTCTTTAAAATGTTAGTGAGAAAGCTACATCTAGAAAACTTAGAAAAAAAAGGGATATATTCCAAGACATGTGTTATCTTTATCTTGATTCTTATTGGGCTCCTAAAATGCTTATACAATTTCTAAAATAATACATCAAGTATAATGCATGTTTAGTCAAGTAATCTAGTGATGCAAAGTCTACTCTATATAATTTTTCATGCTAAAATGAATGTACGGTGGAGTGATAAATGCTTCAAATTTGCTTGTATTTTTGAATCTATATTCTAAATACTAGAATTAATTTCTTTGACAAATTTATAATATCTCTGTCTTATGACATTGATTGTCTTGATATATTGATATCTTAAATACACTAATGCACCTGTGTATCTATAGACTTATCGAATTCAAATTATAACCCTACTAACATGCAAATCAACATATAATTGGTGAAAATTTTAACAAATTAGGAACACACAATACAAGAGACCCAAAATAATGGTCAAAATTAGGACTTAGCCCTATAACCACATACAATACATATCTAGGCACCAAAACCATACAATGTACATTTTCATGGAAAAACTTAGAAACCCAGGTAAACATGAGGGATGTGAGAGAAAAGATGACGAGAGAGAAGATAGGGAACAATGAGAAACTTATTGAAAGCATGTCAATGATAATCTAATTTGAACAAATATCTACAAACATACAAGTACCTTAAAATAATATAATTTTATAATTAATAACTACGCCATATTAAAATTAAGTGTACTGGGGATATTACCTTCATAGTTTGCACACGTGTATATATCCACTATATGTAACTATATAAACTATGAAGAGGACATCAATGCACAACTCACATCTTGCACTTATATGCACATTATATTGATAGTGAAATGCATATAAAGTGACTATTGATTTTTTATTTTAATTGTGATTTCTTAACCGATAACAACACTTGAATCAAAGTCTTGTGATTCTGAATAGTGATTGTCTAACCAATCAAACTACACCCTAGAGGGACATTGAATCTAGTTCTATAACCTTCATAATTTGTATAAATGTATGTATTCACTTGTTACTGTAGATATGGCCTAATAGTAGATTGGTGGTATTTAACCAATGTCGAGTAACGTTCAAATCTTACCATGTTGGTTGTGACTCCCTAAAGTGACACCATTCTAGGTTTTGAAAGTATTCAAAAAAAAAAGTTGGATATATTTATACATGCTTTTTAAATATTGTATCAGTGTTGAGATCCATCTTGTCATCCCCCTACAACTATTGAGGGGGTAGGTTTTCAACTCATAACATATGAATTTGAATACCCGACCACTCAATTTCAAATATAATATTTCGATGAAGAAGTAGAGTCAGATAATAATTACTTACAAAAAATCCTACCAAAACTCAATTACAAACCCAAAGTGATCGATCATTATTTTATATTTAAAACACTTATCCAATTGAATAGAATGATTTCTGGGAAATAACTGCATATGATTTTTTGATCAACGTGTTTCGAACCACCATCCACGATGTCTTGTTCTTGATAGTGAATCACAAGTTGTGATTCGAAATGTATCGATCAAAAAACATATACAATTATTTCCCAAAAATCACTTTACTCAATTTAATGGTCCATGAAAACATTAAATCTCAAACTTATCCAACTTTTTATTTATATTTAACAAAAAGAAACAAATTGCACATATCTATGAAACTCTTAAGACCTAAAGCTAACTTGGGGGCCCAAAGAGTCCACGGAGGGAATCAAATTCAAAATTCAAATGTATAAAGATCAAATATAATACTCACCATAATCCGGGATGCACAGGATATCTGAACACTCGTTTGAAATTTACCAACGGCTACAGAAGCCTTGCCCTCCGCTCATAATCTTTTTTCCTTTCTGGTTTTCAGGGCGAATGAATTGCAGGGCTTGAGACATTGCAGAAAAACCCATTTGTTCGAGTTTATATTTGCAGAAAACCCCTCATTCTTCCCTTGAAAAATTGCGGCAGTTGTAGAGAAATGTCTACGCCCAGGGCATACACTCCCACAGGGCTCTCGCGTTCAAGGTTTGGGCCTCTTTCCCCTGCACAGAGAGTCCCGAGGCCCGATCTGGAGTCCAAGGTTCGAGTGGTGGTAAGGATAAGGCCCTTTCTTTCTGCAGAAATTGAAGCGGCCAAAGGGAAGCCCAAGCCCTGCTTAACCATCACGAAAGCTAATGGGAATTTTGAGAGGGAGGATACGTTGCACATTCAGCATATGAAAACAAGGTAAAAGTTCTGACCTCATTTTTTTTTTAATTTCCTTTAAGTGGTGATTTTCCTTTGTGGGGTAAGATGGATTTTTTTTTAATTGGTAACAAGCTACTGTGGAAGGGGCATCTGTTTGGCCAAACTCTCCTAGGTCTTGCACCTTGCCGGTTGTGTTGGTGCATGCAGCACCTAGAGTTAGATGTGGTATGTTACCCAATTTCAACATTTATCATATGCCTTTTGAAGATTTAAACCCATGGATCTGCTCTGGAAGTTGCTGAAGATTGTGTTGGGGTGTCCCACACTTAGAGTTAGAAGTGATGTTCTACCCCATTTTAACACTTATCATGTCTTGTGAGGAATGGAAGTCCATGATGATTTATCACTTAAAGTTCATCTTGGAGTTTGCCACGGTCTTTTGCCCAATTTCAGCACTTAACATGTCTACTGGAGGTTTAAACATGGGGTTCCACCATGAAATCCCTGATGATTTACTGCTTGAAGCTTATTGTCGAGTTTGATGGGTTATTTTACCCAATTTTAGCACTGTACAAGACTATTGAGGATTTCAACCCGGGGCTTCGCTTTGAAAGCTGTAGTTATTTACAACTTAAAGTTCATCTCATTGGATTCATTTCATGAATTTTATAATGCTAGGTCTTGTAAGGTTCTATATAGAAGCTGATTTTATTTTTTTGTATTTTTTCAGTCGGAACGAGTCTTATAAGCTTGATTTTTGCTATGGTCAAGAAGATGAGGTGAGTCAGATTTTTTTGAGAGAAGTGGACCCGATTCTGCCAGGGCTTTTTCGCGGCTCCAATGCCACTGTGTTTGCTTATGGTGCTACTGGGAGTGGCAAAACATACACAATGCAGGTCTGTTTAAGCTTAATTATAATTGCTTTAGCTTAAGTAGGATTACTTTATATAGCTACGGAATTACTTTATGCAGCTATGGGGTTGGACAGTTTGTAAAAACAATAAAAACACAATGCAACATGATATTAGAGTTTCTAGTGGTCTAGGATGCGGGAAAAAACAAGGGAACATGTCAAAATACTTTGTTGTTTTGTGGTTGTGGAGCATAAGGGTGTGTGATTGTGTAGCTTGTTGAATAATTGGAAAAAATGCTGAAGTGACATATATTATGTGATTGTAGGGTTTGTGATACTTTAGGAATTTTTATGGGAAAAATTGAACCAAATGCTGTGTGTGGTGTTTAATGTGTTTGAGGTTTGATCTGTGCTCTGGAAAATGTTTGAACATATATAGGGCTGGTAGTTCAGTGTTAAGAGCACCAGAAGTGCACCCAGGATGTAGTTCAGTTGTAGCTGGTCTACCATAAGATTTTGCCGTTTATGTTGGAAATCTAGTGCACAATTGCTGAAATAATCTTGCTTTTTTAATGTTGGAATAATTTGTTCTCTGAGTATTGGTTCTATATGTGTTTCTTATTACTGAACATTTGGCTTTTTTGATGGTTTATAAGGTCAAAATAATTCAAGAAAATGTTGGACTTATGTGTTCTGTGAAATTGGGTTTTACTTTCCAATTCCAAGGTTTCTAATAGTTTATAATTTACAGTTTTATTCGATTATGATGTTTCTTGTGGTTTATCAACTGAACATGTATAATGGCATGATGGATTTTTATTTCTTTTTTTTATGTGGCCATGGCATTCAATGTTCTGATGTTATACTGAGGTTCCAAATTGATGCTGAGGTGAACAAATGCACCAATAGTTTATAGATTGAAAATGTTTGGGAAAATAATGTTGGATTTTTTTTCTTTCTTGTTTTCTAGGGCACTGAAGACAGACCTGGGCTTATGCCTCTAGCAATGAGAAGCATAATTTCAATGGCAGCGAACACAAACAGTACAGTAGAGGTCTCATATTATGAAGTTTACATGGACCGTTGCTACGACCTTCTAGTAGAGCAAAAGAACAAAGAAGTTCCTGTATTAGAGGATTCAGAGGGCCGTGTGCAGCTCCGTGGCCTTGCTCAGGTAAGTATCTTTAGGAAGTTGTGGTCTTCAATTTTTACAGTTTGCAGGTTTTGCACTGCAGAAAGCTCTACAAATGAAAAACCTAAAACCTGTGAATGCAAATCTAAATCAGCTTTTTAAGCCACTTTAACCCTTATCTTTCTAAAGTAAAAACAGTCTGATGCTTAAAAGCCACGTTGTGCATGCTCCCCATTCTCTATACTAGTCATTTGATCAAGTAAATAAATGGTTCAGTTAAGTTTTCACATGAATCTAGACATAGGGAGGAGGTAGTAAGTTTTCTTGAAGTACACAATATGGTACTTTGAGAAATAGCCAATTTTTAATCAAAATTATTTGGTTTGATCTTTAGTAGAAATAAATAACAGAATAGGATCCTGTGAGAAAAGACTAAAGGCAATTCTTCAGATACAGATTCTCTTTATTAATTAGCAATAGAAAATGATCCTAAGTAAGCCTGATTAATATTTAATTCCTCAAGACCCTAGAACTCTCCGTGGCATTGTTCTGGTCATCAGCATGCATTAGTGACTAAGATTCAAATCACTGAGATTGGTACAGTGCCTATGGGCAACCTGTAAACTTATTCTTCTGATTCTGTAGTTTGCCTTTGGGAAAATTATTGCATCACTTCAGCATGTAAACAGTAATGTTGTCTGGACGTTGCCTCTAAGCTATTCCCATGAATATTATACAATAGAATCTGCAGGCAACAGACAAAATGCAAATGGAATTAGCAAGCTTTATTGAGATGAGTAGAAGCCTATGCTAACATTCTTGGGTTTCTCCTAAGAAATTTATACATGATAGTTTCTATAAACAATGCATGTCACAAAAGCTAATGGAATGCCTCGATCAACAAGATTAGATGTTTATGACAGCATAACCTTTACAATTTTCTTTGAGAAAGGTATCGATCTCATTTAAATTTTCTGCATTTGCTGTTGCAGGTTCCTGTAAAATCTCTTGAGGAATTTCAAGAGGTCTTCTCTTATGGGTGTATGCGCCGGAAAGTAGGCCACACAGGTTTAAATGATGTGTCAAGCCGTAGCCATGGAGTCTTGATGATTTCTGTTTCTTGTGATGATGGGAATCCAGATATGCCTCTTGTGGGTAAACTGAATCTTATTGACCTTGCAGGTAAGTCTTCTGTAATTTTTGTTTAAGACAAGTGCTTAGTAATTTTTGTGGTCGATGTGTTGTACACCATTCTGCTTTTAATAGTAAGACCTTCAGTTACAAATGGATATAGAGAAGACAAATGCCATCTCTCAATGTAATCTGTTTTTCCCATTTACATCTTTTCAATCTTATATATGCATTTTAATTCTGGGCAGGTAATGAGGACAACCGAAGAAGTGGCAATGAGGGCATTCGTCTTACGGAAAGTGTGAGAATCAACCAATCACTCTTTGCATTGTCAAATGTTATCTATGCATTGAATGCCAACGAGAGCCGAGTGCCATATCGGGACAGCAAGTTAACCCGCATCTTACAGGATTCACTGGGGGGAACCAGTCGTGCATTAATGATTGCCTGCTTGGTGAGCATCTATCTCTACACTATTAAATTTTACTGCATTAAAAAATGGGGGACTATTACTTTTGAGGTTCTTTATTTGCATGTTTACTGCAAGAATTACGTTCTGAGGGAAAAGGAGGTGGGGAAGGGGTTGGGAGGGGAGAAGTAAAGTTAATAGTATAGCTAATGTGAAAGCTTGATGCAGACTACTAATAATAATGCCAATTATTTGAATTTTTATGCTAATTATAACTGAACTTTAGTCTCTCTAAGCATTTGCCCCCTTTTCTTTTCATGTTAAAGTTCAATGAATGATCCAATTTGTCTGCCAAAAGATGAGTTCTGAGTCTTGAAGAATTGTTCTCTTGCTATGTTTTTTTGATTTTCACATTTGATATGTTGATTCGTGAGAGGTGCAGAATCCAAGCTCATTCCAAGAAGCAATGCATACGGTGAGTCTTGCTGCCAGGTCAAGGCAAATTGTAAATCATGTTGCACTGGAAATCAAACAAGATACCCCCAGGCCAAAATTGGATATGAATGCAAGACTTAATGCCTGGCTTGAGGCCAAAGGAAAGACCAATGGTAAAGCTGCAACACCAGGTTCTCCGTCTGTGGGAAAGTCAATTTCTCCTTTGTCGTCTAGGCAAACACCCAACCAATTGCTGTCAGGTGCAAAAGCAAGTACTACAAATGGCAGCTTATCCACACCAAAAGGACGGTAAGAAAGGATGAAAATATTCGATAGCCCATGTTTGTTTGGGTTTATAAAGTTTTTCCACCTTTGGTCATTTTTCCAAATCTTAGATCCTTTGTTACTTTTTGTCAGAGGACTTTTTGGACAAGCACGTCGTGTCAAGATAGCCTTGATTGAGGTCAGTATGCACCTTAAAAGTGAGGATATTTTTGTAGCCTAGCAATTCTTTCTTTGACCACTATTTGCATGCTATTGCTTTAATGGTGATAATTTTTCATGCAAATGCAGGAAATTCCTAAGCCCAACTCTTCAAAAGGTGGAGAACAGGCTGATTTACAGGTAAGCTACCACTTTCCATTTTATCTGATGCCTATGCTATCTCTGAACGCCCCCATTTTCATTGTTCTATATGGAGAACAATCATTTTGTTTTTTCTGGGGTCTGACGCAAGCTTTCTGATTTTCCACTTCAACTAGTCTGAATCTCCTCAGAAAAACAACAATTGTTTGACAACAACTGGAACAGATGAGGCTAGCCAAGCTAGTTCCCTAGCTTGCTCTCTTAGTGACAACGAATATAATATCTTGCCTAATGGTATGCAAAATATCTTAGTGCATACTTAAGAAATTACTAACTTTTTCATATATTTTAATCCTTTGCTTTGTTAGAACTGTGCAAGTGTTTTTGAAAATTAATATTCTATCAGGTTTGTGAAACTATTTCTCATCATGCAGTAATCTTTCAGATGGTATTCTTTGGATGCAGATGAATCTTCTGATAAGGAGAACATGGTGGTAAGGGAATATGCTTTTGATGGCTCTTCACCTCCATTGAGTACAAGATTAAAACAACTGCAGAGTGCTTTTAAAGAGATGCTAACACCAAAAGTTTCCGATGTAGATAAAATTCTTCCTTTAAATATTACCCCTTGCGAATCTTCTGGGGCCCCACCTTCCATTGTACAACAAACACTTCCAATACATGCTATCCCCGGTGACAAGTGCTGTGGCATACCGTTGTCTAATGCAGAACAAACTCTTCCAATGGATGTTACCCCCTGTGTAAAGTCACACAGAATGCCCCTGGAGGCAGAAACTCCTACGACTCCTCAGCTAGAACATAAGGGTGTTGTAGAAGAAACTTCACAAACTGGAACACCATTATCAAAATGGAGTGCTCGAAGTTCAGGGTTAAAGGTATATTCTGTTCTGTTAATGACTTGTAAACTTCAGGGATTTGATTTGTGGTCATAGTTTTTTAGCTTTGATTGAATCTTTAAATGCAATGTACAGAGGACTCTTGCCCAACACTATCTGAATTTTCTGAATACCGCTAGCAGGTATGACTTTCTGGAAAGTATTCCTGAATACTACTTCTTTTTCAATACAAATAAGCACATTTTTGTTTTATTGGTTGTGTATATTGCTTTTTTGCTTTTATTAATCAATTTTATTAAATGCCTAGGGAATACATATATATCTATATATATAAATGCAAATGTTGTATTTTAGGTCTTGGCAAAAGTGATTCAAATTCTAACGCCCTTAATGTTGGAACTAATACTGCAGCCATATATGTTTCTAACCTTTGCCTTGCATTTTCTTTTTATAATGAAAACATTCCTTTCTGTGTAATATTTTGGCATTTATACTTACAATATTCTTGTCAATGCTATAATTTGTTGGTAGCCTGATATATGAAAAAACGAGACTGCTAGATTTCATCAATGGCTTTCATTGCCCCCTCCGTTGTTTCTTTTTTTGAGCAATTACTCGATTTGTGCTAATACTCTATATAGTAAATACTCAAAAATAATCAGACTGTTATTTCTGGATTTTTTTTACCTTCCCGAATTCTTGTAGTATTACAAAAGTCATCCTTTATTATTTACTAAATCCACTTTTTTTTGAGAAAGCATTTTCTGTTTCTCAAAGGTATTATCAGCTAATGTTGACATAAACATCTTGTCATTTCCAAACTGAATTTTCTTTTCCTTTTATACACTTGATAGCTTTATGATTGTCTTGTTTTTGCTTGAAATACAGAGAGGAGCTGCTTGAGTTGAAGGTGAGCATGGTATCCTACATTGAGAGTAGCAAGTTTGTTGCCATTTCTGCTAGTGTTTGGTTATCTTGAACTATTTATTGTTGAACTTTCTGAATGTTTAACAGGGTATTGGAGAAAGGAGAGCTGATTATATTCTCGAACTTCGTGAAACATCTCCCGAAGCTCTGAAGGAGGTATTTACATCTTTGGATACATATGAAAGCTTTTTGCTGACAAATGAAGATGTCTTTGAGGGGCACCCATTCCAAGTAATACACTGCTTTTGTCTTGCAGCTCCATGACCTCGAGAAAATTGGGCTTACTTCCAAGCAGGTATTCCAATTTCCATCAGGTCTTCTTTGATATTTCTTAGATTTTAGATATAATACCATATTCCATAATATTGCAAGCTGAAATAGTTGACTTATTTCTGCAGATACACAACATGTTCAAGAGTTCAGTTCGACAAGTCTTTGATTGAATGAAAAAAATGTTGTTTGTGATCTTCATCTCTTCATTAATTGTAACTTTAAGAGATATGCTCTTCTATGCCGAAATTGGCATATTTTATCAACCTTTGGGGAAAAGTCTTTTTTTCCATGCAGTGACAAACTGATATAGTTTCTAAAATTCAGAGAAATGAAAAACTATCATTTTGTCTTTTCATTCAAATAGCTTTATGCGAGCAAAATGATTCGAGGGTTGATGGTACTGAATTCCTTGGCAACCAAAGTTAAGCATTGATAAGGACTCTTCTCAGGAGTTTTTTCCATATAACTTCCCTTTAGCTTGAGGGATTTCTGAAATTATAATTGCATATGATAATTCATCTTTACAATGTGTTCTTTTAGGGCTTTGGCCTACTTAGATTTGGAGCATTAGTGTTTTGGAATGCTCCATGTTGTGCGTATTGCTCTTCTAATGAGCTTATTCACCATAACTGCTATGTATCGTTGAGGGATTTCTGAGGTTTGATCAAATTTGATATTTTAAAGTGTTAAAAGTATGTAACTGTATGACACTGGTGTGCTCGATCTGATCTATGTTGTGTACATTGCAGAATGAAAATCTCCCTCTTGTTTCTCTTTTTACAAGTGAAAAAGAAAACCACCAACGCCCATTATAGATATTATTCTGGGTCAAATGTCTTTATATCATCTTGGATTTCCCTTTGTTATATTTCAATGCCTTCCAAAGACTATCGATAGTAGAAACTGCGAGCATGACAACTTCGATATATAGATTCCCAAATGACATTGGCATTTCTGTACATAGCTTGGTATAATTTGCTGCTTTATTTCATGCAGAACGGAAAGTGATTTTAGGGAGCAAAGATAAATGTCCACCTGTAATTGTACAAGAATAATGTTGCCTATGTTGATATTTATAGTCAATCTGTAATGGATAGATTTTTCAATTTTACAATGACATGTTGTTTGTCATCCAATTAGTTTACGGCTTACAAAAATCAAATGTTTAGTCATTTTATCCATCTCTCATTTAATTGCTTACTTTTTGAGTTCAAATTGCATTCATTATTGAGAAAGTCCTCTGCCTGGCAGTGTTCCCTATGTTGTGCATCATTAGCATACACAATTCTTCCTTCACAACCATTATTGATTAACTCCGAAATTTGTTGTACGCAAGAATTTATTGAATCATCTTAACATCCAAGGTAGGGAAGATGTTGGAAATGAGACTTGTGCTGATAACCAGCAGAGGTTTATAGGGGTGACCTAGGCATAAGGCCTCTTGTCCCACAGACCATTCAGACCATTAAAGTATAGGTGATGAGGGTTTATGTTGACAATATAGCATCTCCATGATAGCCTTAGCAGCAGAAATAGCAGAGCATTATCTGAGTTTCAAGCAGTAATCCATTGGTGAAGAGTCGGTATTGGAGAGCCACTAAGTATTGCTGGAGGATTGACAATTGCTAGTTCTGAATGTCTTTATCTGGTCAGTGTTCTTCTTGGGAATAGTGGCATTGAGTGCGAGGAATGATTAAACTTGCACTCCTTAAAGACTAATAAAGGTAACTTTCTTGCAAATTCTTGTTAACAGTATCCATAATTTTATTTCATCCAAGCATGGTCTTTATACGCTGCTAGTGAGTCTAGAAATGGAAAATAGCCGTTTGTTTTTTTTGAGAGTAAAACCTCGCGTTTGCAGAGTGAGAGGAAGAGGCGTAGAAGGAGATAGCTATTTATTGTTCTTGTTGTCCATTTTAGAGAATAATCGCCTAGAAAAGACAAAATAATCGCCCTTGTTTTTTAAACCCAGTTCGACATAGTGCTCTCCCTACTAAAATAATTATACATATATTTTGTGATTAAATACAAGAAGTATTCAAACTAGATAATTAAATGAATAATTATAAGTGTTCCCTATCGATGATTAAAGATGAACAGGTAAGTTATCTATGATTTATCTATGAGCAACATAGAGGCATGGCCATGGGCTCAACTCTTTCCCTCCTGGTAGCCAATTTTTTCATGGAAAAGTTTGACGATAGGGCTCTCCACTTCTTTCCTCTCTAATCTATGTCAAAGATATCAATTTATGTTGATAACATGGTAGGAAGAGTTTAGAAGAATGTCACTCACATTTCAATAGTTTAGTGCTGAGTATCAAGTTCACTAAGGAAATTGAGATGAAAGGTAATCTACCTTTTTTAGATGTCCTATCATGTAAAGAGGATGGATCTCAATCCAAGAAGGTTTATAGAAAAGGAACCTACATTGATCTCTACTTGCATGTCTCTTCACATTATCACCCAACATAAAAAGCAAGAGTGTTTAAAATTCTTGCCATTAAGGCTTTTAGGGTTTGCGATGAAGACAACATAAAACAAGAAATTGAACAGTTAAAAATGGTTTTAGGAGGAATGGTTATAAGTGTAAGCAAATCATGAGTGTTATCAAGCAAGCCAAAGATAATCTTAATAGGCACAAAGAACCTTAAAGCGAAAGCCCAATAGTGTTCTTGCCTTATCTCGAAGAAGTCTCAAATAAAATTTCTAGAATCTTAAAATGTCGAAGTAGAAAGACTACCTTCTTACCTATCAATAAGTTAATAATGTCTTTAAGGGCGACAAAAGACCCTATAGACCCTAGCTTATGCAATGAGGTCTACTTAGTGAAATGCTCGTGTGGGGTTCTTTACATTAGGGAAACAAGGAAGTCCATCCGTACTAGAATTAAGGAGTATTTTGTTGATATTGGATTGGAGAGGATTGAGACGTTGACTCTAGTTGAGCATTCATGCAATTCCAAACATGCAATTTGCATAGAAAAAATAAAGATTATTAAGGTAGAGAACCATTTTCAAAAGCAATTATCTAGCAATGTTATACCCAACAAGGTTTGATATCAAAATAAGTAGATAAAAGTAAATTTGTCTACAACCAATGATTCAAAAAGTGAACAAAAGACTACTAAGAGTCCAAGTGAAATCCTAAGAGAAATGCTTCAAAATAAAGCGATCAAATTACCTCGTATACATCATCTTATGAGAACAAAATACTATGTTGTATATCTTAGAACACATGGGTATCATATAGATTATTATCTTGCTTTGAAAAATAAAAAATAAAATACATTTGATAGTAGTGATCTTATAATAGATACATCAATCAATAAAATCACTCACATTATGAGTACCTCTCATAAAACACAAGTGAAAAAAGAACAAGTATGGATACCAAATGATAATTTAGAGCAAATACAAAAATTAGAGCAAGAAAAATGCCAAAAGAAAAGCTAGAGCAAGCAATATTACAAAAAGATTAAAATGAAAATGAACAACTACAAAAGATAATGTTACCAAAAAAAATAACAACAAAAGTTTAAAAAGCATACTCAAGATAAGTAAACACACATTATAAAAAAATGGTTTCTAACAAAGGAGTTTCCAAAGCAATGTAAATACTGATCCATAATACTGATCTTGCATACTTTTCGCTTGTTTTTGATCCAAATCTAGTTGCGTACAATAGAACTTAATTATCATTTCTCTTTGGAATTGCAATCAATTGAATATCTTTCAAGTTTATTACTTTCAATATTTAATATACCTCAGTATTATAATTCATAATATTCATTTATCCGAGTTTGTAATTAATTGACCTATTATAAATTAGTTTATAACCCTTGTGCTTGAACTATTTCTATATATTTTTAACACTATCCCCAACGTCTCTAAATTTAGGGTTAAATATTTGGTGCAACTAATCTTTGTGTCTCCTTATGCAAATCCTAGCACACTCTATGGTTTTTAGTGTTTTAGCTTGTTGTGATTGCTTTTGAAATTTGAATCTTTGCCCTAGGGTTATACCCTCATCTTTTTGCCAGGGTTTTGTGATCATACACTTGCAATTTCTTCTTCTTTTATTGGTGCATTTCAGCTTCCTAACAACTCCATTTTAAATTTCCTCATAGATTTGTTCTACACTGGTTGGTATACTTAAAAATCTCTTTTTATTCACCTCAATTATGTATGGATTTTTTGTTTTTTACAATTTAATACTTTTACATACAAGGCAAATGGTGTACCTATTTTCTAATTATTTTTTGAGTTTCGTCAAAATTAATATTTTACTCAAAAACTTCTCTCATATATTTGAAATACATTCTTGAATTATTGCAATCACTGATTCTTTATTGAGTATATTCTAGGGTTTTGCTTGTGAAACATTCCACATTGTTTGGCCTATTTTTGATTCATGACAACTCAATTTTAAAATTTCTCATAAATTTTTCATGTTTTTCTTGATCTAATGAGAAATGCATTTTTTTTTGTCAAAAAAATGTGCAGAGTTTTCAAAATATTCAATTTACTATTTTTGGTAAATCTTGAAATACAATATGCAAAGAATACCCATTTCCCCTAATTTTCTAGGTTTTTATTATTGTACATTTTTATTGAAAAACCTTTCTCATATTTCCAAAAACCCCAACCAATCTCCTTAAATTGTTATATTATTATTGTGAAAAATCTCACTAAGTTTTCCTTGAGGTTTTCAACCTTTTAGGGTTTCAGATTGCAACAATTATTCAGTTTTGATTTTTATATCATGTTGGATTGTTCCCTAGCATTTGTATGTCTTTCTTATTTTGCTCTCATCTCAATCTTTAAAACATTTATAAATAGATATAAATTAGTCTCTTCTTCCTCTAGAGGGTGATAGCTACTTTCCCTCTAACCAGGGCTATGTTATCAATACTCCAAGGGGTAAGATGGCCCATATCCTTCCTCAAACCCCTCCACCTCCCCATCTCCT
Organism: Torreya grandis; assembly: GCA_037957365.1. Lineage (NCBI taxonomy): Eukaryota > Viridiplantae > Streptophyta > Pinopsida > Cupressales > Taxaceae > Torreya > Torreya grandis. The sequence goes on along the minus strand of JARHVA010001894.1, from coordinate 1,146,705 downwards.
CTAGATGTTGTGTGTGCATATTCAATATGAATTCCTTAGGGTTTGTGTCTGTGAAACCCTAAAAGATCAAATCATCATAGTTACAAAATATTTTTAGCTCCAAAATCAAAGTATTGGAAAATCAGATTTCATACCTACAAAATCTAAAATATGCTAGTGTTAATCATGTATTTTGCATCTTCATCTAGCAATGTTATACCCAACAAGGTTTGATATCAAAATAAGTAGATAAAAGTAAATTTGTCTACAACCAATGATTCAAAAAGTGAACAAAAGACTACTAAGAGTCCACGTGAAATCCTAAGAGAAATGCTTCAAAATAAAGCGATCAAATTACCTCGTATACATCATCTTATGAGAACAAAATACTATGTTGTATATCTTAGAACACATGGGTATCATATAGATTATTATCTTGCTTTGAAAAATAAAAAATAAAATATATTTGATAGTAGTGATCTTATAATAGATACATCAATCAATAAAATCACTCACATTATGAGTACCTCTCATAAACCACAAGTGAAAAAAGAACAAGTATGGATACCAAATGATAATTTAGAGCAAATACAAAAATTAGAGCAAGAAAAATGCCAAAAGAAAAGCTAGAGCAAGCAATATTACAAAAAAATTAAAATGAAAATGAACAACTACAAAAGATAATGTTACCAAAAAAAATAACAACAAAAGTTTAAAAAGCATACTCAAGATAAGTAAACACGCATTATAAAAAAATGGTTTCTAACAAAGGAGTTTCCAAAGCAATGTAAATACTGATCCATAATATTGATCCTGCATACTTTTCGCTTGTTTCTGATCCAAATCTAGTTGCATACAATAGAACTTAATTATCATTTTTCTTTGGAATTGCAATCAATTGAATATCTTTCAAGTTTATTACTTTCCATATTTAATATACCTCAGTATTATAATTCATAATATTCATTTATCCGAGTTTGTAATTAATTGACCTATTATAAATTAGTTTATAACCCTTGTGCTTGAACTATTTCTATATATTTTTAACACTATCCCCAACGTCTCTAAATTTAGGGTTAAATATTTGGTGCAACTAATCTTTGTGTCTCCTTATGCAAATCCTAGCACACTCTATGGTTTTCAGTGTTTTAGCTTGCTGTGATTGCTTTTGAGATTTGAATCTTTGCCCTAGGGTTATACCCTCATCTTTTTGCCAGGGTTTTGTGATCATACACTTGCAATTTCTTCTTCTTTTATTGGTGCATTTCAGCTTCCTAACAACTCCATTTTAAATTTCCTCATAGATTTGTTCTACACTGGTTGGTATACTTAAAAATCTCTTTTTATTCATCTCAATTATGTATGGATTTTTTGTTTTTTACAATTTAATACTTTTACATACAAGGCAAATGGTGTACCTATTTTCTAATTATTTTTTGAGTTTCGTCAAAATTAATATTTTACTCAGAAACTTCTCTCATATATTTGAAATACATTCTTGAATTATTGCAATCACTGATTCTTTATTGAGTATATTCTAGGGTTTTGCTTGTGAAACATTCCACATTGTTTGGCCTATTTTTGATTCATGACAACTCAATTTTAAAATTTCTCAAAAAAATTTCATGTTTTTTCTTGATCTAATAAGAAATGCATTTTTGTTTGTCAAAAAGATGTGCAGAGTTTTCAAAATATTCAATTTACTATTTTTGGTAAATCTTGAAATACAATATGCAAAGAATACCCATTTCCCCTAATTTTCTAGGTTTTTATTATTGTACATTTTTATTGAAAAACCTTTCTCATATTTCCAAAAACCCCAACCAATCTCTTTAAATTGTTATATTCTTATTGTGAAAAATCTCACTAAGTTTTCCTTGAGGTTTTCAACCTTTTAGGGTTTCAGATTGCAACAATTATTCAGTTTTGATTTTTATATCATGTTGGATTGTTCCCTAGCATTTGTATGTCTTTCTTATTTTGTTCTCATCTCAATCTTTAAAACATTTATAAATAGATATAAATTAGTCTCTTCTTCCTCTAGAGGGTGATAGCTACTTTCCCTCTAACCAGGGCTATGTTATCAATACTCCAAGGGGTAAGATGGCCCATATCCTTCCTCAAACCCCTCCACCTCCCCATCTCCTCTAGATGTTGTGTGTGCATATTCAATATGAATTCCTTAGGGTTTGTGTCTGTGAAACCCTAAAAGATCAAATCATCATAGTTACAAAATATTTTTAGCTCCAAAATCAAAGTATTGGAAAATCAGATTTCATACCTACAAAATCTAAAATATGCTAGTGTTAATCATGTATTTTGCATCTTCATCTAGCAATGTTATACCCAACAAGGTTTGATATCAAAATAAGTAGATAAAAGTAAATTTGTCTACAACCAATGATTCAAAAAGTGAACAAAAGACGACTAAGAGTCCAAGTGAAATCCTAAGAGAAATGCTTCAAAATAAAGTGATCAAATTACCTCGTATACATCCTCTTATGAGAACAAAATACTATGTTGTATATCTTAGAACACATGGGTATCATATAGATTATTATCTTGCTTTGAAAAATAAAAAATAAAATACATTTGATAGTAGTGATCTTATAATAGATACATCAATCGATAAAATCACTCACATTATGAGTATCTCTCATAAAACACAAGTGAAAAAAGAACAAGTATGGATACTAAATGATAATTTAGAGCAAATACAAAAATTAGAGCAAGAAAAATGCCAAAAGAAAAGCTAGAGCAAGCAATATTACAAAAAGATTAAAATGAAAATGAACAACTACAAAAGATAATGTTACCAAAAAAAATAACAGCAAAAGTTTAAAAAGCATACTCAAGATAAGTAAACAAGCATTATAAAAAAATGGTTTCTAAAAAAGGAGTTTCCAAAGCAATGTATGCATACAAAATCAAATTATACAAATATGGTTGCTAAGGATCCAAACATCATATCTATTTCATGCACATAGGAGCAAGAAGTTAAGGTCAATACTACATATTTTATGCTTTCATCCTCAAATAAAGAAGTCAAGGCACAAATTACATCTTTTTCTAGTGTTCAAGCAAAGATCCATGACTTTTCTCTAGTCCATAATGAGATGCAAGCTCCTAATAATGATGAACATATTCAAAAAGCAACTTCAATCTATGTTGTAGTGAATTTTCATACACAAATACTCAAAATGGTATATCGCAAGTTCAAGAAAAACCTAAGAACTTAAGTCTTTCCTATACTAATAATTACATTGATGATTATGATCATAATAATACAAAATATTGGTATGATCTTGACGATACTTATTATGCAATATATGAATATGACACATGATACAAGGCCTTCGCAAAGACATATCCTTAATGAGATTCTTGGCCGTTAGTAACACTTTTCCCTTGTACATAGCTCTTTTGTTAATCAAACTATATTCCAAAAATACAAAAAATCAAATATTCAAGACAATACAAAAACATTCAAATCATTCAAAAATATAAAATTTTCATCATTCTCATGTTTTAGTAGCTCCTTGTCATCTATGTTGTTTGCTTTATGTTAATAGATAACACATAATTTCTTTATATATACATATATGTTTCATACATATTTTATAATATATGCACTTATAGATGTTGGACCTCTCATCTACCCACATCATATAGTATGTTGGAAAATTTACTTCTTTGATCATGATTGATATATGTTACATATCTTTTATGATTATTTCTACATTATCATGTTTGAGCCTATATGCTAATGTTTACATGTCTATATCCATGCTTATATCTTTCAAAATGTACTTTATATGCTATGTTATATAACATATTTTGCCAACACATATATGTAGAGACTAGTATGATATGCTTATGATGGTTTCATATGCTTCATCTATTCATATTTTTTACTTCCTTGAGTGTATTCCATTACTTGATATCATCTTGCTTGTGGAACATTTAAATATGTTATTTGTTTGTTGGCCCCTGTGTCATTGTATGTTGATTGGACATGTGAATATGTCATCCTATGTTGGTTGGCCATTAAATATGTCATTTTTTCACTTGTATAACATTTGAACATGCCCCTTGTGTGTGGCCTCATATATTATTTGACATTACACTGAGTGCTCTTGGATATGTGCTTATTTGTTTGATGTGCTTATACTGTTACTCTCTAAACATTACCATGATCTATCTCATGCATCTTAGGGCTTGATGCGATTACATATTGCGAGCTTCATTGATATATCTACTTAGACATGTTATCCCTATATGCTACATGATTCATACATAGATTATACAACTATCTTATCTTTTTGAGGTAAGGTACTTACCAAATTCTATTTTACTCACCTCAAAAGGGGGGCATATCAGTGGGGGCATGTCATAGAAACACGACCTCCACCTTTTTCACAGTTTTTAGATTTCAGTGGGGGCATGTCATAAAAACATAACCTACACACTTACACACTTACTCAATATCTACGTATTTTAGTGGGGTCATATCATAAATATATTGCCTCCACACTTGCATAATATTCAATTCAGTTTCATGATTTAGATATACATGTTATCACTCAAAAGTGCACCCTTGCAAGAAGTGTCCTTGTTCTCACTTATGTTGACACAATGAAAAATCTCCAAGGTGTGGGTGACCTTATATTGGAGAGAATCTCTAGATTTAGAGTTGGTTCTCTTTGATACACTCACCTACTTCTCTCTAAACTCTCTAATTTAATATTTTCTTGGCTAGAAAAAGAATAAAAAGACCAATACTCAAGCTGAAATTAAACATAAAAATTAAAAACTTGGGGTGATGAACTAATGTTAAGGTTAATTATGCCTATACTTGACACATTTGGGAAGCTCAAAAACTTGCACACATTCACTTCATCTTCATACAATGAATCTTACATCAGTATTTTATATAGAGGTCTTGATAAATATTCGCAATAGCATGAAATGAATGAACATAGATTGAATTCACTTTCAAATTAGGTATATATCAAACTTAGAAACTTGATATGACCTTAAATAATTCTCATATGATGCATAAAGTTAAAAAATTCAGACATAAACATAGAGAAATTAATCATTCATTAAGTTACATCAATGAATATTACACACACACTTCATGAATAACCTAAAAATAGAGAAAAATCAACTTTTTATTGTTTCAAAGGTGATGTAGTACAAATTTTGATAGAGTTTTGTATATCTAAAATCACAATCTAATCATCTTCTCTAAAAAATGAACATACATATAAAAAATGAAAGGAGAGAGGGGACAAAGTATCCCCAAACTAGGGGTGAGTCATCATGTCTAGTCATCCTTCACTCCTACTTCAATTCAAATACCTCTCTAAACTCCCACGTAGTACATCTAGAGTTTAAAATTCATCTTCTTGGAACATGGCATAGGAGATAGATAAGCTTGTTTAAATGTTTTTGAATAAGTCCTAGTTCCTCATTCATGACCTATTTTCAAGGAATTTGGTCCCCTTGCATGCTTTGATGGTCTTCAATACATGAAGAGGTTTTGATCATATTAAATTAAATACTTTTGAATATATTGTTCAATCTAATTGATAATATTTATCTCTCTAGTGAGCGAGTTCAATTATCTTAGTTGTATCTTGGAGTTTGACAATCCTATGCACCTATTTCTTTGCATGCATGTATCTCTCTCTCAACCTCCTCAAATAGCTCCAAGGTGGCATAAAAGGGAGAGGTTTGCATGTTTTGTTTAATAAATGAGTCTCCTCCATGAAAATAGGCCCTCAAAGTTTGAAACTGGTCTTCAACTATACTTCTCCATTCTTGCATGTTTCTTTTCCACCTTTTTAGGGTTGATTGAAGGCTTCTTATTTGCTTTAAAATTTTACACAAATGGATTCAAGGGGAATAGAAGTGAGAAATATTAAATGTTGGTGTTTTTGAAGAACCATTCCAATCTTGATTCCTTATTAATAACAAACACTCAACCTCTTCTTGATCTCCAAATAACAAATAGTACATGTGATTGACTTGGAAAGGTTGTTGAAGATTTTAATGCATTGATTGAGTTTGTGGATTATCTTCTTCCTCCAAGGTGGTGTATAAGTGGGAGAGATTTAATGTTTGATTTTTTGAACTCTTCATGAAATATACTTATTTAAAGTGTATTTGATGATGAATAATCATAACTCTCTATATTGATTCTTCTTGGATATGTCTATCTTTTCCAACTTGACAAGCTTATCAAATGCACAATTGAAATCTAAAAATTGATTAATTTGAATTATTTAAATAGAGAATAAGTATGAAGAGGATTTTAACATCATCACCATGGTGGAACAAATCTTGAAAAAAAAAATTCAACTCCAAATTCCACATACAACTTCAAAAAATGCTCTCTTTTGCTCTATAGGCCTCAAGAAACAATGATTTAGATTTGGGGGCATAAAATGAGTTATAGGCCTCACTAGACACTCCTAATATGATAATTGGATAGATATCAATATGACAGACTTGAAATTTTTTGAAAAACTCAAAAAATCTTCACCAAACTCTCAAACAAAAATTTATAAAAAAATACCTGCTTGCTGCCCACAAGGGCACCTAGTGATGTTTTTCAATGATATGAGCCTATTTTTAATAAATTTTCATTGTATAAGAATATATTAAAATATTTAAATAAAATATACATCTTGTAAAATCATTATATTCACTTGAAAATATATAAAATACTCATTTTTAACTCCATTTATGAGTAAATTGGTCAAAAATCTTGATTTTCTTTCATGGTGCATACCTATGTTTCACCATTTTATCTATCCTCACGTATAGTATGGATATGAAATAAATTTTAAAAATTCAAAGTAAAACTACCATATCATATTTCAAGATATTTCACTTAGTAAAACACAAAATATTTACTTTTTAGAGCTTCTTAGTTTATATAGTCTCATTTCTAAATGCTCGTAGGTCTGAGTTTTGATATTTTATTGAGTTTTATGAGGCTTAAATACCTCATTATTTTTGAATTGTCACCTTAAATATCCTCTCTAACCATTCCAACCATTATATATCTTCAACCAATCACTTAAACCTCTCAAAAAATATATTTTTTGACTATCTCACTAGCATGCTTAAAACCCTGCAACATGTACCTTTACTTTTATCTATTATTTGCATTGAAATTTTGATTGAGAAATGTGTATTAAGGTCATTTATGCCACATAATATATCAAAAAACTTTTAATTTTCAACAAAGAACTCAAAAATGCAATTACATCTCTTAAAATTGAGCTATTGGAGTTTTAGAAGGGTTTTAGATCACCTTTTCTTCTTAATGATTGTTCATAAAATTAAGCCTATATAACCTAAAATAAATGCATGAAATATTTAAAGAATAGGGGCCCATATATTCCCATAATACTATTCGAACCAAATCTTTTTCTCCTTCACAAATCAAACATCTGAAAATTGCCCTTACTAGCTTGCAACTGTTGATGTAGACTTTTGTCCTACAGGTTTTATCAACACACATATATATTAAGTTTGCTTAGTTGAAATAATTAGGTCACTTAAGTGTAATATTGAGGTTATTAGTTGCACATGCACATGATTATTTTTATTCAACATGGTTTCACTATTCATTTGGCAACTAATGTTGACATGTGAGGATTGTCATGTTACACATGGGTTTACTATTCACTTGACAACAGAGCTATGTTCCCATTGTCAAATGGATGTGGATCAATACATATTCTTTGCCTATATAAGGACCTCTATTAAAATAAATGCATGAGCGATTATGCATTGTGAATTAAGAATTGTAAATTGTAGATTATAAGAGTGTGAGCTACTTGGCCTTCGTGCTAGTGTGATGGAGTGTTGAGCTACTCAGTTATGAGCTAGGATAGCTTGGATAGCTATGAGCTTTGAGCCAGTATAACACTTTGTACACCTCTATATATGAATGCAATCTATCTCTATTATTTTCTTGTTTTATTTCATTCATTATAACAAAGTTGTTTTCGATCTTAGATGTCTCATTAGCAGATGATTCTAACATGCCACTTAAGGCAAAATAAAATAATGATTTGAATAATAATAATTAATTTTTTTTTAGTTTTTTAATTTTTAGGGTAGAATTAATTTTTTGACTTTAACTAGCTTGAAGAGGTCCGTTGTTCAGTTTTGGTTCCAACGAGTGTTTGGAAGGCTATGCTCACCCCCTTTCCACTTGAGAATTTAAACTATTAGTGCAAATTCATTAAATAGGGTATTAATGATGAGAAATGTAGTTTGTTATAACTTTTGATCAGTAACTCAGAATTGAGTGCCATCTTTTTCAAAACTGCATATTTTTGTCTTCTTTATATTCATCTTATTTATTTTATAAACTCACTAAAGTTATAAAGTGCCATATTCAGGGGGGTTACCTATGATATGGGCCCTAAAAATTTATACATTGTACTTCATGCACCAATTGCTCACACGTGGATGCATTTTTGGCTGTGTTTGATATCCCTATTTTGAGCGTGCATTATCCCTCATCACTATGACACTAATTGATCACTTGGACATATTTTTCGCTGTGTCCAATGTCTCATTCATAAACATAATTCAAGGGTTTATTGTAGTTTGTACTATGCAATATTGCATTTATTTGGTGTCTTATCACAATGATGATGACTCCATTTGAGAGACTTTAGAAGAGGAAGGTTGAGTCTACATCAGTGGTCCTTCTTAGGAAGACCAATTATGCTTCATGGCATGTGTACATGGAACATTCACTCATAGATCAGGACCTTATTTTATTGTTATATGGACATATTCCTGTTCCTATTGATCTCGATCAACATGATGACTAGACCAACTCTTGTGACTGTCTATGGTCACTTATTGTTGCATGTTTCATGGGATTTAAACCACCATATGGAGCACATAGAGTGTCCCTTCATTATTTGGAGCACTCTTCATAGGCTTTTTAGCGATCCTACTATGACCTACATCACATCTCCTCTACTTCCTATTGCCTCTTCTGAGATTGATATACTCTCTCCTCATGCTTTTATTTCTTGTGATAATATATCCATGGTGGACAATATTCTTCTTTCTATCAAGCCCCCAATACAGGATGATATTCTATTAGACCTTGGTTATCTCATTAGAGATTCTACATTCGTTCTTGTGTAGATTGTTTCTCTTATAGATCCTTCACAAACTTGTATTTTGGAGGACTTTATTGATTCTAGCGAGAGTATATACATTGAGAGTATTGACAACTCATATGTTTCTCTGGACATTCATCTTACAGATCTAAGTGATTCATTTACAAACCAATCTTTAGTTTTAATAATTATTGATCCTTGCTCTCTTCTTCCCATGGACATTGTTTTAGTGAATATTCCATATCTATCTTCTTCTCTGGTTGTTCTCTCACCTTCATTGTATGCTTCTTCATTGCCATCTTCTATAGTTAGTCTTATGATACCTGATCAAAGTTTGGCACATTTGAGCATTAGTAGGGATACATTTGATCATTTTATAGAGATATACATTATGATTCCTACCTACATTCCACTTGAGTGGGAATTCAATATTTTGATAGCTTGTGGTTTCTTTCTTCCAAAAAGAAGAGACATCATTTTTGCATGTTTCTTCTCCACCTTTCTAGGGCTAATTGAAGGCTTCTTCTTATTTGCTTTGAATTTTTTCACAAATGGATTGAGGGGGGAATATAAGTGAGATATGTTGAATTTTTTTTGTTTTTTAAGAATCCTTACAACATTTAGTCCTTGAAAATTAAAACTTAACCTCTTCTTGATCTCGAAATGGCAAATAGTACATGTGATTGACTTGGCAAGGTGGTTGAAGATTTTAATGCATTGATTAAGATTGTGGATTATCTTCTTCCTCCATGGTGGAATAGAAGTGGGATAGATTTTATGTTTCATTTTTTCAAATATTCATGAAATATGCTTTCTGAAAGTGTATTTGATGATGAACTCTATCTTCTCCAACTTGATAAGCTTGTCAAATGCACAATGAGAACCTGAAACTTGATGAATTTGTATTATTTGAAAATATAATGAGTCTAAATAGTATTTTACCATAATAAACATGGTTTCATAGATATTCAAACAAATTTATAGCTTTGAAATCCACATATAACTTCAAAAAATGCTCTCTTGTGCTCTCTAGGCCTTAAAAAATCCTAATTTAGATTTGAGGGTCTAAAATGAGTTATAAGTCTCACCAAACACTTCTAATATGATAATTGGATAGGTATAAATGGATAATATCTTGAAAAGTTTTAAAATCTCAAAAAATCTTCACCAAACTCTCAAACAAAAATTCACAAAAAATGCCCACTTATTGCCTATAAGGCCACCTAGAGACATTTTTCAATGATATGAGCCTATTTTGAATTATTTTTAATTTTATAAACATGGAATCAGACATGTAAATTAATTATCCATCCTATAAAATTATTTTATGCCCTTAAAAATATTTAAAACACTCATTTCTAACTCCATTTATGAGCAAATTAGTCAAAAACTTTGATTTCGTTCATGGTGAAAGCTTGTGTTTTACCATTTCAACTCTCCTCAGATATATTACAGACATAAAAACACTTATAAACATTTAAGAACATAAAAATAGACCTCTATGTAAAATCTTAAGATATTTTACTTAATAAAACTCAAAATATGTACTTTTTAGTGTTTCCTAACTTGTACAATCTCATTTTTGAATGCTTGTAGGTATGATTTTTGGCATTTAATAAATTTTATGATGCCTAAATACCTCATTATTTTTTAATTAGTATCTATAAAATCTCTTCAAATTTTTAAAACCATTGGATATCTTCAACCAATCACTTAATCCTTTTTAAAAATGTCTTTTCTGTGTCTCACTAGCATCCTTAAAACCCTGTAACCTGTACCTTTACATTTATCTATTATTTGAATTAAAATTTTAATTTATGAAGGTTTTTAAAGATTAATTATTCTAAATAATATAGAAAAAAACTTTTAATATTCAACAAAAAACTCAAAAATGTAATCACATCTCCTAAAACTAAGCTATTGGGGTTTTAGAACACCTTTTCTTATTAACGATTATTCATAAAGTTAACCCACTATAACCTAAAAAAATTAATTAAATATTTAAAGAATATGAGACAATATATTCCTATAATAATATTCTAACCAAATATTCTTCTCCTTCATTAACCGAACATCTGAAAGTTACCCTTACTAGCTTGCAACTAGCTTGCTAATGGAATTGAAGAAAATTTTGCCAAAATTTAAACCTGTGAGCTATTAATGAGCATGTTTTAGGATTTATTACGTAAGATGTTTTTTATATATTATTTAATCTTAACTCTATGAATGGAGTCTTCTTGAAAACCTACACATACGCAACCTTGACCAATGATGACAAAATTTGTCAACAATACACTTGGGTCAAAATACTATACATTGCATTAATTTTTGCATAGATTCGAAACATTTTTTTTAAAAATATTTATGACACATACACTATATTTGATACATATTAAAGGTGAATATTCCATACTATTGTACCAAACATTATAAAATTTACCAATTATACTATTTACTAGGATGCACCAATTACACCGGGATGTATTGTTCTTGAGGCTTTTCTATTGTAACAGTTGGTTTATTTTATATTTTGGAGTGAATAAATAATTAAACCTCACTATATTTATAGGATAGAGTGATTAAATCATCCAATCTCATTATATTTATAGGATAGATTGATTAAATCATCTAATCTCACCAGATTTATAGGATGAGTTGATTAAATCACTCACCTTCACTATATTACATACTCACACTTGAGTTGTGTGATTGAGATATAGTGATCTCAATGACCATGTCACAATTGATCCTCGCACTATATGGGGGGAATAATACCTTTCAATCTCCCTCTTTAATTCTTCAAGTTTTAGAAATGAACCTCTTCTAACTCCAGTGCTTCATAAGGAAGTATATTTATCAAGTAAAAGCATCAAGAGGTAACATGGTTGCATCGAAATACAAGAATACTCCTTCCTTAATCTTTTTTTTCCAGACATTTCAATTATTTAAAATTTTAGGTTATATGCATTTATTTATACTGTAACATTCTCTTGGTTACATGTCATACACTAACAAATCACTCAAAGTGGGCTCAAGCAAAGGAAATGTGTGTTGTACACACCCAAATAAACATCTATTTTATTTAAACTAGTAATTTCATCTTTATGTATTACTAGATTAAAGGGGGTGACTGTAGATATTAAAATTGAATATTTATAGTATCTCAATCTTGTATATTTAAAAAATATTAATTATTGATCTACCTTTTAGTTATAGACATCTCTATTATTGAAATGATCACACTCACCATCTCAATATGCCCAATTGTTTATCTCTTAGTCCAATTCATATCATTCAAATGACCCAAGTCTCTTACACTGCAAACAAATCTTAAAACCTATTAAACATCTTTCACTATTAGTTTAAGATCCAAACCTATTTTCTATCCCTATGAACACTACCACCGATGGTAGTGTCTAAATCCTTATCTAGTGTCCAGTTGAAAAAAGTCATTGAAATTATTATTTTTTAAAATCTATGGGTCGGCGTATTTGTCTTATTGAGCCCTATCATGAGATATTTTAAAAGGTGTTGTATAAATACAAGTCCAATCCTTCTCATTTATCATCTATAAAAATACCAAACAAACACTTACTAAAGCTTAATCAATCAAGTTCACAAGCAAGTTATTTTTCTATAATCATCCCTATTAACATATCAAGAATATATGCAGTTATATGATAGGTTTGAAGCATTCAAAAGATATCCCTTGAATGATATTTGTCAATTTACAATCCATATCACTACATGCATATTCATATAGTATATTGCACCCTTGTACACACACTTCCATACATAAGGGAGAACTACATAATCTCAAGGTCTTCCTTGGAATATTGGCTATATAGACAACATTCATTGATAGAGCGATTATTGAGGTCAAATCAACACCATGATCTCACTAACTCATTTTAAGGAAACTCATTATAAGGGTGAAAAAAGATGAAGATCTAGGGTTTGATCAATTAGCAAAGAGTGACAACTTGTATCCCATATCTGAATACATAAGTAGAAAGATGGAAAAACTCATAATAGTGAAGTTGGTTGCATTGAGATCCCATAATTATTTTGTACTAGACACTTCATCACAATCAGACAATAACATCAATAGTAATGTCCAAATTTGATAGTAGTGGATGTGGCTATAGAAATATAATTTATAGAATCTAATGACTAATCTATAATACTGATCCTACATAATTTCCACTTAGTTCTAGCCCAGATCTACTTGCACATAGTAAAACTCAACTATCATTTCTCTTTGGTATTGCAATCAATTAAATATCTTTTGAATTTCATATTTATCATATCTCAATATTATAATTCAGAATACTCATTTATCTAAGTTTGTAATTAATTGGCCTATTATAAATTAGTTTATCACCCTTGTGCTTGAACTATTTTTATATTCTTAACTCTATCCCCAACCTTCCTAAATTTGGGGTTTAACACCAATGACCCATTTTATATTTACCTATTTAAAGAAGCTTGAGTTTATTGTTCCACCATAATGATTGTTCTCTTCATGATGGATCACAGTTGGTAATTTGAAATGTCGAGGCATAAAATATATGTACATAGTTTTTACCAAAAGTCTTTTTCTGATCTGCTCACTATCATTTACATATAAACATCTATAAACGGATCCCTGGTTTTTTGTATAACATTATTTTATGAATTTTAGTGCATTATAAATGGATCCCTGGTTTTTATATAACATTATTTTATGAATGTTAGTGCATTGTCTATATATGGAAAATTTGGTTCAAATTAGTTAATATTGGTCCTCTTTTTGACTTCCAACTTTCCAAAATATCCTTACTATATTATCATAAGATTACTCTATTATTTAGGCCCCTTTAAGTGGGGTGCAATGACCAACCTCTTTCTTTCTACCATTTTATATCCTGGCTATTAGAGGTATTTGTGGGTGCTAATATTGTCAAATTTGAATTCAACATCACCTATAGATATAAAATTGTTATAATTCATTTGAATTAAGCAAACAATCCTTATAACACTTATTATTATTTGAGTTTTCATTCTATTGTGGAACACTTTTGGTGCATAATTTCAAGAAGTTATTTTTGTTATGCAATTTCCATTCATCAACAACTTTTCCCAATATAAGAGGTTTGAATATTAGAGCATTATTTAGTTTGCACTAGCCTCTCAAACTCTAATATAGGGTCTTGAACTTTATTTCCTTAAAACTTTGGATCAAACATAATTATCTCGTTATAGGAGGACAATAGTCACACCACACAAATTTAGGGCAATGAAGTAAAAGGTGACAAGGAGACCAACATTCATGAATTTTTGTTGTTGCAGTTAGAACACTTGTCGAGGATAATAAAAATCATATCAAGACCATATAAAGTTGACTAGTGTAGTAAAAGTGACATTGACATATTACTCAGATCAAATCCAAAATTCCCAGGTTGCCTTTTCGACATTGGTTTCATATTTCGATCTCTAGATTTACCATAAATAATAATTAAGATAATATCTTTACATTTACTTTATCCTTTACATATTTGATTGTCATAATTAATTGGGCATTGTTTATTATATTTTACGTGTATTCAAGTGTTTAATTAGAATTAGTTCATTTACAATACTACATTTTGGTGAACCCTAACTATCTCATCTCCTAAGGTTCCATCTTATGACGAATCTTATGCCTTGTAAGGTTTAATTATTGTGAATGCTCTTAGATCAAATATTTTTATGTTGCTTTCTCCATTGTGCTTGATTCCAAACCTTATTTCAATTTCAATTTATGATTTTTTTCAAAGCCTAGTGTGTTTGGTCTTGTGTGATGTATATGTTTCAATTTTTAATATCATTTATACCATAACAATAGAAAAAAATATGATTCCAATTAAAAACAGTTCTAGGTTGGATTAAAAATCAATAGATTTTATGAAAGACCTTTAGTTAAAGCTATTCTAGGTTTAAAAAAGAAAATGGAACCCAAATTTGCTAGTGAATCTTTGCATAATTATGGCATGCTTATGCAAAATGTTAGAGCTTCTCCATTGTATGATAACAATACATTTATGAATGATAATGTACTTAAAAATGAGTTTTGAATGATAATGTAGAAGATGGTTTTTAATCATGATGGATATACAAATGATTAAGTTAATGGTAATGATGATAATAGTGAGCCAACATATATGCCTATAGAAAACCCTGAAGATATTATAAGTATGGTGAAAGTTCTAAAAGAAATTGCATGCCAAAGTTTGTTTTAAAATGTGGTCATTTCTCAAAATTACTCTAATCCTATTGTTTCTATAATTTCTTCTAATCCTCTCATTTCCTAATCTATTTATCAATAGTTTCACCTCCTATATTTACTATGGATTATGTTCTTCCACCTACCAATTCTACGACAAATTTCCCACTTTCTAAGTCTTCTCACCAAGTCCCATATTCTTGATTGTTCTAAATATACCATGTTCTACTACTAGTGCTTCTCTCCAAATGCTTTTTATTGAAAATCCTAAAATGGCCACTATGATAAACACTCTTCAAAATATGAAAAATCAAATCAAGTCCTTTGCTTAAGGAATGGAAAATTTAGATAATAGTGTTGCTTTCAATTATGTATGCGAAGATTTAAATCTTGAATAGAAACTAAGAAATAATTCTAGTTCCTACTCTAAATTTAACATAACCTCAATTTGATAAAAATGAAAGAAAATAAAACAATTCACCTTCACCTATTGAATGAAGATCCTCTTTTGTTGACATGGATTTAATCACGATTGATTGATTTGTGGTTACTCAAAACTTATGCAAGATTTTGGTAGAATTTTAACAACGTAAACATGTTTGATTTATTGAATGGAAAGAGATTTCATATTTTATATGATTCATGATTGATCTTGAATGGAGGATGAAATGATGGATATATATACTTCCAAATGGAAGAATGGACAACTAAGACTTTTTTTATTGGATTGGAAACTTTTAATGTTGGATGAGATTCAATCAGTCAGTTAACTGATATGTTTCCATTTAGAGACATAATTAACTAGTTTATTTATATTTTGTGCAAGAGTGATGAGGAGTTAACTAATTTGTTTCCCTTTTGGGGTATGAGTGATGAAGTAGTTAACTAATTTATTTTCAAATGGAAGAGGAGTTAACTAAGTGATTGAGATTGGTTTGAATAAGTTTCCCTTTTGAACTGGGTAGTTGATTAATTAATGACATGTGATGACATGAAGTGGAAGATGGGAGAGGATATTTAACATTTATTTTAATTAATTAATTATGTGCATGGATTTAATTATTATTTAAATAATTAACTAATAATGATTAATTAATTAATTAATCATGGGATGCATTTAGTGTGTTTAAATGAGGTCATAATGTGATTTAATTATTTAATGTGGTGCTGTTAGGGTTTTACAACATTAGGACGGATTAGCTAGGTTGAATGATGATCAATTGACAATGACACCAAGGTGGTGGAATTAAGGTGTTTAAATTTTACCCTCTTTGAAAGGATGTTATGACTTAGAAAAAACAATAATTTTTTAGATAATAGAGAGAAGTATAAGAAAAATGTACGTGATGATGCCACTAATGGAATGATTGGTAGTCCTGATGCCTCCTTGAGAGGGGATGTGAGGATGAAAGATGTATAGGAACTCTCAAAATAAGGAAATGGGTTGGAAGGGATGACTAAAGTGAAAATGAAGGGGTTAGGGGTAAAATGGAGGAGTTTTAGGTTAATAAATAGAAGGTGGGGGAAGGGTAAAAATAAAGTCATTTCACCCTAGTAGTTATTAAAATTAAGATCTTCCCTCCAAGACATCAAGAGCTAACATGGAAAATATTACCACACATGAGCATCTTAACAAGTGTGTGAGACAATATCAATGACCAAAGGGAGGTAGTCGACCAATATGTGGTATTTATGATTTGTAATTTTACAAATTATGAGTGTAATTAATAGGGAAAACACATGTGAAGTGTAAACACTACAATAGAGATTTTATTTATGGCATTCATGTTCACTCGCATAGCATTTTTGAATAATTAATGCTTTTTTAATGTTAGTAGCATTTTTATAAAATGGGTGTCATTTTTATCATAGTAGCATTTACACTTGCATAGCATTTTTGTAAAAAATTGTAAAGTTTTTGTTAGAATGAGTGGAATTTTTATTAATTTGGAAATAATGACTAAGTGTGCCATGTGTGGGTGAGTACAAGAGTGTCTGCCAGTGATTGTGGTGTGGAAGAGGCAATCAAAATTCTTGAGATTAGTGAGAGGGCTCAATGTTGAAGAGTATAGATTAATGGAGGTAGTGGGACTATTCCATGTAGCATAAATACCATAGAGTCAGCTAGACAAAGACTTGATGATAGTTTTAGATGAGCACATTTTATCTACCTACTGGGGAGATAACCATAAAATTTGAGGATGTGTGAAGGATTTTATGCATCCTGATATAAGGAGCGATGGTTTTTTGGATAGATATAGTTTTTTGAGCATTGATGAGGAGGATAACTAATCATGATTATATTCTACTATGTGGATTGGATGTGGAATTAGATGCATGTTTGGAGGGAGAATTGGTAGACTGACTACCCTTGGTATTGGTGGCTTTTGTCATTGGTATATTATTACATGAAAAGGTGGGGATATATTTCATGATGGGATTATTAGACTTTATTACAAACATGATGGATGATGCCAAACTGTTTGCCTGGGACCTTGTATGTTGACACAATTGTATAGATATTTACACATGCTGGCTTACATGGGTGGTAAATTATTGGTGCTATGGGATTAGGAACACATATACCTAGAGTGTCTGGTAGGGTAGTGGTGATATGGAAGGATGAGGAGCCAATTGCATATGAGTGGGTGATTATTATTATTAAACGATAACACTTGGGAGATATGCAGTTTACCCTAGGGTAGTTGATGAAATGTAGATAAATGACATTACTTGGAGGCCATACGAAGAGTTGGATTCATAATGGTTAGATAATTTATTTTATATGGGATTATCTCAGAGGTATTGTTACATATTGGGATATGGGAGTACATTATAGAGTTATACAAACCTAATAGGTTATATAGGTTATTCAATGTTCAACATGATATACATGCAGGTCCACATATTTTTGTGTGATTGCATATATAAAAAAAATATTGGGGAGCATTGATTGCTCAAAGAGTGGTAGTGACAAACTATATGTCCATATAATACATATAGTGGGATGCACATGGGGATATTATAGATGTAGGGGATTTACATGGATATTCAACATTGGTGGGAGAAGAATCCACTAGTGCGTCTAATTATCCTTGAGTAGAGGTGAAGGAACCTGCATGAGAAGATCTAGGGTATTTTATGAGCATAGCCTCAAAGATTTCAACATCAGCGGATGAGAGGGAGAGTAGATAGGAGAGATGGTAGTGGAGATGGAGTTGCAATTGTAACGATGGATAGAGGAGGGAATGGAGGAAATAGAGTTAGAGCTTCAATGTCGTTGATAGTGATGGTTCTACGAGGAGATGGTGCAAGGCCTTCATAGCTGAGATAGGTGGAGGATGAGGAGATAAAGAATTTGTGTTGAGAGATCACATATTAAGAGATAGATTTAGGTGGCATGAGGAGGGATAAGTCTACTTACTAGACTCAATTAATAACAAGAGATGTAGAAAACACATGATTGACCGATGAGGTAGAGTGGATGAGAGTAGAGTTGAGGCATATGTTAGGGGATGTGTAAAGACTATAAAGTGAGTGGGATTTAGATCGGTTAGTGTTGATACCCTAGGGTTTAGGGTAGGGATTTACAAACTTTAATAGGGCTATGAGGGAGGTTCAAAATTATAGACATGTATAGGAGGTCATCCCTTTAGATCAGAGAGATGAATCTTATATGAATCAGATGAGTAGGTGGATAGGGGCCTCATCAGCATGATAAATTTTCTTGATGGGGGATCCTCCTATGAGATGCCCACCACTAAAGAGTCAAGCCATCTAGATTTGTGGTAATAGTTGATTTTATAGACATGTGATTGGTGTATATAGTACGAGATGTATTAATTGTATATTTTTAAATGAACACACACACACACACACACACACATATTATTTTGATCTCTTTCATGTGTTGTATTGATTATGTGATGATGTTTTATGCTTATGTGATGATTTTTATGGTTGCATTTGATTTTGTGGAATTTGTAATATGATGGATGTAGGATCTTGAATCTCATATTATTTTATTGATGATGCACACTTAGTCATTTACGATGAATGTCAATGATGGATAGTTAGTTAAAAATTTAATGTTTTTGAAATGATTGTTTGTTAATATATGTTTAGGCATGATGTGAATGATAGTTGGCATTGAATGGTTGTTATCAATGTGATGATGGATGAATTGATGCTAGTCTTGAATGAAGTTTTGATTGTTTAAGCAATGTAATTTTTGCTATAGATTATGACCAAATGCATCATGATATGGAAAACCATGGTGACACTATTGTAATAAATATTAGGACTGACACATGCACAAAAAGTAAGAAAAACACAAAAAACTTAACAATAATAAATAATTAACAAAAGCAACCTAGTTATGTTTTTATCTTTTATCAAGTTTAAAACCCAATGTTTGAGATCGATGATAATGATGTCCTTAGTGTACCCCAAACAATAATATATGTGACGAGATTGGATTTGGAGAAATATATCATAATAAAGTTGCAACAATTTTTTTAAAAAATTGAACAAGGATTTCAACTAGACTGAGGACAAGATAGATGGGTTTTCATGGGTTTTATATATATATATATATATATATATATATATATATATTCTTTGGGTTTTTTTTTGGATTTTTGGACTAACTAAGAGGATACTAATAAAAGGATAACCTATTATAACATTAGAAAGGAGATGGTAATTTATGGATGGTAAATGAATTTAGAATGAGCTCTCCAAGGACAATGTCATAGAGAAACCATGTGCACAATTTTCTTCATGCGATGCTAATGCTATGTTGTAGTGTGATCTAAAGGAGATCCGATACACCAAGCTATTTCCAAAATATGTTGCCAAACCCTTTTTCACATCCCTGTCAAGGTAAAAATTGAGAAAAAAATATGGTCATGAGGGTAAATAAGGATGGGTATGTAAGGAATGATTTGCATGATGGTACAAAAGGATGAGCATGATGGTATGGTTACAAGATGGTTAGATGTCTAGGTTTGGATGGAATGGACCTGACTCCAAGTGTAGGGTACTTGTAGACAAAATTATTTATGCATGATGCTATAAACTAGTTTTCATAATGGTACTTGCCCAAGGCACCATAAAAATAATTTTGTTTTTGGATGATTTTTATCTTTCGCTTTTGTTATTTATTTTTTTTTTTGAATTTTGTTTTGATTTTTTAATTTATTTAGAAGCATCATATCCTTCAAGTGTGGAAGCATTTAATGTGTATGATGTTCATGGGTTCATCAAGATCCTATCCATATTGAGTGGCCAATTTGTATGCTCCTAACCCAAATTTGGAAATGACAATGTAGAGACCTAGCTAATTTGGCTCAAACTGCCATTATTTTCATGATCTTGATTGGTGTTCCTCTGATTTTATTTTATGACATAATCATAATTTAAAACTCTCTAGATTTGATGCGCTTGTTGTAGCTTACATGTAGCCTATTATTATATGAATTGACATTATCTAATGTATTGAACTGCTTCTCATCAAGGATTTACAACTCATGGAGTCATGCAACCCTATACTCCTCATCATCAATCAGATCTTGCAAGGAAATGTGAAAATAGGGAAACTCAATCTTAATGAGTAAGATTGATTTGGTTTCAAAGATAAGGGATTAAAGGGTTTCCCTTGTGGGCATGAAGATACTGGTACAGTAAGCCCATAAGGCTAGATAAAGTTGAAGGTGAAAATCTCGGCCAACATCATTGATAATCCTTTTGAGCATTTTAGTGAGGGTTTTATTGGATGCCTCAGTTTGGCCATTACTTTAGGGGTTATAAGGCATGGAAAACTTATGTTTGATATGAAGTTGGTCATATAGGGATTTGACATTTCTATTTTTTAAGGACATACCATTTTTAGAAATGATGATTGTAGGGATATCATAATGATAAATGAGGTGGCTAAGGATAAATTTGGAGATTTATTTACCTATTACATAAGTTAGGGGATGGATTCCACCCATTTGGCAAAATATTTTATAAATGCAATGATATGTTTATGGTCATCAAATGAGGAGGGATTTATCTTCCCAATGAGATCGAGCCCCCAAGTAGAGAAGGGCCATGGGGTTGTGATCGGTCACAACACTTGAGAAGGTGCATGAATAGATATCCATGATTTTGATAGGGTATGCACTTTTTGGAAAATTAAAAAGCATATTTTTCCATAATGGGCCAATAGTATCATGTTCTCAAAATTTTATTTACTAGGAACATGCCATTGGTATGTGCTCCATAGATTTTATCATGAACTTCCTTGATCGCTAAGTTGGATTATTCTAAATTTAAACATCTCAACAAGGTACCATCATATCCCATACATTAGAGGGTGTCACCAAAGAGGGTAAAGTGAGAGCTATGTAAGATGAAGGGTTCCATTTTATTACGTGAAATATTTGGATGGATGGTGTTACCATGAAGGTATGTGTATATGTCATGATCCCAAGGGGAATTAAGACCAATAATCTCACATATCATTTGTAATCTAGGGACATCATGATAGGATAATTAGTTTTTCAATAAAAAATTAATATTGTAAAATATCCTTTGTATTTCTCAGAGATAACTGATAGTATCCATAACATCTATAGATTTGTTTCTTGCTTGAGGGACTGGTTCAAATTGGATATGAGTAAAGTATTATTTAAAGCTGTCAACCATTACTTGATATGAGAAATGTTTATCATCTTTTTCCTGATACTCATTATTAACCTATTTATTGATTAGTTATGAGTCGTTATGGAATGACAAATGCTAAATGTTCCATTGAATTGCTAGTTTGAGGCCCAAGATAGGGGCTTCATATTCAACAATGTTGTTAGTACAAGGAAACCTGATTTTGAATACTTTGGGGATGAGAGCCCATGTGGTGTAAGGAAAAATATATGTACCCCTGAGCTATGAGAAGTGAATGAACCATCAAAATAATTTTTTTATTTTGGTGACTCATCAAAAGATAAAGTGGACTCATCTAGAAATCCAATGTTCAAAGGTTGTTTATCTGATAGTGGTGCTTTGGAAAACTAATATGTAAGGACATATCCTTTTATAACCTTATGATTCACATAATTTATGTCAACATATCTTAAAAACATGACCCATTTTCCATAAGATATAATTTAGATAAAAGATATTTGAGACGATCCACTTTGGAAACAAGTTTTATTTTATTGTTAAACATGTAATGTCATAGCTTTTGAGAAGCAAAGATAATAAGTAGGCATAATTTATTGATTGGAATGTAATAAAGTTCATATGTTACCAATTTATGCTTAGATAATGAAAAATTCTTTATGTGCATGCTACATACATCCTAATACATCGTGATTACCTTCCATCTACATCCAAAGCTCCATCTTCCAAACCCTATTTGAAGATCCTTGATGAAAGATGTGGAGAAGATGAAATATATGATGATTTTCATGTGGGAAAACTTCTAATTTATCTTAAAAGTCATGTGAGGCCTAACATTAAAATGAATAAATAATAGGCACCTTATCAGTTTGGCCCAACATCTTTTGTCAAAGTAAGACTTCTTGTAGATGAAAAGATTGAAAATGCCAATAATTCATGGTTATATGATGATGGATTGGTCTCTTATTTCCAAATAAAAAATATCCTATAGTAAAAAAATGTTCCAAACCATGAATTATAAAGGAAATGGACTAGGACATCATGAGCAGGCAATCAAATAACCAATCCAAGTTTAGGAAAACAAAGAATCTCATGGCATTGGGTACAAATCCCTTGGTGATCAATATGAGGATGTTAGTCATAATTCTAAGATCTATGATGAAGATTATTCTGACATAAAAATAGGTTATAATCATAGCCTCTATGAATACCTTACTCATACTAACCTTTTTTATGACACTATTGTCCTTACCATAGATATTTATCTCCAATATCCTGAACTCATTGACTTGGACCAATAAAATCACATGCTAATTAATTTTTGAGAAAAAAAGATAAAAACTAGGCATGATTTTTAGATTGGAGTGTAATTAATTTCATATGATACCAAATTTATGCTTAGGTAATAAATAAATATTTCTATTTCTTGATCATCATGTTGAGTTAAAAGAGCTCTGAAGGTAAACTATCACTAATATATAAAGTAACAAATGTTTCCCTGGAGTAGGTGGCATTAACACTAGTGGATTTAAAAGGTATTTTTTGAGTTGTTCAAAGGATTTTTGACATCCTTAATTATAGTAAAAAATTGTATCCTTTTTTAGTAAATGTGTGAATGGTTGACACTTATCTACAAATTGTGAAATGAATCTTCTGATTACTTATATTTTACCCTATAGACTGCACAACTATTTAAGGTTTTAAGGAGGCATTATTTCTGTGATGGCTTTGAAATTTGAAATATCAACTTCAATAACTCATATAGATGCAATGAATCATAAGATTTTATTGGATGTGATGTCAAAAACATAATTTTTAGTGTTTAGGAAAACTTTGTATTCTCTCAGTCTTTCAAAGATTCTTCATAAAATAACGAGATGTTCTAGTCTAGTTTTTGACTTACCAAATATCTCATCCACATAATATTTAACAATATCATGAATCATGCCATGGAAACTGAAATTCATGGCTCATTGATAAGTTTCACCTACATTATTCAAACCAAAAGACATGACTTGTTAACACAAAGTTCCCCACGATGTGGTGAATGTTATTTTATGTTGATCGTCAAGTGCAATGTTGATTTTATTATATATTGAAAAACCATCTATGAGGGATAACATTTCATGTCCCACTATTGTGTTGATGATCATGTTAATATTGGGTAAAGGGAAATCATCATTTGAACATGCATTGTTGATGTCTCAAAAGTTTGTAAATATGGGGATACTTGTTGGTTTTTTGCTAACCATAACAATGATAGATAGCCATTCTAAATAGTTGATTGGTCTTATGAACACAACATATAAGAGTTTATAAGTTCCTATTCGATAATAAGGACCACATTGGGATGAATTTTTATGAGCTTTTATTTTATAGGTTTCACATCTTTATGAATGACAATGTGATGCACCACAAGTGATAGGACTATTCCAAGCATATTAACATAGGACCAAGTAAAGACATGGTATTTTTGTTAGGAAGGTAACAAATATTTACCATTTTTCATGATTGAGCATTGTTGCAAGTTTAATTATTTTAGGATTTGCCTTTTTTTTTATGTTAACATCAATGTTTTCTTCAAAAAGTAACATAGATCTATCTTGTAACTATGTCAACACAAGGGGAAGGTTGAGTTCTCCATTGGAAAGGTTTTCACCAATAGCCTTATCTTTAAAATATTTTAAAAGGGTGATCTATATTTACTAAATTTTGGGACTAAGAGTATCCCCAAGCTTGATGATATTAATGTTGTCTTCTATTCTAATAATGGTGTCCTCAACAAGTGATTCAGAGCCCTCTTAAAACTATGCTGGTGCAATGGGAAGGTTGAGTTCCTCATCTATCAATGACTCATAAAGGTTTTCATGGAATGGCTCGTATTTTTTTGATTTTGATTTTATTCATCTGATATCACCTCAAAGAGGTTTTCACTTGGGTAATTGATTTTTTTATTTTTATTTTTTTGTTTATTTTTTTTATTTTTTTATTTTTATGAATAAAGTTCTCTTCTTTCTCCCCAAAATATGCAAATGTTTCAAGGTTTATCTCAAATACCTTTTTATGATTGATCCCCTAGTGGGTTTATGTCTCAAAGTCCCATGAATTTTGTAATGGCTTATTCAATTTGGAAAAAAATAATTGGCATGTTATTTTGTTGGTCCCTATCAATAAGTTTGGGGTATTGAAGATCAAGGTTTATGGAAAGGACAATAGTTTTGTTAAAAATGTTAAGTGGAGGAAAGGTATTCATAGAGGTTATAAGTGGAACTTGTTTTGATGGTGGAAGAAGTTTCCTCAAAGATCATAGAAGTATCATTGACATCCTCATACTGATCACTAGTGGGGTTGTAACCAATTCCATGGGATTCTTTATTTTCTTGAACCTGGATTGGTTTTCTGATTCCCTACTCATGAGGTCTTAGTTTCTTTGCTTTATGATTCATGATTTGGCACATTATGTTTTATATAATATATTATTTTCTTTGCCAACAAGGGGCCAATCCATCATCATATAACCAAGAATTATTTTAGCTTTCAATATTTTCATCTAAAATAAAGCATGCTTTGACAAAATGAGTTGGTCAAAACTAATAGGATTCCTATTCTTTCTTCCTATTCATGTTAGGCATTCCACAAATTTTAATGAAAATGGGAAGTTTTCCCGCATGAAAGGCATCATATATTTCATATTCCATGTATCATTTTATAAGGATATTGAAGCTAAATTTGGAAGATGGATATTTGGACGTATATGGAAGGTCATTGGGATGTATGTAATTTTGTTTGAAAGTAAGTTGATGACTCAAGGCCAAGTTTCTAATTAGTTATTGGAATTGGGATGGATCAATATCATTAGGGACTCTTGACTCTTAAAGGGTTTTATACAAGATGTCCTTATGAATAATAGATGTTTTGAGAAGGTCCATAATATAAATATAGGTAGGAGTTCTCTCAAGATGTTCAATTGTATTATATTTTCAATTAGGGGTAGGCATAGGAGGCCTTTGAACAATGATTTTGGTTTGCCTAGTTCTAAAAACATAATCTAGGGATTTGACTTTGATGGTGGTGATATAATTGTCTATGTGTTTGATGTAACCAACAACAACATGATAGGATTGGGATTTTTTTAAATTGATGTTAGTGGATTGGATGTTTTGGCCTTGAATCAGTTGTGAATGAGATTGGTCATTTTTTGGAAAGGGATATTGGTATATCCATAATTATTTATTTTTGGGTGTAGATGCACTTCCTTTAAGTTCAACATCTCCATTATCATTTAGATATTGGACATAGTTCTTTAGTTTCATATATTTTTTGGTTGAATGCCCTTTAATTTTATGAAACTCACATTAATAATTTTCCTTATATCATGTGGGTTTAGTTTTTCTCTCATCAAAGGGTTTAGTTTTTCATAAAGACAATCATGTTTGAAACAACTAGTTTATGAAAGACCACTTCCAATGATTTACCTAAAGGAGTATGTTGTTGTCTCTTGATTTAATATTTGGGCTAGCCCAAGGAATTTTAAGGATATAGGTATTTTATATGGTTTGAATATGTTTTTTATAAGTCTCTCTATCACGAACAACATTCTTGTTTTTACTAAAGAACTTAGGATTTTATAATTGGGTTTGATTTTGGTGATCTTTATGGAAAAGTTTTACCAGTCCTTTATCTAGAAGGGATTTTTAAATATGAACTCATTTTTCAATTATTTCATAAAAACTAGTATTATAATGGACTTGTAAATGAAAATCCATTTCTTGATTTAGGTTGGCTAAAAATATACTGACTAGCTATTTTTTAGGAATGGACCAAGGGAATCTGCTTGATAGGATTCTCTGTCGTTATAGGAAGGAAAAGAAGCTCTCTCCATTTTATTGTTTTATGTTACACAAATACATAATTATGAGTTCATGTTATAACTTATAGGAGAAATGTTTTACAAATCTTTCAGAAACATATGCAAACATTATGATAGATCCCTTGGGTAAATGAAATAACCATTCTAAGGCTTGCTTGCTAAGGCTCTAGGGGAATAACCTTATAAAGTAGATGTAACTATAGGATTATTATTGGAATGATATGACAAATTATTTAAAATTTTCCATAAGATACCCTTTCCTTTTTATTTTACAAACTTAGGTGGTTAGAAGTAATGAGGAATGCCAATTCTCAACATGTATTCATCAAAGGGATAGGGGCATAAATACTCAAAATTATATTTCCTATTTTTATTTAGGATTCCATATTATAATCCTTGGAGATAATACTTCATGGCTTGCCATTATTTGGAAAATGACGTGACCTTGAGTGGCGATGATGGTGGTAGGATAAAATTAGGTTTTTTTATCCTAGGGGATTGATTGACATTTGATTACCCATTATTGGAAGTTTGGTTGTTAGATTATTTCTAGTGCTGTGAAGGATTAAATATTAAAGGATTTACATGGGAAGCTAAGTTTTCTAACTATTGACTTAATTTTTGGAGTTGGTCAAACAAAACTTGGTTTTAGTCTTGATGGAGTCATTCTACTAGAGCTAATTTTCCTTTGCCGAGGTTGACAAAAAGGACATTAGGATTGGGGTTTTCATTGGTTGATTCCAAGTTTTCCTTGTTTTGACCAATGATATTGGTAGAAGTGGCTTGATAATGTAGACATCTAATTACTAATACATTTTGTGTTGAAATTGTCAATCTTACTTGAATTACACTCAAATGCACATTTTAGGCTAAAATCCATAAAACACCCTAAATGGTTCGAACTTGTCATTTAAAAGTGCCAATTTAGGTCAAAGTATCCCTAAATGGGGCTATGCAATTTATGGGTCAACTAACTTTGATCAATTCATTTTGAGTCAAAATGATGATTTTGTCTTTTTATGCTCTAAATCACTCTTTTATTCTAATTCATTGGTACACATCACATACCTTTGTTATTTTGTGTTGGAAACATCCTAAATGGGAATACGATTCCAATTTATCTAACGTCACCTTCCAATTTTTCTTGAGTCAAATTACAACTCAATAATATGACTTTCTGACCATTTTGATTAATTGAGGACCATTTTCCAAATAATTGCATAAATGTTGATTAACCTTGTTTAAGGGTAATTAATCCAAATCAAGAGCTTAAGTGGATTTTTTATTAGAGTTGTTGAATATTTGTTTTTATAAATTGATTCTATTAACTACATCATTAAGTGACTTCATTTCTTGGGAAGACATCCCTAGGCCATAAATGCTACAAATATCAAGAATAGGGGTCTCCCATGCCTCATAATGACCCTCCATGCCTCTTCAATGCCTCTTTTTTCAAAGTCATGATGAGGATAACTATGAATTTTATTTTAAATATTGAATTAATCTTTAACCACACATCTTCATCTCAAGATGGATGGTTCAGATTGATTCTGAACAATCTTGAAAATCTATAAATAGAGAGGCCATGGACATCATTTTTAGGCTTGATTTATGCAAAGTTATTATGTTGAATTGTCTCCACAATCCTTTACATTTGATTATTGATTTTATATACAAGCCTCATTGATAGGCTAGTTTAGTGATTCCAAATCATTAGCCTAAGTTTTATAAGGAGTTCTTGAAGCAATGGAGGAGTTGGATACCATTGTTGTTGAAAACAAGAGCTCTTGATCAAGGGAGAACATGTTTTTGAACTGAATTGCTATGGTAATTTCATTTGGGAAGGTAATATGATGTTACTTTGTTTCATTGTTTCTTTTTATCCTTTGTAATTCCCACATGAATAGATAGGCTTAATTTGGTTTGTTCTTATGCATTCTTCCTTTGATTTATTGGACTAATGCTTGACTAATCATGTTATGTAATCCTCTCTACAGATACTGGTTTAGAAGAGGTTGACCTTTCCTACTAATAATGTGACTTAAGTATATAGGATTATAATTAGTAGGAAGTTTAGGTCCTATTTCAATAAGGTGCATTAGGATGTCATCTTCATTATGATATAGGAATTCATATACTTGGGGATGAAAATGTTTAGTTTTAAACAAATCATTATGGTCTTCATTATACTCACTTAAGTTTCAATATTAACAATATCATCATCATGGACTTGTTCTTGATTAAGAGGTTGATCAAAGTGAAATGGGTTTTGACTAAAGGGGTTTTACATGTTATCATCTTAATTTAATCTTGCTTGATACCTTGTTTTGGGTGACATTGGTTTGTTTAGGTTTGATTTAAATGGATTTGATTTGAAAACTAGTTTCACACAAGGGGAAGATGATAACACACACCCAATGATAATCATAAACTAATCAAGTTGGAGTGCAACTAAATAGTGGCCCATAAATATACATCAAAAGGCACGATGTGAATGATCTCAAGGAATGATATTTTCTTAGCACCACTATGTGATTACTATCGAATAGTTCTTATGATAGGTTTACAAAATATCACTAGGTAAGTCCTCATTATACCTTTTGCTACATGAGTCCCAATTCCATGATAAAATGGTATCATATAAGGCCTAGGTATTAGTGGTTAACCACCTCACTTCATAAAAACTAGGTAAAACTAAAAAATTTCTTAGCCAATTAAGATGTTTACACTGAGGAATATTTATAATCCATAGGAACATGGACTTTGGATATGTTGGAAGAAAAATGACTAAGGGGGGGTAAATCATTCTTCAAAACTTTCTTATCAAGTTTCACTTAAGCAATTATGAACCATTCAAACAAGCAAGCATAAATGCCTATCCACATAAGCATGAAACACAATAACACATCACACATTTGGGAAACCATCAAGGGGAAGAAAACCCACTGATATTTGAAAATGGACTACAGTCCTATAATACAAACACTAAATTTAGTGAAACACCCACTTCACATCAAGCACCAACCCCAACTAGCTAAACACTAACTCGACTAGGATTTAACAAGCACCAACTTGATAGAAGGCACGAATCCCCTAAATGACTCAATGACTTGATTGATTTGATCACCTTCAAAACTTTACATGGAGCACCAAACCCAACAAGCTAAGCACCAAATTTTAAGGAGGAACCAACCCCCTATATGAATTATCACCAACTCAACCACCTAATTTATTTGATCACCTTTAAAACATCTCGTTTCTCAATCAACTTATGATGACCACCACTTCAGCTCTTCACACTATTAGCCCTCTCAAACTGACTTCTAGGTCTCTTTGCTCAATTAGATCTCTTCAAAACTAATTAGGTCAAATGACCTTGATACTCATGTTGACATGGTGGATTTCACCCTGTGAAAGGAGGCTTGGCTCTCTTCATCCACATGACACAATGGAGACATCCATATTGCTGTGGGTGGAAAATGTAAGGGATGAATTTATAGATTAGGGGATATCTCCCCTTGATGCACCTTGAAGCCCTAAATTTCTTAATGCTAATAATGGGGGGATGAAAAGGGAGAGAAATAATAAAATCAAAACCTAAACTAAAGAGGTGATACACCAAAATAGTTGGTCTACTCAGCTTTGACATACACTTTACACCAAGAACAAGATGATATACACTTCATTTGACATGAGAAACTCTTCTGCATTAGTATATCAATAGGGGGCCCTAAGGAGATACAGGGAGGAAGAACTACCAGATGTTTTCTAAGACACACTATAGTAGCCTTTTCACATGTGCCTATACTTTGCTGTGGACACTTCTTGCTGACGTGTAAAAAAACTCACAATACACTAGACATGCTAGAATAATTCTGTGAAAGCATGAAAGAAAATGACTTAACATAAGACAAAACCATAGAAATATGCAAAAATGCAAACTCAAATGGAGGTAAAAATTGTATGTCTTGATTTAAGGTAAATTCTTGCAAGGCTTCACCATACAAGCTAAGAAATATCTTCTCAAAATGAGAAGTTACAATTATATAGAGCAAGATACTGATAGAACAAGGAAAGTAGACCCATGTTGGAGTTAAACACTTCTGAGATAAGAGACCATGCTATTTCTATATTCTTCAAACTATGTATGAGAGAGCCATGTTGTAGATGTCTAAGCCACCACCCTTGCTATCTTGGGCCTAAAAAAACATGGGATACTCCTAGAAACTAACAAAGCCATCCCTAAGTTGTTGTAGCTGGACCATGCTCTCTTCAATACTGGATGCAACTCGCTGTCCATTAACGATGAAGCATAAAAACATGGGCTACTCTCCTCTATAGTTTGAAAACCAATCTATTTATCAATTTTTGGTAGATATTTTCCACCCAGATGTATTAACTCCCTTTTTTGAGTTATTCATGCCACTTGTCTTATTTTGATTGGTCCTTAATTCCACCCTTTTGACCTTGTCAGTTGCTAAAACTATTCTATGCTTTGTATTTTTCCACTCTTTACTTTGCCTGTGTTTTGTCTCTTCTTTTCCTTCTCCTTTGCCTTGGATTCTTCTTGGCTTGTCTTTGACTGATCGGGCCTTTGGGTTCTCAGTGGTCTCTACTCCTTCTCAAGCCTTCATCTTTACTCTTTTTTTTGCCTTTCGGGTTTTGACCCTCTCTAATTTTTATTTAGCATGGATTCTTCTTCTTGCTCACTTTTTGTATTATTTTCTTCTAGCACTTGCTTTCATTCTGTTTCTTCTTCTTTCCTTGCTTTGGCCTTCTCTTTGTTTGATTCGAGAATCAACTTTTGGGATTCTGCAATCGATGAATTTATTCAAACAAAATGTTTGAAGGAATTCTTTATTTTTACCTTCCTTTGTCTTTGACTCTTTAGTGGCTTTTGTTTCCCAATTTCCTTCAGAGTTTTCTCTGAAGGAATTCCTTCGAACAAAATTCCAAAGGAATTCATCCTTCATGCTTTCTGGTTTGTTCGACCTCCTCCTTTATTTAAATATTTTTACCGTGCTTTCCTTTAGACAAAATTTTTGAAGGAATTCCTTCGAACATTTTGTTTGAAGGAATTCTTTCTTTTGATTGCTTCTTTTCCCAAAGGGCACGTGTGCTCTTCGGGACTTTTGTTTTCATTTTTCACTTCCTCCTGGTGCTCTCCGCAAGGGCACTTGGCTTCCCAAATTACCCTTTAGGGATCTTCAATTGAACACATTTTATGAAAGATGAACTCATCTTGAACTGTGATTCTCAAACCATTTACACATCTCCACACATCATTATCTTCAACATGACTAACCCGTGAATCAATGTATCTTGTACACTTAGCTCTTTCAATTTGAGAGTTTGAAACTTTTTGATAATGGTAAATTAGAGGCTATAAAGTTTCCTTTGAATTGTTTTTTCATTTTATCCCACTTCTTTTGTCTTCTTTTTCCTTGTCTATCTTCTCTTTCCCTATCATCAATCTTGCCCTTCGCAAATAATTCCGCCAGTGGAAACCACAACCCTTCAACTTAGTGCATGCAAAGTTTGCTAAGTTAGGTTAGTCGACTTGTTTGAATTCATTGTACATAATCATTTCTCAAAATCAGTATATAAACCCTTATGAAATCAAGCTTCCCAAATACAAGGAAAATCCTAATTTTGGCTTTCTTCCCAACCCCGAAATTGTGGAGTCTAATCTCTCTTGATCATGGAACGTCTTGTTACTCACTAGCCACTAACACGTCCGTTGGTGTTCATCTAATTTAGAATGACAAATAAAAGGGAATAGTATGGAGGTGCTCATCCATTAATAATATTTATCTTCTATCATCATTGTGTCTTTGTAACCTACAAATCGACACAAGGTCAAATAAAATTCCAATGGACAACATATAGCAAAATAATCTCAACCATGTCTCTCTTCCTTAATCTTTGTTTCCTAAGTTGCTCCCTTTTGCACCATAGTTAATATCCCCAAGCGTCTAAAGGAAAGCATGCTAACAAAATGCAACACTAAATATAAAAATCAAAGATAATATTACTCAAGGAGTTAGTCACTAAAGTAAATACTTTGAAAC
Organism: Torreya grandis; assembly: GCA_037957365.1. Lineage (NCBI taxonomy): Eukaryota > Viridiplantae > Streptophyta > Pinopsida > Cupressales > Taxaceae > Torreya > Torreya grandis. Next base: position 1,113,708 of record JARHVA010001894.1, on the reverse strand, counting down.
CAACAAATCCTTAATAGAGCAACATGGAACAAGAGTGAAAAAGATTTTACATTGTGAGTTCTAAAAGCAAGAAAGTCTTTGTATATCTTTATTATTCCAAGAGATTCAATCCTCAAGCCAAGACAATTAGGTCAAAGATGGACAATAAATCAATTGGCTAAAAATTGCTCCACTCAAGTATTGAGCACACCAAAGAATTTGTATGAATTTCATCAAGAACCTCTTTTCAAGATTAGTAAAGGTGATAAAAAGAAGAGTTCATGGGTATGATAAATTTTTTGTTATGCTCCTCCTATTCTATCTTCATAAGTGTATCGAGGTTATAGAGAAGCTGACTTGTGGTGCCAATAACCTTTGTCTTTTTTTTCCGATTAGTTCTAAATGTTTATTTAGGACCTTAGGGCTACCCATACCTAATTATGTCTATAAATAGGGGTAGATATTCTTTTATAAATCCTCATAAGTCGAATTCTCTATCTTGTTTTGCAATATATAGGTTGACCCCTCAAAGTGGCTAATTTTTTTTGTTTAGTCATATCATTTCATTTGGCATTGCCACATCACTTTCCTTGTATATGTTCTTATTTTCGCATTCAAGTGGATCTGCGACTGTTATTTAAGTTCACTTTTTGTTTTGCATCTAAGAAAATATTATGAGTGGCATAAGAGCAGCAATTTGGGTGACTAATTTTGTAGCACGCGGGCGAAGGTAAGGCATTATCAAAGGCAAGTATTTTTCTGTTAATTAATTTTTCCTCTTGCATTATCTGCATCTTTGTTCAACTTTAGGAAAATAGTTAGACTTGTTGCAGTTTTGTTTTTATCAAGCCCTAGCAGAATACACAATCTTTAACATCTTACAAAGTAGGAAGAAATTGGGGGTTCTAATTCAAGCCAAAGATTTGGGAAAATATTTTTTCGGGTTCTGAGCACTTGTGAGAGATGGCAAAGGAATCACAAGAGTATAGCTCTCTGATAACCAAGTTTTTTGAACCTCACTAATGGTCCTTGATTTTTTTATCCATGTCAACCCTTGTTGGAGCCTTATACTATCAGATCTAATTTTTCATTATGAGCAATTCTATATAGGCCCCCAATAATGTTCATTTTGGCTGCCAAACTCTAAATCTATGTAAGGTCAGCAACTGTAGAGGTTCCTTTCCACCCGTGAACATTCAAAAATTTGGACTAAGGAGACAAATCCAAAAATCAACCATGTTATCCTCATCTCCAAAATCTAATGGCCGAAATCAGTCCTCTACTTTCATCGCAAGTAGTGGAGACCATCCTAATTATTGCACACTGCCACAAATAACTAAACCAATCTCTGCAAGATGTCAAGGTGGTAATTTTCATCCACAAGAAGGTGCTTGTAGTTTTTACAACCTCACTAAACACTATACTGGAAATATTTGGTGATTCTCTCATCGCCTGAATCCAATAAGCATCTAGTTCAGCTGTCCCAAAGCCACCCTTGGGTAAGCAGAACCTTACTAGCAGTGGTCCTTTGGGTTCCCCAATTTGTTCACTTATAAGCTCCCCAACTTGTTCACCTATGGTAGGAAGCGTAGGCTTACCCAGTCGCAAGAGCTTGGACACCAATACTCCATCCAACATGCAAGGGGTATCTCAAGCTTTTGGGAAGATTCCAATGAACACCAATGGTAGGGGATTCAACATTCCGGCTAGCTACAAGTCCCTTAGTGCAAGCAAGGAATACAACCAAAACTTTTTGAATCAAGGAATAGGGTATTTTACTCAAGGGCAAAGATTCAATCTTCTAAGAGTGGAGCCACATAAGTTTGATAGGACAAATGTGATAGGACAAATGTGACTTCTTGGCTAAGCCTCATGGAACAATATTTCCAGCTTCATAATATACAACATGATAAAATTGTTGACATTGCTTCATTCTTTTTGGAATCTGAACCCTATCAGAGTAGTAGCAATGGAATAGGAAGGGAATGAACAATTTCTGGATTGGCATAACTCTACTAAATAATTATCTTCCGATTATGAGCAGACATGGAAAGGAGATTACTTTGGACAATTGACAAATCTAAGGCAATCATGATCAGTAACAGAATATAATGCAGAGCATCTACGATTGTCCACAAGGACAAGTAGTTTGACAGACTATCAATAGTGGATTCACTCACTATGTATGCACATTTTTGTCGATTCTCACCCATTTCAAGCTGGCATGGTTGCAGAATTATTCATGGACAAGGTACATAAACTTCATGGCATTCCCAAAATCATTGAGTGGTAAAGATGCCATATTCATCAACCTTTATGGAAAGACCTATTTTTTGCAGGGGCACAAAACTAGCACACAACCCTTCTTATCCTCCACAATCTGGACAAACAGAAACTGTTAAGAAAGTCATCAGAAGCAACCTTCCATTACAGTTATAATTTCCAGAGTTAGATCACAACCCCTCTCAATAAATCAGTTGCAAATATCAATAGGCATTGATGCTAGCATTGAGTTGTAATGGCGTGTTGAACCTTTATAATCACTGTTCTATCCTAGCCAACAGTAATCTCCAAATCTCTCCCAAATAAGAGTTCCTCTCCAACAACAATATGATCCCTATTTTCTCAAGTAATTGGGCTCTTCTTTGTAAGTTTATGATTGGCATCCTTACAATAAGCTATAAGACAAGCATTTAAAGCAACTCAATCCTCTGAGGATTGCTTTGTTCATTGAGTCACATATACCTTGCTTAATCCCTAATAAAGGAAGAAGATGAAAACATTGAAATTTAGTTTATTGGTCGAATTTTAGATGCAACCCAGAGACAAAACCCTCCCCATCCTAGAAGCCTGAGACTTAAGTGAATAGATTTGCTTGTCAATATCTCTCACACTCTCTACAACATTACAAGGATAATGAAGGATAGACTTAAAATTGAAAACCCCAAATTTTGTGCACTTTACAATGAGATCCAAGGTTCTTACTATTAGAAACAATTCAGGCTTGAAAACAATGTTCAATAAGCAAGGAGTAATCTAGTTAAGATGTAAGAGAGAATACTTTGAGTCCCCCCAAATAGTAGGCATTCGATTATTGCCATTCTCGCTCTCCACCAAATTCCAAAATAAACAAGCTAATCAAGCAAAATAAGAGCTGCATTTGCATGATCTCTAATAAAAGACACAGTTAGTGCATGTTGGAGATTATGGATAATGTCTTATGAATGGCTTCAAATCGAAAGGCAGTTTGTGTCTTTTGTTGATGACATCTCATGGCTGGAAGATCAACATAGTTACCTCCAAAACGATTCGCATTTTATGTACTTAACTATTTTGATCCATAACTAAAAAATTTGCATTTGTCACTTTAGGAGGTATGGTGGCTAAGAGACTAGGGTAATGAAGAGGGCAAATAAGAGATTACGTGTTTAAACTTTCTTGCTCTTGCATTTGAAAAATAGATTTCCACCTGCAACTAAAAACATATTTATTAGTATAAATTATAATATATCTAAATATTAAATAAGATATTCACATCAAACATCATCTGAAAAGGAGGAAAAAGAAAAACCAGCAATCACTCTTTTCCATGACACAGTACAATTGAATTCTATTATATATAATATTAAAAAAAACGAAAAACCTGTTTAAATGTAAGCTTGAGAAGTCTTGCAATCGCTTCTTTCTCCTCTCTTTTAACCCGTCTGAAAAGACATGAAAAGAAGAATGAGATCCTAACTAGTTGTCCTCACTTCAACCTAATGTGCAATAGATAAGGCAAAAAATGCAATAGGTATTTTTCTTGATAAACTGGGGAGATTCAGCTGTGTCCCTTTTACGTTCCTTCTGTGCGCCCACTACCATATTTTCCCAATCACTTTGTCTCGTCTTATCTCGATTACATTTTTCGTAGTTTTTCATGTTTCTCTGCAATTTAAAGCTTAGACAAGGTGGGGACCCAATGGACCACAGCTATAACCACAGGGTGTGCAATTCAAGTTATTCCATGTGGCATGGGATGACCAAAATGCCATGTTATATCTGGAAATTTGACAATTCAAAAATTTGGGAAAGTGTGTACAGATAGTTTTGATGATTATAGCATATATAATGTCCCTGGCTTACGTAATACTTACAAGATAGCATAAAACAAACAAGAGTGGAGCAGCCATGAGAGTTTTAAAATATTTGAGAAGAATATTAGAGGATACCAAAGAAAATTGGAAACCCAAATAAGACCTTGGGTTTTCACAATCTATGTGCTAATGGACCTAGAGCATTGAAAACCTAAATCTAACTAGTGTGGAAACATCAAAAAGAAGCATAGCTTGTCAAATTGAAACCAGAAAATTTGTAGGATAAAACAATCTTTACACATGGAGAACACCCTTTGGTTCATGTTTAAACCAGGAAAGAAAGGGAACGAAACTCTAGGAGGAAAAAAGGGTCACCCACAGTTTGTGAGCAAGTGCTTGTCCATGAACATGCATGCTTCTTTGGGAAGGCACTTTCTTCGTGAAGCATTGCTCCATAAATCAGTATGCTCATTGCTAGTCCAATATGGTAACCCAATTGATGTGGAAGCCACAAAGTTGCAACTAGAAGCATCTCGAGACTTGCACTCATCTGATGTTGTAGCTGATATTTGGTATACTTGAAAATTTGGGTCTTGTCCAGTTATTGAAGATAGTGTGGGCCTTTCTGTGCTGAGACTGTTGGATGCATAAACAGGGTAAATTACCTCAGAATAATGCAACAATACATTGTCTCGAAAACTTTTGAGAAGCATAGCTCTCCGCTGGCTACATAGAGCCTTCAAACAACGCATCTGTAAAAACATTAGAAAGTGTAAATAACTTCAGCCAACTCACAGCAGATTGAAATAAGGTAGCATAATGCATATGCGAGTAATGCAAATTGATAAAAACAAACCTTCAAATGATAGGCCTCTGAAGCATCAGAATATAGGAAGTTAAACCTTATGATAGCTTCCTTAATGTTGTTGCAAGCTCTGGATTCCAAGCCCTGGAGCTGTGTAAGAAGATCATGATGAATATGCCTGATAAGTGGAAGATTTGGGGAGAAAGTGATGCTTTGGGGGGAATCAGTTGACAAGAGGGCAGTAATAATGTGGTCTGGCAGCTTGTGCTGGAAAGCCAAAGCCTGCAGCTCCAAATCAAGTAATTTATTGACCTCCATATCTCTCTCGCTACCTTGATCGACTTTAATAAAACAATTCTAGCATAAAAGAAGCCACATTCAGAATGTCTACTAATCCCTGAAAAGACAATGCATCGAATTTGACCATCCTAAATGAAGTTTTATATATTCTTTGATATTCATGGGAATTTCCAAAGCAAATTAACTTGGACAGTATCTCTGGAATTCATATTTCAGAATACAATTCAAACATTGCCTGCAAGCATATGAAAAAATATTGTGAGGGAGATTAATATTTTACCAAGAGAAACAAAATCTGAGGGTACAGAATGTCAAGTACAGCATTGGCCGCAGCAAGTCCGGGTCAGAGGCAAGGGTCTTCCCTCTCACTCTTTCCTTTGGGAATGCTTAAACTATCCTTGCTATCCACCTCCACCCTTTGTTTTTTCTTTTGCAACTCTATATCCTGTATCAGAATTGGCCGTTCTCGTTTCAAGCACGGTGACCCATTAGTCTGCTCTCTACACGTCCTAGTGGGTGTACTTCTTTGCCCATTGCTGGAAATCCCTGATAGGCTTCGCTGCAGATTAGAGATAAACACTTTTCTCTCCACTACATTTTTCAACCCATGCCTTTGCAATGGCCTTTCCATGTCCGAATCTTGTTTAATAATTTCATGCTGAATGTCAGAACCTGTGCTTCCAAGCCCAGATGTTCGGTTCTCAAAAGCATAACCATAAGGAGGAAATGATTTTAATTGGCTGGCATTTTCTTTCAATGCAATTGCAATGGCAGCAGAAGATTCGCTGTAGAGATTGTTCTGTTCTCTGCAATCACCAGCACAGAGACTGTGCTCTCCATCCCAGAAAGTATTTGACAAACAAGCACTATGATTGTGCGTTCTTAACTTTTCCACTTTCAACAATTCATTTTTTGCACACGGTGCATCAGTGCTTACTTCATTATGCTTGTCATTATTGCTGTCTTGTTTATTTCCATTATTATGAAACCAATTATCAATGAATTGTTGGCTACTTTGACTGGATTGGCATAAGTGATTTGTCGTTTGGTTCTCTTCTTGTCCATGGCTGACATGAATCAACCCAAAACTTTCATGATGAAAATTGATACCATTTAAGATTTTACCAGTGTTGAAATCTTGCTGGATTTCATGTGCCTGAGGTTCAATATGATTATGCTGGGTTCGCACACAAAAAAAAGAATTAAATTTTGGTAATGATGAGATGGGCAATAAGGGATTCAGTTTTTGGACAAAATATGTGTCCAAGGATAAGGTTCTCGGAGATGATAGGTTATCTAGATCAAAAGCATCAAGAACCGAATAGTGAAATGAAAGTGGAGGGTCCATTCCAGTGGATATAGTGCACTTCTGCAAGTTTGGCATTTGAGATGTTGCTTGCACAGATGGCAGTTAGCTGTTTATTTTAGAGCTATAGTCCACCATAGCAATTGCTACAGCTCCTTCCCCAGAAATGCTGAATAAAGCATCCTGCGCCTTGCCTGCCTTTGATGTGACTCAGCAAGATTTATGGAAAGACATTGATTTTTGAAGAGCACTAATATTTGCCTGATTGCCTTGTAGCAAAAGACAGGCTTTTAGAAGTATCCTATATGTATCTCCTGTAAATAAGTTCACGACCACCTCCTCTAGATTGTCCCTGCTCAGCAGATAACAATTATTGTTAAAAAAGACCCACATAATTACCTTCTGCTAGGATTAGATTCAGATGTAGATTCCAGAACATCAATTTTAATTTCAGCACTTTCCACTCCAAAGCCAAAATGTTTAAAGATGTCCTGCAATAAGGTAATGACAGTTCATACTCTTCATCAAGTGGATTATAACTGCATTGAAATACTCTTCACTGTAAAATTCTCTAAAAATAAATCTGCCCAGGATGTCTAAATAGCTGGAAAGGCATCCATTGAAAGAAAATAAGATGCAGACATATTTCAAAACTATACCTAGAAATCATAAAAGCAACTTAACTCTTCAACTTACAATACACCAGCACCACTCAAGTCACTAATGAAGAATCACAGAGCATGCTATGTAAGAATCTCTAACTAAAAAATTATAGAAAATGGATAAATGGTGGCCTTTGCAAATGTCTGTACCCATTCTACTTCCTCGATGTGTATTTGGAGGTTGAAAAGGATTTGAAGCAAATGATGAAGACCTCCCTTGGGACTTAATATTGAAAACAAAACTTGATTAGTGCCTTAACAAGTCAATAAAGCTATGTCCATTTTCAAATCTGATAAGCATCATATCGCACCAACTATTCTAGTAAGAATGTTAAAATTCTTCTGATTAATCATCTTTGAAATTAGACAACTGAATTTAAATCATAGAAAGCAAAAATAATAGGAATACGATTGAAAATAGGGATATTTTAAAACATATGTGGGTGTGTTTTGCTGTCTAAATCATTGCCAATATAATTTTGATTGAATCTTTTCAAGTAAGTCAAAGGATGTTCTAACACATTTGTTTGAACCTGTACTCTGAATAATCTCAATTAATATTTCATTTGCAGACGAAAGAGGTAAGTCATTGTGATAATTTTCATATTGTGTTGAGTTTTATTCAAGGCTTGCACACATAATTCACCACTCAATTCTTGATCTGAAACAAACAGAAATCTGTAGAGATTCTAATATAGGAACACTTAACCTTGTACGGATGTCATTAACCACATAACTTACTTCTTCCTAAACTATCGATAGAAGGCAAGCAATGGTAAGATCAACATTGCTCAAATCTACATACAAGAGGAGAGAAAATGAAATGGATGTCATATTGCAAAAGAACAAGAATTTGTATAATAAAGTATAAACATCACTCTCACATATCATCAACTCTGCTTAAGAAAGCACAAAAACATAACCAAATATTAAGAACATGTCAAAATTATTTTCCACTATGTTGGCTTCTACAACTGTAATGTGATGACGTATTTTGAATGCAAAAGCATGCAGGATCATAAAAAGGGTAGCAAAAGCTCAAGGTATTCTGTCTCGCACATTTCCAACTATGCACTTCTACTCTACATTTGTGCCTATAAAACACACCAGCTGTGCATCTCAACCTCACTCGCAATAGAAGAGAAAAGTACTTTCAAGCAAAATACCTTCAGTTTTTATGTTTTCTTGTAATAAACCTTACCCCTCTAGAGAAGGATTACGTAAAAAGCATAGTTACCAAGTTCGGAAATCCGGATCCATTTGGGAGGACAAAAAAATCCGAAATCCAGAATTCTTGAAAAAGCTTTGAAAAATCCGATCCAAAACACACACACACAATATATATATGAGCATGGTGTTATAAATATGCAAAATTGACAAATACAATAAAAAACATTAATAAAATAATGTAAAATGTTAATATTATATAATATTTATGGTTTTTGGGGTTTTTTTGGGCAGAAACCCTAAAAAAAATAATAATAAATAAATAAATTGATAAAAAACAGGGCCGACCCGGTTGAACTTATCCGGGCCGGCCAAAAAATCCGGATCCGGCCGGATTTTGTGCAGATCCGGCTGGATTTGGTAACTATGGTAAAAAGCATCAACAGGAAACGAGGACCTCAGAAAAAAAAAACAAGTATAAAAAGGCACAAGGTACTTGACATAATTCAATATCAAAATGGTTATGATTTTCAAAGAACCAAGAAAGAACTCATAAACAAGCCTGCAGATGTGAACAGAACACATCTGAAACCTGAAAGAACCATCCTCAAGGTGAATATAAAAAATTATGCAAAGTGTATCACAATAACCTTTATAATGCCAATTCCATGCACGTATTAATTAAAATCCATATAAAACATTGCATTGAGACCCAGTGAGTAGTTGAAATACTCAAGAATCAACACGGGGAGGTAGGTGGAATTGTTGCAACGAGCCAAATGCAAGTTTGGCAAGTTTTTGGAACAGAAGTTCCAATGTCAATACAGTGAGATCTTAGGATTAAACCACAAAAAGCCCCCTACCATTGTAATATAGTAATAATTTTAAGATCATAGTTATTTGCATACCAGTCATACAAAATCATTACACAAATTGTTTACATTGGTCCTTCAATAGTTCATGGACAGAATGCACTAAACAATGTAGTTCAGGCGATTGAACTTCTTCATGCAAATGAATAAGATAGCTTTTGGCACTCACTACAATGTGGCTGTTGTTAGATTATTTTTATAAAAAAAAATTTTGAGAGGATATGATAAATCTTGGTCTATATGATTGTACGTCCAACATCTGGCATTTGATGCAAGGCTACATATATTACCAGACAGGTAATTGAAAACAAGTGGGATATCCCTTAAGTAAGATCAATTTGGGCAGCATGAGATGAGCCAAGCAATAAAACCATAGTTTAACACTATGAAGAGAACCAATGTTGCAATTACTATAACCATGTTTGTTGAAAACATCAATAACCTCCAAGAATCTTTCAATAGTGTGATCCAACAATTATGTAAAAAAACAAAGTTTAGCTAACAAAACCACATCCTTCTTATTGCATTCATTTAAGCAATCAGAAGTTGTGGGCTACGAATCTGATCACCTACTACATAAAAGGAAGCTAATCGAAAATCCTGGAGAGAGAACAGTCATTTACAAGCTATCCTTAAGAACATATATACAAAATTTTCGGAGTCCTCATGGAAAAGACCAAAGATGTATAGGCAATCCTCATCAACTTTGAAGTCTTAAACCAAACCACATGACAACTGATGCAAAAATTACAACACTGTAACAACCATCAAGCACATGAAATATATATGCATAGGTAGTGAAGCAGCAAACTATACAGATTTCCCCCGCCAAACAATTGCCATCATCTTGACAAAGTAATGCGCCTAGTGCCAACACTAGCTACATATTGGGTGTGCCAATGCCATAAGTTCAAGAAGCCTTCTATTTCAAATTCAAGGAACTTGGCTAGATTACATGAGTTCTTAATGAATGACCAATTGGCTTTGGGGTTGTCTCCAAATCATTGAGTGGATTAAACCAATCTTTTTTGTGATACTCAGTGTAAATTAAATATATATTTATTGGAAACAACTGAATTATATAAATATCAGCATCTCTGCCCATGTATTTGGATTACAAGTGTATTATAACATGTTGAGTATGCGTACATCTAAATTAGAACTGTTGACGCAGAAGACTGCACCCTTGGCACGAGGCCGAGCTCCTACCTTCTTCACGCAACAATGGAAACTCCCCTCTCGCCTGTGGGACCAGCGAAGCTGGAGGGGAGAGTCTCTAAATAAGGGCTAGCTCCCTTTGATGCATCATGTTTCTTCCAGCAAGTGCTAACATATATATATATATATATATATATATATATAATGGGGGGGGATGAAAAAGAAAAGAGATGCAGGAAAAACAAACCTACTCTAAAAGAGGTGATGCACCAAATTAAGTCGACCTTCACACATCCACTCTCAGAATCAGACAAATACATACATACACTACACACTTGGCAGAAGGACCAGGCTGCAAGAAACTGGCAGGGAGGCTTTCATGAAAACACAAGAACAGAAAATCACTGAGGCGTTGTGAAATGCACACTGTAAGTAACTCCTTATGTTCTGGTCTTCTCAAATGTCAGCTCTTCTCCTTTCAGCTGCAGAAATGGCGCCTTGTAGATAACAAGTCTGCTGGTGTTGAACCTGTGAGAGCATCAAGAAACAATGACTGGACACAGACAAAACACTCGAGGCACACTCAGCAATATCTATCCAAATGGAGGTAAAACTACATTTTATTTGATTCAGGTGAAAATTTTGCCAAGACTACGCCTTACAAATGTGGAAGATGATTACAAAAATGACAAGTATCAAATATATAAGAGAGAACAAAGAAGCCTATGTGGCGTTCCTTCAACAAGTGGCCATCGCGTCCCTTCAACAAGTTGCTCAAAACATTAATGAGACGTGGGCTTTGTCTGTTCGAAGTCCGCATTTTTAATGTCAAAATGCGGTTTGTCCACCCATTAAATGTAAAATGGAGAAAACCGGTTACATTACTTAGTTGTTGCGTCTTCTCATGATCAATTCGAATGAACTATTTCACCCGCTGGAGTCACTTCTCAAATTGGCGCCACTTGGACTTAACTGCTTGCTCATTTCGCGAATGTCTTCTTGTCCTTTTCTCAATTTTGTCTCTATCTGGCTTGTTCAGCCCCCTCGAGGCTATTGCATTGAGGTGCTTGAACCGAGATGTTGAACTAAGATGAATCAAGCCGAAACAATGAACCAAGCCCGGACTGAGCATAAACTTGAAGATGGACTTGCAACCCGAAATTGACTGGCTTCGAAAAGCCAGAGAAGAGGTTGACCACAATTTTGCCAGGGGGCAAAAATTGGTCAATAGATGGCGACTCACAGGGGAAGCATGCCTGTCGTGCTTAGAACTCAGTTGCCTTAAAATCCATTGGGCGCGGAGTCAGATGCAGCTATAAAAGATTTAGCAACAGCCCCAAAGATTCAAGAATCAAACATGAAGCTTTACCCCACACGCAAAGGGATATACACAAGGCTAGAAAACACTACCTGTGCAACTGCACTTAGGGAAAGCAGGAAAAGAAACTGAAAGCAAACTACTATATACAGCTAACCAGAAATGTTTGCCTCCCTCCTGGGTCAAAGGGAAAATTTCTTAAGTCCCCTTCCTGGCAAGAAGACTTATGGTGCCAGGCAAGTAGTTGAATGAAAAGGAGATTTGGTGACCTGCTCCTCTTGCCTGTCACCTGAGTTGGCTGGTATCTGAGTGAATCAGAATCGAACATGCCTCCAACATACATGTATTCTTCTTGTCCCTGGAGGCTTGTTGAATGTTGGTTCTTCATATTGGTGCTCTTCACCAAGAAATCAATGGCTGCTAGCTTATCACCGTTAGCCCTTTGACATGTATTGCTCCCTTGCAGTGCATCATGGTCTGACTTGTTTCCTTCTGCCTCGTTGAAGATCCGGTCAGACTCATCCTCTGCTTCCTCTTGGCCTTCGTTGTCGCTCATGATAGCCTCTTGAAGAACTACAGATTGGATCTTCTGCTCCTCACCTGCCTCTTGAAAAACAGGTTCCTCCTTGAGAAGGGGTGAAGTGGGAAAACCGTGTGGAAGAGGAGGCAATCCTTCAGCTAGAATCGAATGATTCTCCTCCTTCCACTTGGTCAGCACTTCATCTATATCAGGTGTGGCCTGACAGCTCTCTTGGAGGTGTGTGGACGGGCTGGGTTCAGACAGGTCCAACACACGTTGGCTGAGGAATCTCATTTGGGACTCCAACTCTACAATTCTCCTGGCTAGATCTTCTTGGAAGAGCCTTTCTTGGAGATCATAGGAATCATGGGTAAGAGCAGCTTCATCTTCTTCAAGGTTTTGAACAAAACCTTTCTTTTCCTCTTTCCTGCTTTGTGATTCCACTATTTCCTTCCAAGTCAGGAGCATACCATCAGGGTGAAAGATCTCAGAATTGGAATTTGCCCTTTTGGTTGAAGGGCAACTAGGAGGGCTGCTTGGGGAGATGCCATAAAGAGGCTGAGTCTGATCAAAATTATAGGAAGGACAACAAGGTCCATGATTTTGTGCGAAGGGATTATACATATAAAAGTGTGATTTCTGATGGCACTAGGCTGCTTAACCAGGAGATTCAACTCGGAGTCGCCATTGGTGTTTGATGCAAAGCCTCCAAAGGCTGGTCGGTTGAAAAACACACCAAAAATTCTTCAACTCTTTAGACACAACTTGTCCTAGTTGGTCCCACCGGGCGTGCCAGAAACTGTTGACGCAGAAGTTTGCACCCTTGGTAGGAGGCCGAGCTCCTGCCTTCTTCACGCAACAATGGAAACTCCCCTCGCCTGTAGGACCGGCGAAGCTGGAAGGGAGAGTCTCTAGATAAGGGCTAGCTCCCTTTGATGCATCATGTTTCTTCCAGCAAGTGCTAACATATATATATATATATATATATATAGATATAGATATAGATATATATAATGGAGGGATGAAAAGGGAAAGAGATGCAGGAAAAACAAACCTACTCTAAAAGAGGTGATGCACCAAAATAAGTCGACCTTCACACATCCACTCTCAGAATCAGACAATACATACATACACTACACACTTGGCAGAAGGACCAGGCTGCAAGAAACTAGTAGGGAGGCTTTCATGAAAACACATGAAACAGAAAATCACTGAGGCGCTGTGAAATGCACACTGTAAGTAACTCCTTCTGTTCTGGTCTTCTCAAATGTTAGCTCTTCTCCTTTCCGCTGCAGAAATGGCGCCTTGTAGATAACAGGTCTGCTGGTGTTGAACCTGTGAGAGCATCAAGAAACAATGACTGGACACAGACAAAACACTCGAGACACACTCAACAATATCTATCCAAATGGAGGTAAAACTGCATTTTATTTGATTCAGGTGAAAATTTTGCCAGGACTATGCCTTACAAATGTGGAAGATGATTACAAAAATGACAAGTATCAAATATATATGAGAGAACAAAGAAGCCTATGTGGCGTTCCTTCAACAAGTGGCCATCGCGTCCCTTCAACAAGTTGCTCAAAACATTAATGAGACGTGGGCTTTGTCTGTTCGAAGTCCGCATTTTTAATGTCAAAACGCGGTTTGTCCACCCATTAAATGTAAAATGGAGAAAACCGGTTACATTACTTAACTGTTGCGTCTTCTCATGATCAATTCGAATGAACTATTTCACCTGCTGGAGTCACTTCTCAAATTGGCGCCACTTGGACTTAACTGCTTGCTCATTTCGTGAATGTCTTCTTGTCTTTTCTCAATTTTGTCTCTATCTGGCTTGTTTGGCCCCCTCGAGGCTATTGCATTGAGGTGCTTGAACCGAGATGTTGAACCGAGATGAATCAGTCCGAAACAATGAACCAAGCCCGGACTGAGCATAAACTTGAAGATGGACTTGCAACCCGAAATTGACTGGCTTTGAAAAGCCAGAGAAGAGGTTGACCACAATTTTGCCAGGGGCCAAAAATTGGTCAACAAGAACCTTCTTTGGTTAAGCTGACACGAGTAGAGGGAATCCAATCCGTCAAAGTCACCCATGAAGCAAACCTGGCCCTATCCGCTCCCATCTGTCCGTACCGGGTATCTAGAGGATTTGTACCCGAGTGGATGGTGTGACAAGCATAGTTACCAAGTTTGGAAATCCAAATCCATTTGGGAGTGCAAAAAAAAACAAAATCCAGAATTCTTGAAAAAAATCAAAAAAATCCGATCTGGTTAGTTTTATAAACATGCAAAACTAACAAATACAATGAAAAACATTAATAAAATAATATAAAATGTTAATATTATATGATATTTATGGTTTTTGGGCTTTTTTTTGTGCAAAAGACCTAAAAAAAAATTTAAAAAAATTTATAAATGAAAAAAAACAGGGCGGATCCAGACTAACTCATCCAGGTCAGCCAAAAAATCTGGATCCGGCTGGATTTTGTGCATATCCAGCCCGATTTGGTAACTATGGTAACAAGTCATCATCCTCACCATTCTGGACTACAAACCTTTCGATAAAAAATAAAAATAGTTTAAAACAACATTGAATGAATAATTTAGTCGAGTACCGAGTGTCTATTAATGAGGTTAATCTTCTCAGCAGCTTAGAGGTGAATGGGTTAGTGAATAAATGATAAGAAATTGTGAATTACATGTAACAAGGCCTTCTTCAGCCATAACCAATTTGTTTAATCATTTATTCATTTTATGTAAATTGCCTGGTTGATGTTGCTGGTTCCAATGGCCAGTTTTCTTCCTCAAAAAAACGACATACAGATGCTTTCCTAAGGTTAATACAAATTTATCTTAAAACTCGTGAAAAGCTGGTCAGAAAGAGGACTGATCTAGGATGGTCAGATAAAAAAATAAATCAAAGGCAATTAGAACCTGTGGCTTGATGGTCTAAAATTTGGGAACAAAGAACTACACTTTATCATTCTATAAATAACATAAATAAAATTATAATATGCATAATTAACTTTTGCACTGTACACTCCTTGTTAGTTCTAGAAATCTGACGTTGCCACAAGGTACGGACTAAAAATATCAAAACCCAGAAGCTAGCAAACTCAACATAAAAGGCAGATTTAAAAATCAACATTAAACTGAAACCCAATCATCCTTTTGCTATGCCCAATGTTTTTTCAAACAATATAATAAAATTCACTCCTACAGCAACTTAATCTCACAAAAATCCAATATAAACCTCTCAATCACAACATCTACTGTATTAAATACTAGTTCCACATGCTTCGTTGAAAATTAAGTCCAGATATTCCAAGGCCTTGTGGTGTAATGGTAATGGGAGCACTCGTAAGGTGTGACCCTGGTTCAAATCCTCTTCTTTGCAATAGAGCAGCCCACAACTCTAGTGAACTTGTGCCAAGGTTGCCATCTAACGATTATGGGGTGCCTTCCAAGGTGACCTAGGTTTACAAATCTTAAGAGTGTGGCCCACGCTCACCCCGCAAACTTTAAGGCAGCCGACAACATCACCCAATATTTACCGAGAAAGAAAAAGACATAAACAGTAGATTTGACAAATAACACAATACTAGAACCTAAATTAAAGGAAAAACCCAAAACCCCTCATCTTTCTGCTCTGACCTGTGCATATGGCTGATTGAAAGAATTATAAGAAACGGCAGGATACAAGTACTGGCACTCAAATCCATCCTCTTCAAAAATCCACTGGTTTATAGGTAAACTTTTTATGACTGAAACATAGATGCAACCAGACTGACCTGCCATCAACAAGATTATATTTGGCATCCAAATTGAAACAAGTCCTAGTAATTCTTAGTCAAAAAAACTGGGTCCTAAATGGGGAATTGTAAAAAGTTTCAGATAATACCTCTATTCACCAAACAAAGTGCCATAAGCAGATCTTAGAAACAGTTTACTCAGAATAATCACCTGGAAACATGGTCTATGGGTAGAAGGTCCGGTTTGGGGGCATCTTTCTGAAATAGGGTACAGCCGTATTACATTTTAATATAGTCAGCAGGAGATGTGAGTACGGGTGGGGGTCCTCGTCCCTGAAACCGAGTTTCCTACTGACCATGGTTTTATGTTTACAAAATGTCAATAGAGTTACAAGGTCATTTGATGCTCATACCGTGATAAAATTGAATCCTACAGCAGCTGAAACTTGTACAAATCCATCACAAGCCCATCAAGTATAAAATCTACAGCATTAAACACTAGCTCTGCAATCAACCCTGTAACCAAAAAACAATCCAGATAGCCCGCCCGTAAACAGATTTTGTCCCTTCAGAAATCATAAAACCCTAATTTCATTGGGGTGGAGTACGTGCAGCTTAGGTTAGGAGACCAAGATTCGTACATACCTTAATCTAGACGATGTTGATCCATGCAAACTTGAGTTTGTTGGCCTTCAGTGAAATTTTTACGCTAAAATTGTCCAGGAGGATTTGTCGGCTTAGGGTTTAACAGCTATAAAGGAGTTTGAAATTCAAACTGCAATGAAGTTCATAATTTTTTTAAAATTGATAGGCAGGAAGGTTTAGAAGGATGAGAAGAGATAATCGTACTGCAATAAAGCGAGGCACTGTCGAGTCGCTAGACATTCTAGGAGGCTGCTTCTGCTTCTGCTTCTGCTGCTGCCACCAAAATTCGGCCTTAAACTTGACCATTTTGAACAGCAAATTCCAAGAGATCATGGAAAGCTCGATGCAACTATTTGCAGGAACTCCTGGTCTTCCCCCAATGAATAAATATGTTTATGTTTATGTTTATTTATGTTTCTATTATATCAAAAATCAAGCTCATTGGTCGCTACCAAATCTCTTAATCGTTGTGATTATTTGAATTTTAATACATGAAACTTTAAGATAAAATAAAAATTGTACCTTGTATTTTAAAAATATATATAATTGAAATACGTTTAACTTAAAGATATCAATTTTAAATATGAATAAATTAGTAATGTATTATATTTTGTTATATTAATGAAAATGTGTTGTTAAATCAAAAAATATAAAATAAAAAATTTAAGATTGATTGATCATATGATTTTTTGTTAAAATTATATGTTTGTTTTTTAGAAAGTACATTGTAAATCAAAAAATATAAAATAAAAACTTTAAGATTGATTGACCATATGATTCCAGATAAAACTATGTGCTTGTTTTTCATCGACGTGTTTCGAATCACAATCTGTGATTCATCATCACAAAAACTTCTTTAAGATTGATTGACCATATGATTTCTGGATAAAAATGTGTGCGTGTTTTTCATTGACACATTTCGAGTCACAATTTGTGATTCATCATCAAGAAAACTTCTAAATGTGTCGATGAAAAACAAGCACACAGTTTTATCTTAAAATCACATGATCAATCAATCTTAAAGCTTTTTTTTTTTATTTTTTTATTTAACAACGTACTTTCTAGAATATAACAACATATAATATATTGCTAATTTGTTCATATTGATTGATAATTTGTGATAATTTGTAAGAACTCAAGCACACTTTCAATATCAATGTAACTATAGCACACTTTCATTAACTGATTGATAATTTGTGATAATTGATATTAATCTAACTATCTCATTGTGTTGGGCTCAATAAAATCTTTATGGGAAAAAATTATGGGCTTCGAATTGCTAAAATATTTACAATTTTTTATTTTTATTTTATAAACAAAAATAAATAAATAGTGGTGGTCAAGTAAATATCAAATTTAAGATTGAAATTTCCTTGTGACGGTCAAATGTACATCAAATTTAAGATCAAACATAATTAGGAACAACTCATTCCATTAATCTACCTAATTACACCAATGTATTTGGTTCCTAAAATTATTTCCAAGAAAAAAAGGAGTTTCAAACTTTATCATATGACCAAGATATTATGATTTTTCAATTGACTTCTCCAAATAAAAAAGAAAAATTTTCTAAATGAAGATCAAATTTAAAATTGAAATTGGCATGTGATGATCAAATAAACATCAATTTTAAAGGGGAACATAAAAGTGAACAACTCACTCCATTACACCCCATCAATGCTATTGTAGAAGTCCATCGACATAATAATAATTTTTCATTAATTATGACAAACACACTGCATTAGGGATCAATAAATCTAAGGTAATATCTAACCCAAAAAATAAATACCCTTAAACATTTAACTCCGCTGAAAACATAAATAGAAGAGTAAATAAGGCATAGTTAATTAATCTTAATATTATAAATTTATGTTTATTTGATTCTCGAGAATGATTAGAAGACAGTATTTAGAATTTAATAATAGAAAATAGTGTTCGATAGTGATCAAAAGATAATTTAGAAAATTCAAGAAATCAAAGAAAGATGTCCAAAGCATGGTGTTTGAAGTGCTCATTGTCTAAAGTGCCAAGGTTCATTCTAGTTTAAATATCAGGTATTCAAAATCTACTTTGATGATTATGATTATTTGACCCAAACTTCTAAAATCTTCTCTTAGTTTTTTGGATCTTCAAACATATCATTAGGAAAATGGGCTTTCTTCTTTAATTAGACATTTAGATCTAAAAACACAAGGAAAATAATATATGTTTTGGTGTTTTATATTAGGGAATAGTCAAGTTATCTTGATATTTGTTAGGGTCTTCATAATATATAAGATCAAAAATAATACCTTTTTTTTATGAATCACGTTTTACGTAGTGATCTTGAGTTAAGAGCCAAGGACTAAGGGGTATTCATTCTACCAAAGTTATGGTAGAGGCATGATCCTAGCCTCAACCCTTTTTTCATGTGTCAAGTTTTGCTAGCAACAAGAATTGATCCCTAGTGGGTTCTTTGTGAGCCATGCAACTTCACCAATTAAACCAACAACCGTTCACATCAAAAATAATACTTCAATAATTATACTAATTCATAAATATAGAAAATCAGTAAAATACAATATATTGTTAACATGAACTTTTGTACTTCAATAAATATTCTAATAATTACTTGATTTCTCTAATTATTTGTAAATGTTCAATAAATTGTTATGAACATTATTAAAAAAATTATAAGTACCAGATGTCTAAATAAATTATAATGTATTTATTTTTATATATGACTTGAATTTTAATTGGGATCTTATTAATACATAAATCGATTTAAACAATGAAAAAGATAGAATAAGGGTCGCATGAGCCAAGACACATTAAGATCTAAGCAACTCTTCATAAAATATAATTGCACACTCTAAACAAAGAGAACAAAATGGTGAGAATTTTTTTTTTTTTAAATTAACAAAGAAAAAAATTCATGTAAAAAATGTAAAAACTATTAAAAATTAGCAAACATATTAATAATATTTAAATTAAATTAAATTAATAATCAACAAATATATAAATATTTTAAAAACATATAATTTAACAACTAATAAATATTTAAGAAAAAAAATTAAATATTTACACTGTAAAAATAGTTAAATAAAATTTTAATTTAGTTTTGAAGTTTATGTATATACTCTATTCCCTTTATGATTTACAGCTAGACCTCCCAATGCAATATTGAAGCCTTTACCACTTCACCATAAGTTTAAAGGATACATCCATAAAGATATTTTTAAATTACATATTTATTATAAATAATTGTTTGTTGATTTTTTATTTAATGGAAATTGTATAAGGATAAATGAATTACAATTAATTTGTGACATAAGTTATTAATTATTTTTAATAAAGTATTATGGTAAATGTATGATATATAAATAATTTTTAATTAATTAATTTTTAAAATTAGAGAGTTAATATATTGAATAATGTGAGATTTGGTGATAAATGTTAAAATCAAAATTTATTAACGTGTGTTTAATAATGATAATAATTTCAACTAAAAAAATGGTTATAATTAAAAAAGGCTCTTATGAGAATGATTTCATCTCCTAAGAAAGAAATTGATAGTTTTTGACAATTCACAAATATGCAAAAATTGATTTGATGGTTGTGCTTCTCTAGTCTAGATCTCCAATAACCATGCTCAATTTTTCACATTATAACACCTATGACCTATAAAACATATTTCTTCTCCTTACCTTATATTGACAACAATATCTAAAACTTAAAGAAAACAATAATTATTTTAGAGGTTCACTGAATTTTTAAGCATTGTCTACGTATCAGGTCCCTCTAGAGAATAAACAATATTAAAAATAAAAAATTGCATGATTAAAAAACAATTCCTATAACATAAAAAAAGCTAGTGATGTGCAGTGTGTGTCCTTATTCCTTCTAATGATCACTCTAATGTGAATTGTTTGCCACAATGACAAAATGTTTTAATGATTACTTGATATATCTAGAATACATATGAGAGTTCAATAGATTCTCTATAAAAATGCATAGTGTGTGTTGTTGTTTGCACAACACACCCTAATTCCTTCAGAATCATGGTACCTCTCTTTTTATTTTTTGTTTCGGTCTTGCTTGTGCTTGCAGTTTGATCGATCTCCACTCCCTTAAGTTGCCATTATGGATCATCTCGATTTGCATGCCTAATTGTACCCCTAAAACCTCTTCATTGTGGAGATAAAATTTGTGTAGTAATGTTTCATATAAAACACTTGGTGAAAAAATGGACTTTAGATGCATTAGTTTGCTTTTGTAAAATCTTGCCTAGGTCTATGTTAGTCTTAGTTCTAATCAAGATTCAAAAGCTCAATTAGGTTTGTAGGGTTCATTATTTTGCATTTCAGTTGTAATCAGAGTTGAAACTTTGATTGGGTTTAGGCTTGCAACGTAATGTCCCCACAGTTATAGTCAACATTTTATTTCCACCTAGGTCTTAGGGTTCATTTTAATATTTGGTGGTCAAGCCCGAAACCCCAACCAATTCATTAGGGAGCCTAAGGCTCCCCGTGTAATGTTAAGCAGGGAATTTCCCCTGGATAAGTCTATCGGGCTTTGATCCCCCTTGACATAATTCAAATCGGGCCCCCATAGCCAACTGGGTCTATGGGACCCAAACATCTCCACGCAATGTTAATCACGGGTCTAGACCTCAACTACGTTTGAGACCCTTCTCTGAATGAAAAGTAATGTATTTCAAGATTTCAATCCCATCTTAAATTACAAAGTGCCTCGTCGAGCCCCGTAGTGGTAATCAAGGGTCCTAGACCTGATTAGGTCTGCAAACCCCCACCAAACATTTTCCTTTGTAACTGGAGTTTCAAACTTTGAGTTGGTCTACAAACCTTCCCATGCATTACCATAATTTACGATAGTAAATAAAATTCAAATTTTTTAAATTTTATGCTTGTGGTCTAAAAAAATTGATAGGTCTATAGGCAAAATATGAGTGACAATTAGTTTTTCGGCCATAACTTTCACCTTGTTGCTTTGTTTCACGTACCATTTACAGCACCAAGAAACTGACTCTATCACGAACATCATGGTGCAACAAATTATTGTGAAAATGTATGGATTAATACCTAACATCATTTAGTAACACCTCTTTTTTCCTAAAAAATGCTTTTATTGAGGTGTTAACTTGTTTTATTTTTATTTTTCTAGGTGTTTGAAGTGCAAAAGGAGGAGTATGTCCTTTTGGAATTAATGGCTCCAACCTCTTTTGGAGGGAAAATGGCCTTCCCATTAGAATGAATATTTCTTTATATGGCCACATTGAAGAAAAAGAGAGGGTTGGTTCAGTTGGCATTTGCACTTAGATAGAGAACCCGGCCATTTCCTTTTGCTTTATACTATTTTCTAGAGTAGTTTTATCCCATTTAGTGCTTAGCTCTATTATTATGATGTCAAAAATTATAACTGAATGATTAATGTGAACCCAAAACTATGTTTCATGCATATTTTTATTCAATAAACAGTCGTGGAGGTTTTATTCATGATCTATGCATGTAAATGGTGTTCGTGGTCATTCTCTCCATA
Source organism: Torreya grandis (assembly GCA_037957365.1). NCBI lineage: Eukaryota > Viridiplantae > Streptophyta > Pinopsida > Cupressales > Taxaceae > Torreya > Torreya grandis. The sequence continues at coordinate 1,091,607 of JARHVA010001894.1, read as the reverse complement.
GCTAAGTTATCCTCAGATGCTCATATTATCTCTATTTATGGTTGTGTGTATGCTGGCTAGGCGAGAGATTGATTTCGTGGGATTCATTTGATCAAATGTTTCAGATTTATCTTCTTTGCAACAAGCTCTTTCTTTTCCCTCTTTTCTTTCATATTTTTCTATTTTTTATATACATGTTAGCTAGGGTTAGTTTAAATCTAAATGCAATCTGCATCTGCATGTTATTATCTCTATCATAGTCTCTTTCATTGATATTCTTTTAATGCATTTTTTAATATTTGTAATGCAATGAAATGAATGTTTAAATCAATCAAAATATTTATGATAAATGCAAACTATTGATTTATTTTAGTCAAAATTTATATGTTTATTGTCAATTGACACGCATTCAAAAACCATATCATCAAACTAGATAAAACTTGCATTTACCTCTCACTTATTAAAAGTTAAAATTTAGCTTAGATTTGAAACTAGTAGACCCCTTCAAATGGAATAGTTGCACATTGACCAACTGAGTTACCTTGCAAGCCAAGACCTAACAGATATAGACCTCAGAGATATTTTAGATCTCATTTCAGGAGAGGCTAAATGGTTCATCATCCTACTTAAGTTGGTGTGTCAAACGATCCATCAACAGACAAGCACTAGAAAGAGAGAAATAAAAAAATTAAAGAGAAACTTTTAACTAAAATTTTAAACTTAAACATTTTAGAGGCATTGCCCATGTTAAGGTGTTATGAACATTAAACTGGAACATAGATAGATAACCACAAGAGCAAAGTCTATTGGGGCTGACTTTGAACGATTACACCTCACTGAACATAGAAGACCTAAAGTAGACAAAGGAAAATAAAAAACTAGACACACTTAATCAGCGAATAGCTCATTATATTTATTATCCCCTTTGTCAACCATTTGTTGCCCCTTAAAACCCACCAATGATCATTGCTTGTCTTGGTGGAGGTAACTGACCTATGAATGTTCCAGAGGTTGCCCATGATCTACTTAAGAATCCCTAAAAATTCTTCTTTAAATATGTGCACGTTGTGATCAGACCATGGGAGAACATATTCAAGCCTTCAAATATGATTTAATATGAACTTAGATTCAACATGGGGATGTGACTTGTCACCCATTTCCCTATACCTTAGATGAGATGGCCTATGATTGGTATCTCAAGTTACTCGATGGGTCAATTACCTCTTGGAATGATCTTTCAATTATGTTTTTCAATCATTTTCAAGTGCCTATTGTTCCTGTTATCCTATATCATCAATTTTTCATAGCCCATATAGATCCCAATGAGCCTATGAGCATGTTAAATACATATTTCCATAAGTTGTACAAGTGGTTGAAAGACCCCTTCATGCAAATAGAAATGGTTTCCATTCAAATGTACTTAATATATTTGGACCCAATGACCTCCATGTTTGTCTGAAGGACTCTTGCGACACTTGCATCCTTATCTTTAGAGCCATTAGGATTGAACAATAAATGATGCCACAAGGATATGGGTTTGGTCCATTGCCTTCATTAGGACAATCAGATACATACAATCAGATTTCAATGATAAATCAAGTGTTCATGCAACACCACTAATGAATCAAATCATAGGTGCTATATATTCAAGTCAAAACTAGGTTTATAACCCAACGCTCTTGAAATACATGCCTGAAAATCAATGAATTATTCCTCCAAATCAAGGGTTGCCTTAGAAAAATAATCACCAAATTATCCTTATGGCCTATAATAACATGACTACTATGTCTAACACAAATGATTATGTTGCTCTAAATAACAACCAGCATATCAGTTTATCATTTTTTAAAAATCAAACGTCTGTTAATGATTCCTATAACTAGATGCATTTTATTATCCTTGCATTTCTAAATTAGGCGACGGTTGTTGCTAACACACTTCTGCAAGCAAGAAGTAATCATAATGCTAATGTTAACCCAAAAGTGACAAATTTATAGTAAATGGTTCAATGATTGATAAATAGCATGGCTAATTTTTAAAGACAAGTGACTCAACATCACAATCAAGCCATAAACAACCCTAAAATAAATAGAAACTTTAACTTACAAAAAACCAATCATCAGTGGAACACTAGGCCAAACATTGGAGGTGTGCCTAGTCCTCTTGACAACACCAATCAAAACAATAACAATCCTTCAAAATCTGTTAACTTGGTTGATTTAGCATTGCCCACTTGGTGTAAGTTGCACAACATAGTGGACCATGATGAAACTGATTATGTTGATTTTATATTGGCCTCAAACATATTATAAAAGGAGATGGACAACCTTGAAATAGTGCCTACACCTGAGAACAACTCAAATCAAAGCAAACGGATTCCAAGTACTACTTTAGTTTTGGAAACATATGAGTTCATGTGTGAGAGTAACAATGGCCCTAAAAATAACTTAAAGGTCCACACATTTAAATAATTTCAAAAGGGATTCAACTTCACTTTGAGGAGTAAATTGAAAATGTCTTTAACATCTACTCCTATACACAACACTTAAGTTTTGCTTAATGAAAATTCTAAAAACACCTTACTTCCACCTAAAGGACTTAACTCATCATACCAACCAAATAATAATCCTACACCCCCTCAAACTAATAAATCTCTCGAGCGGAACAAACTTGGATACAACATCACTAAATACCTAAAGAAAACTAAGGTCATTATAACTATGTTTGATTTGCTCTAAATATCTAATCAAAAAGATTTGTTATTAAAATCTTTGTCTAATCCTAAAGGAAAAGAAGTTAATAGAACAATTGATGCTCATGTTATTATTTACAAGGAATATATTGAAACTCCTTTCCTCTTAACAATCCACATTTTAAGGAAAAATTACACTGTTGTTTAGTGGATTTAGGTGCTTTAGGCAACGTGATGTTTTACTCAGTTTATCAGAAATTAGTCTTGACTCTTACTAGGTCAAACAAGAAGGTAGTTTAATTGGAAAAACCAAAATTCAAGGTGGTTGGCGAGATGAATCACATTCACATGCAATTACCTTCAGATCCAAGAGTGAAATAATTTATTAACATTCAGGTGGTTGATGTACCAGATATGTGTGGTATGCTCCTTAGCAAATACTAGCCAAGAATGTTGAATAGATACATGGCAACCAATTTTTCTCACACATGTGGCTCCCATGGTGTGGTATACCCAACTAGATTTAGATTGAAAGAGAGCCAAGAATGATTCATATGATCATGTAATATAACAAGACAAATGAGATCATGTACGATGAATTTGAGTTTGGGGTCTATACGCTTGAAAACAAAGTGAAAGCTTATGAGAACCTAACTATCAACATGTTATATGTGTACTAAAAATCAATCTTGCCTTGTTATTATCTTGTTTGTTGAGCATTCAAATTGTTGGGTGAATATTTTGTCACCAGCTAACTGAGGGCAAAATAGGTGTTTCAACCACATCATAGGGAGATTTATTGGCCAAATGTGCAAGTCGACCACATCAAAAGGGGACAAATCTCTCCTCTCATCAAGGGGAGGTTCCCTATAACTATGGTATATTAATATATTATAAATATAAGCTGAAAATAACACTCAGGGTAGGATAACACCATCCATCTCTCTTTTTTCAAAGATGATGTTCACAGACATAGGAGAATTCCTGGGTGATTACTGGAGGTACTTCTCTTCTTTCAGAAGTAATACTCAGTCAACAGCCAGATTCCTTCCTGGGTAGTAAAAGTAACTAGATGCAGTAACACAGCAGGATGAAGTGTAGCACAAAGTCTCCACCTCAACTGTCAAAGAGTGAAATATATGAAGGACAATGGGGGCACAAATTCATCCCAAGATCCTTTACACAGATACAAAAAACAACACACTAAAGACCATTGTGGCAGCACAAAGTCTCTCCACAGTCGGCTTCAGGATACCTTCCTGATTACTTCCACTAATTCTGCTTGTTAAATTAACTAGACAAGAATGCTTCTAGGAAATAGACATAAGAACAATTTCCTAAATAACACAAGCTATTCCAGCACAAAGTCTGAAAGGTCACTTGTTTTCTCATTCAAATAACAAAATATGATTAACAATCTGAGCTCAAAGTCTCAGGAATGCCTTTCAATTTGGGCATAGTTTCACTTCTAATAACAGAGAGGTCTCCCTTTCATAAAATAATAGATTACAATATATAGCACTCCAATAAAGACTCGGGCACTTTGTTTCATGGAATGGCCCATGCTGCATTCAATGCCTTGAATGCATTTTCAGTTCTATGAAGGGGCCATGTTGGGACAGGGCATCGGCCTTAACTATGGCATGTTAATTCATCTCAAATGTCCCCTTTTGAAGTATGGGCCACCTGGTCCTCTTCCTGATATGTGTGCAACTGCCCATTTCACCTTTACTCAATGGAGAAAAATAGGCTGCATCCTTGAGTGTATGTGCTCTGATGTCTACTTGCTGGACTGTTTTACCTACTAGAACTAACTCTCCTGCATATATTTATAGATTTTATGTAGTTTTTCTCTCTTTCCTTGCCATGTTTTGTCCTTTTCTTCATGATCTAAGCTCTCAGGCTATCTCTTCCCTTTCTGCTGGCTCTTTCAGCTTCTTCTTCAGCTGGTCGTTGAGTTTGTTCTCAAGTCCGCACTTCATTTGAACATCAACATTTTTTTCATTACTTATGAATTTAACATCCACAGGGATGTCACTGGTCTCTGTGTGCTTGAACCACTTTAAACCTTGAACCTTTGAACCATTTTAAGTGCATCGGTTCAATGATTCAACGGTTCAGGCAGTTCAATCGGCTCTTTGGTTCAATCAGCTCTTTGTAAAGGGCCGCGTTCACTTTCTTTTCCTCTTTGCTTGAACCATTTCTTCGAACTTGTTTCTGGAATATTTCACTTCTTTCCTTCACTCAAAGCTTCCTTTCAAACTTTGAACTCTTTGAACTGATTGAACTCTTTGAAGCCTTTGGTCTTGGTTGAACCTTTGAACCACGTTGAACTTTTGGGCTTTCTGGATCTTTCTCTTTCATGTTGAACTCGTTGAACCTTTGAACTCTTTTGGTTCAAGGTTCAACGGTTCAATGGTTCATTCTTTGCTCTTCGAAGTCTTCTTTTGTTTAATTCCTTTAAATCCATTTGAACCTTTTGGTTGAACCTCGACGTTGAACCAACCTTGAAATTGCCTAAGTGTTTGAAAGTTGTTCCTTAGTGAGAGCTCGTCTGTTGAAGTTGTTGAACCTGTTGAACCTGCAAGTCCCTTGACTAAAAATGCTTGAATAATTAAAGAACTTGAGCTCTCCAGACTTGAAAAAGGAAAGGGAGAATTTTGGCCTGCAGGACCAAAATAGTTGATATGTTGTCCCCAAAAGCAAGTGATAGATTTTGGGAAAAACAAAAACAAGTGATAGATTTTGGGAACAATAGCTGGCTCTAGTTGGGGAACTTCTTTCAATTGTAAAAACAATCAAAGAGAGTAGAATACATAATCTTCGGTGTCTTTAAGTATGCCATTGGGCTACGGAGTCATGCTACCCAAAATGAAAGGCACCCAAAAATGAAAATGAAAAACACAAAACAGAACTAAAGACTAAACAAATATACAAATGTACAACTGGACTTATCTGATACTTTAAAAATTGAAGTGCTTCAGATGCTGCCCACTGCGAGGTAGTGAAAATGATGTTTTGTCTTGATATATCAGCAAGAAACCATTTTCTCCCTAGAATCGATGATTGGCAAATGGACCTCTCCACTAGGAATCAAATTTTTTGTGCATTCCTTTTAGTTCTCTCATCTTGCCCCACAACAAGACTAGATCTCTAATCTGAAAACCATGAATCCTTGCTCTCTTGCCAGAGAGTTTTTTTTACCTGACTTTGACACACAGCAATATGGTCCATTATCATAGTTGGTTGCTCTTTTGGTATAGTGAAGCACATGATTTGATTGTCATCATCAAACTCCTGCCAATGGTTGGCATTATCAGGTACACTTGGTTGAAAGACCAATTTGATAGTGTAAATGTGCTCTTCAAAGTCTTTGTGAGGAACCATGAGGGTTGTAGAGATAGCCAATAAATCTGCATGATTATGAAGCTCTTTGGGCACTACAAAAATATTGAAAGCATCAAAACTTTCAAGGCAGTCCCATACCTGATTGCGATAATGTCACAATCTTGTTAAGTTGTGGAGCTAAAAGCTTCACTAATGCAAATTGTGGAGGTTGTTGGGTTACATAGTAATCAACGTCGGTCAGGCCAACTGACATCAGTCATCTTCAGCTACACAGTAACTGGCATTGATTAGGGGTCGGCCGACATCGATCAGACAGGAACTGATGTCGGTCACCTGTGTGTTTCCAGAATTAGTCTAATTTTAGACGGACAGTCAGTTTGCATGTAAAGACTAATTTTAGTCTTGAGTCTGTGTTTCTAATTATTGTAATTGGGAAGTCTAATTATTGTTTGGTTTGGGATCTATTAAAGAGACCCATGGGGCTGTATTATAATCAAGGACAAGGAAGAGATCCTTCTGAGTGTAAGATCAGTTGATCTGTAGGTAGCAAGATCAGGGAGATCTACATGGTAAGTAAGATCAGTTAGATCTGCAGGTGTGCAAGATCAAGGAGATCTACTTGGAGTACTCGGTGATACTTGGTGGACTGGCAGTAGGCAACAACAACCATTGGGTTGATTGTCACTAACTGGTGGAGGGAACAACAACTCGGTATTGAGTTGATTGTTGATTGTAATTGATTGAGAGAGAGAACTTTTGAGGGAGAATTATTGTACACCCAAGAGGTGTGGGAAGAGTGTGATTTCTTCATTGTATTTCCTTCTGGAAGAGTGTTAATATAGATTGTATTGTTTCTCATATTCATTGTTGTCTCTGAATTCTAGTTACATATTACTTCTGGTTTAATTCCGTGTTTAGTTGCTTATACAAAGGTAATCAAGTGTACTCTTAAGGAGCAGGATCCTGACAAATCTTTCATTCTTGGTTTGATACAGGTTCCTCACCTGAAAAACCACCAACTCAACATCTCCTTTAGCATGAAGGAGCTTAACACCTTTATCTTGAGCAGCATTTATACCGAGTAGCAGTGATTCATATTCAGCAGTGTTGTTAGTGTTGCTGAACTACAACTTATATGCATAGGGGAAAATATCTCCTTAAGGAGATATTAAAATAACTCCAACTATAGAACCAATAGAAGAACTGATTCCATCGAATTCTATAATCCAGACATCATCATAATTTGATCTTCTTTCAGATTTTTATTCATCAAGAAGGGAAGATCCCTTTTCATGTGTACTGCACCCTACCAATTTTTTTGATGCCTTATCTAAATTTTTTGGATTGTCACTTATAGGACTTTTATCTACTGAAACATGAACATCCTCTGTGGTCAAGAAGTAATTACCCACCCCTGAAGACTAAAATAGAATTTGAGCTTCGGGGGCTGTCGTTTGGGTGACAATGTACTTCGACTCCTTTTTAGGGAGCAGCCTTTGCATGATGCATTTGATAGGGATCCTCACCTCAGATAGGTCCATGCTCAATTCTGCACCAATGTCTTTACAAAAAAAATTCCAAGAAGGATGTCGTATGGCACTGGGACGTTGGCCACCAGGACTGTCATTTTGATTCTCTTTTTTGGAAATGTCGTAAACGCAAATTGAGCATCTTTGATTTGTACCAGCAAAGGGACTTGTTTGTTTTCCAAGGAGAAGCATCTCTCAAATGTCTTGGTCAGTGTGAGACCAAGAGATTCTATCACTTTGGCAGGCATGACATTGTCAAATGCACCTGAGTCGATGATGCAATTATTCAGCTAATGACCGTTTATCAACAGGGAGACATAAAATGGTTTTGTCTTCTCGAGAGTAGAAGGAGGAGTAATGACAAGGTTATTCTGGGTGGATGTAGGAGTCACCTTTGGAACAGCTAGTCCTACAGGGATGATTTTATTCTTTACACATTGAACCAACTTATCCAACTGCTCAGGGTTGGATTGCAGGAATTCAAATTCAGACATTTAAATTTTGGTTTTCTTGACATGGTCGATTATATCAAATGTCTGAAATGAATTAGGAACAGGGGAAGGCAGTTCATCCTTTTGGTTTTTAAAAGGGGTGGTACTGGTTTGCATATTTGAAGTAGAAGATGAAGGGAAACTTGATGTACTTACTTTTTTAGCAATCACCAGGTCCTTTGATTGAAAAGGTAGAGTGGTTCCCTGCTTAGCAATTGAAATTGTTGATTGAGCTTGCTCCTCTAGTTTTTCCTTATCAGTTTGCTGGGCTAACTAGTTCTGAGACTAGGTGAATATAGTGTATGATCCATCAAACGCTTCACCTTTACTTCTGGGTTCATCTTGGTAATTCAGGAAACCAATGTTGGAGTTGCTAGCTGATTCATCTTGGTCTTCCATAAAGAGATCAGCGCCATCTTCCTGGTTTAACTCAGATTGGAAAGAAAATTTTGATTTTGTTTCAAAGTATCCAACTACTGAGTTGGATGGAGCTGCTTTAATAGTGAGTTTCCCCTGAGGGGGAGGAAGACGATTTGGCTGCCCTTGATTCCTAACAACGTTACCTTGGTATGACTGATTGGGGAATGTCTTCCTTGGTATATCTCGGTACGAAGGAGGAGCAGACATCCCTTATGCCATTTTCTTTTTGAGAGCTAGCGACTCATTTGCCAGCTTCTACACCATAAGATCAGTGGTGCCTGTAGAAAAATTATCAAAAGATGAAGAAGATTTACTCCTGTTAGGATCTCTTCTTATCTTCCCTGCCAAGATAAGGTCATCTTCAACTTCAGTAGCCAAATCCTGAGCTTGAGCAAGGTCTATGTGGCCAACACGTCTCAGTAGAAAACTCACTTTCGGTAGTTGAGAGTTGATGAAGAAGCATTTGAGATTCTCAACTGTTGGCTGAGCAATTATAGGAATCTTGTTCCTCAGCTTGTCGAACTTGGCTATGAAGTCTCTCATAGGTTCATGAGGCTCCTTCTCCATTTGTGTGAGCTAGGCCAGCAGGGCATGCACATCTTCTACAGGCTTGAACCTTGCTTCGAACTTGGCTTTGAGGGTGTTCCAGTCAGTCACTATTTGTGCTTGCAAATGATAGAACCAGTCTGTAGCAACGCCTTGCAATGTTTCTACAAACAACCTGAGTGCTACGTCCTCATACTCCACACCTATTATGCCACAGGCTATGCTGAAGGCTGCAATAGTTCATCAGGATGAACTCTCCCATCACCAAAGAACTTGGAAAAAAATTTCTTGGAACTTCGAGGCAGTTCATGTAGAGGTGGAGTTAGATTGAGTAGACCAAAAGAGTTACCCCAGGGGGCTTGAGCTACCATTGTATGGCTATGGAAAGGGGGGATAACAAATCTTGGTGGGGTATGTATAGGTAAAGCTCTTCTAGCAAAGGAAAAAGAAGATTTGCCTTGTATTGGTGACCTGATGTTGGTAGGAGGAAGACTCCTAGTTCATTGGAGGTGAGGTTATGGAGGAAAAAGATCAAAATTACTCAACTGCACCAACTCAAATACATGGTCAACAATACCTCAAGATCTCTGGTTTTGTGTATACTGTGGATCTGCTAGAGTGTAAAAATAAAAATGGGAAAGAACTAGAACTGCTTCAATTTAAAGCTTGAGGCTTCAAACTATGCGTTCTTCCCCAACAGAGTCACCAAATTTTTTTGACATGGAGCTGACAAAGTAGACAATAGAAATGAAATGTTCGATCCCCAAAATCTCTGGTTTCACAGATCAGAGTATATAATGGAAATGGATAAGGATATGGAGATGGAAAAGAACTGGAACAACTTTTTCGATCCCCAGCGCAGTCGCCAAAAACTGTTGGGTGAATATTTTGTCACCAGCTAACTGAGGGAAAAATAGGTGTTTCAACCATAGCATAGGGAGATTTATCAACCAAATGTGTAGGTCGACCACATCAAAAGGGGACAAATCTCTCCTCTCATCAAGGGGAGGTTCCCTATAACTATGATATATTAATATACTATAAATATAAGCTGAAAATAACACTCAGGGTAGGATAACACCATCCATCTCTCTTTTTTTTAGAGGTGATGTTCACAGACATAGGAGAATTCTTGGGTGATTACTGGAGGTACTTCTCTTCTTTCAGAAGTAATACTCAGTCAACAGCTAGATTCCTTCCTGGGTAGTAGAAGTAACTAGACGCAGTAACACAGCAGGATGAAGTGTAGCACAAAGTCTCCACCTCAACTGCCAAAGAGTGAAATATACGAAGGACAATGGGGACACAAAGTCATCCTAAGATCCTTTACACAGATACAAAAAACAAGACACTAAAGACCATTGTGGTAGCACAAAGTCTCTCCACAGTCAGCTTCAGGACACCTTCCTGATTACTTCCACTAGTTCTGCTTGTTAAATTAAATGTACAAGAATGCTTCTAGGAAACAGACATAAGAACAATTTCCTAAATAACACAAGCTATTCCAGTACAAAGTTTGAAAGGTCACTTGTTTTCTCATTTAAATAACAAAATATGATTAACAGTCTAAGCTCAAAGTCTCAGAAATGCCTTTCAATTTGGACAGAGTTTTGTTTCTAATAATATAAAGGTCTCCCTTTCATAAAATAAGAGATTATAATATATAATGCTCTAAGAAAGACTTGGGTGCTTTGTTTCATGGAATGGTCCATGCTGCATTCAATGCCTTGAATGCATTTTCAGTTTTGTGAAGGGGCCATGCTGGGACAGGGCATCAGCCTTAACTGTGGCATGTCAATTCATCTCAAATGTCTCATTTTGAAGTATGAGCTACCTAGTCCTCTTCCTGATATGTGTGAAACTGTCCATTTCACCTTTACTCGATGGAGAAAAACAGGCCACGTCCTTGAGTGTCTGCACTCTGATGTCTACTTGGTGGATAGTTTCACTTACTAGAAATAACTCTCTTGCAGATATTTTTGGATTCCCTGTAGTTGTTCTCTCTTTCCTTACCATGTTTTGTCCTTTTCTTCATGATCTGATCTCTTGGGCTATCTCTTCCCTTTTTGCTGGCTCTTTCAGCTTCTTCTTTAGCTGGTCGTTGAGTTTATTCTCAGGTCTGCGCCACATTTGAACATCAACAGTTTTTTCATTACTTATGAATTTAACATCCGCAGGGATCACTAGTCTCTGTGTGCTTGAACCACTTTGAACCTTGAACCTTTGAACCATTTGAAGTGCATCAGTTTAATGGTTCAATGATTCGGGTGGTTCAATCGGCTCTTTGTGAAGGGTCACATTTGCTTTCTTTTCCTCTTTGGTTGAACCATTTCTTCGAAATTGTTTCTGGAATCTTCCACTTCCTTCCTTTGCTCGAAGCTTCCCTTTCGAACTTTGAACTCTTTAAACCGGTTGAACTCTTCAAAGCCTTTGGTCTTGGTTGAACCTTTGAACCATGTTGAACTTTCGGGCTTTCTGGATCTTTCTCTTTCTTGTTGAACTCGTTGAACCTTTGAACTTTGAACTCTTTTGGTTCAAGGTTCAACGGTTCAATGGTTCATTCTTTGCTCTTTGAAGTCTTCTTTTGTTTAATTCATTTAAATCCATTTGAACCTTTTGGTTGAACCTCAAAGTTGAACCAACCTTGAAATTGCCTAAGTGTTTGGAAGTTGTTCCTTAGTGAGAGCTCGCCTGTTGAAGTTGTTGAACCCGTTGAACCTACGAGTCCCTTGACTGAAAATGCTTGAATAATTGAAGAACTTGAGCGCTCTAGACATTTTTTAAAAAGAAAAGGGAGAATTTTGGCCTGCAGGACCAAAATAGTTGATATGTTGTCCCCAAAAACAAGTGACAGATTTTGGGAACAACACAAATATGCTCAATTATTTGTGTCTTTTGTGTCTTTGCTTGCTTATTTGACATTTGAATATGTCATTGCTTATTGTATGGGTATCTGAATATGCCATTTTTGCTTTTATGGACATTTGACTAAGTCATGTCCATTTAATTGTGTGGTGTAGATAAAGTATGATGGATCTTGTATTTAGCACATAATATTTTAAGTGTGTTATTTTTTAATGAAGATCCATTATTTGTGACAATGGTTAATGGTATTCTAAATTGTGATATGATATTTGTCATTAAGAATTTACATATATCTTCACTTGTAGTTGATGTAATGGTATGTCCTCTACCCATTTTTTGAAGTACTCAATAGTTATAGCAATGAATTCATGACCCTTTGATGATTCTGGATTTATCTTTCTAATTGAGTCAAAGCCTTAAAGGGAGAATGACCATGGCGATACAATAGGTTGTAACTCTTGTGATCATATATGATTTAAATTAATATGTTTTTGACATTGTGGGCATAATTTAGCATGCTCTTGGCATTATTATTCCATTGTCGGCCAATAATGCCCTTGGCTAAAAAAATTGCAAGACATTGCTTTGCCATTGAAGTGACCTCCATATTCACTATCATGAATCTCTTGTAAGGTAATTTTAGCCTCATTATGGCTAAGGCACCAAAGTAACTGTCACTAAAATGATATTTTGAATAAATATCCTCCAATTAGAACATAATGCATTGCCTCCCATTTTAATTTGTGTTTATCATTATGTGTAGCATTTTTTGGGATGGAAGATTTGTATAAAAATTTATATATTTCACTATACCATTATAAATTTATTGCACTGCAAGTAACTACAATACCTCCTAGAGCCTCTACTTATGCTATAGAGACTGATGAATGTTGTAGCTATCGAATAGTAAAAAATGCATGATAATCATTGATGTCTATGGGAATCATCCAATTCCTAATAGCCATGGCATCAACATGTTTGTTGTATTTTTTATGTATGCTCTCTACTGAAAAATGATCAAAGTGTGTTTGTAATCAATGTACCATTTATTTCTATGGGATTAAATTTTATTCTTTTATTTTTTATATGTCTAAAACTCGATTAACCACCAACCGATAATCCCTCTATACACTTAGTGATTTTATCTTTAATGTGTGTGTTGTAAATAACCCAAGTAAAAATGCCTCATATTATTCTATATTATTTGTACATGAAAAACCCAAACGATATGCAAATGGCATAGGTCAGCCCTAAGGAGTGATGAAGGCAATGCCAATGCTATCACCTGGAGCACATTTAGATTCATCAAGTTCACATTCCAAATATCATCATTAATGTGATATGAAGTAAAGTCATCACAAAATTCATCATTGATTGGTAGTGTGTTTATTAATGGAGCTGTAACTAGTTGGTATGCAATAACTTGTCCTTTAACATATTGATAAGATATGAATTTTAGATAAAAATTCCATGAGAAACATTACCCATTTAGCTATGTGTCTTAATAAATGTGACTTTGACATGAGGAATTTGAGTGGATCCACCTTTATGATAACTTGTGTCTCATTATTGAGCATGTAGTGTCACAAATTTTGTGCAACAAAAATAAGGGTTATAAATAAATGTTTCATAGTATTGTAATTTCTCACATAGTCAACCAATGTACAACAAATATAATAAATGACACATTATTTGTTATCATCATCATATTATGACAATAAATCCCCTAAGGCATGATCTATGGCCGAGTTGTATAATAGTAAAGGTTTTTCCAATGTTGGGGGCATGAGAATAGGTGGATTAAGTACATATTTTGTAATGTATCAAAATTTTGTTGGAATTTGGTATTCCATTCAAATTTTGTGTATTTCTAGAGTAATCACATGAAGGGTTGTATCTTATTAGCTAGTTGAGCCACCCATTGTCTTATTGCCTGTATTTTCCGTTAGATGATCATAGTTATTTTAGTCCTCTTGGTGAAGGCATGTCTAAAATAGCTCTGACCTTTTTGGGATCTATTTCAATGCCCCATTGAGATATCATGTATCCCAATAATTTTCCTGTTAGGATAACCTAGATATATCCCCAAATTTCATATAAGAGAAACTATGAAATGAATTAATCAAACATTTTGAAAATAAACAGAAACATGCACATATTAGGAGACACTAGATTTAACATGGTTCACCTAAGATGGGATACATTCACCAAACTTGTCCAGTATATTATTTTCAACAATACAAGGGAGAAACAAAATCTTGTAACAAACCCTGTTACACCTCTCTACCTTTTTCGCCTCCTCTCTGTGTACAATATTTCCTTAATTTTTCACAATCATACATCTTAGTCATATATCAATATATTTTAGGGTGAAAAACACCTAAACATAATATCTACCGTCAGATCTGGAAACCTTTAATTAATGGCCCAGATTGACTATGAAATTATAATTTAACAAGGCAATTTTAATACAAAATTTCTCTAGGGTGTGCGGCCCCTGGACCCCCCACCGGGGGGGTCATGACCCCCCGAACCTCGCAAGGGGGTATCCCCCCTTGAAACCCCTGCGCTATGAGGGATTCAAAGAATGGGATCTAAACCTGACTGAAATAACATCAAAATTCTAACCTCTGATCCTAGAAGACAATCAGGTTCCACACCTAACACTACCTTATGATACCTCAAATACACATTTCTTTGGATTCAAGTGTACATTGTATTTTTGTAAACATTCAAAAAAATGTCATAAATCCATAACATGATTTTATAATTATCTTGATTTGGTGAGTAGATCATCCATGTAATCTTCCACTATTTTGTGTATATAGTCATGAAAGATATGGGTCATGGCTCGTTGATAAGTAGCCCCAACATTTTTTAATATGAATGGAATGATTACATAAAAAATGTTCCCCATGGTGTAGTAAATGAAGTCTTTTCGTGATCTATCAAATTAATTTTAATTTGGTTGTATCCTGATAAACCATCCATGATTGATAGCATCTTATAACTAATTGTAGAGTCGAGAATCATGTCAATATTTGGTACTAAAATTTTTTATTTGGAACAAGCTTTATTTAAATCCCAATAATCTATATAACATCAAATCTATCTATTAGGCTTCACAACCAGTATTATATTAGAGACCCACTCAAGATAATCAACAGATCAAATAAATCCTAATCTAGTAGTTTCTAAATTTCATCTATAACCAACAAGGCTAATTTTGGATATATTTTTCTGATCTTTTATTGCACTGGCTTAGCATCAAGATAAGGTATGACATTATGTAATGCAATTGTGGGGTGTATTCTTGGCATATATGAGTAAGCCCACACAAATAATTATAGCTAATCATGTAGAACTTGTCAAAATGATTTTGTTCCATCATCTTATAACTTAGTTGCTAATAGTATTGGTTTTGAATCCTTATACATTATGTAATGGAAATCTATTATCTCTTAATTACTTAGATTTGATATATCTTCCATATACGACATAATAGGGATGGTATTTGGGCCATCTTCTTGGATATGGACATAAGGAATTTTGCTCTCTCCAAAATATGCATGGGCATCAGTTGTGTGAGGAAACTTATTCTTATGATAGAAGGAAGGGAGATCCTCATATGCCCCCAGGTGTTAGAAGAGAGATTTTTCATTTGACTATTCATCTAATGTCCAAATCTAAGGGAAAATTATATCATCAATCATATGAGGGTATACTAATTGTAGTGTAGATACATGATGAACTTCTCATGCTAGTTTTGACTCTAATTTGAAGAAAAGTGTATAAATAGTAGCTTGTGTGGTTTTCCCTTTATTATTTCTTCTTAAATTTTCCATATATCGAAGACCTTGTCATCCTTTTTGACTATATGTTCAGATGGGATGAACAATACCTTAT
Source organism: Torreya grandis (assembly GCA_037957365.1). Classification (NCBI taxonomy): domain Eukaryota; kingdom Viridiplantae; phylum Streptophyta; class Pinopsida; order Cupressales; family Taxaceae; genus Torreya; species Torreya grandis. The sequence goes on along the minus strand of JARHVA010001894.1, from coordinate 1,075,831 downwards.
GCGTGTTTTCCCAATCCTTGTCCTATATGTCCCATTTTTTTGTAAATATTTAAGTCTGAAATTGTATTGGTTAAACTTTGTTGATGGTGATAACATTGGCACTGAAGTAGATATTGGTGCATCATTTTGTTTGTATTCTTTAGAATAGGGTTGCATACGATGGATGTAGTGATCTTCATGTTGAGTCAATATACAATACTTGAATGGTTCTTGATCTAAAGGACACGTATATACATATACTTGATGACTAGATTTTAGGCATGCATGTAAAGTATAAGGTACTTCATTCATCTCATGAATCTATGACCTCCCCAACAGAATATTATAATTGAGGGCATTAGGCATTACTTGAAAAATTGTGGCTATCATTTGAGGGCTCACAGTTACATGTAGTGTAGTTTATCCCAGTAATTTTCAAATGATATTGTCAAATCTTTAAATATTCATATTTGAGTAGTTAAGATCTTTTGCCTCAATACCAAGTATGTTCAACAAGGAGATGTTAATTTTTTTTAATCATGATCCATTGTCCACCAAAACTCGCTCGACTGCCTTATTTTGAACTTGTACTTTAATAGACAATGGTAGATGTTGAGATATAATGTGTCTAAGAGGTAAGTCTTATTTTTCAAAAGAGACACTTTCCTTATTCCATCATAGTGTATTGATAATAGAAGTTACATAGGGTGGTTTTACATCATTTGGTAAAATTATATTGTATACCACTGCATAAATAATATCTTTATAAACATGGATCATTTGTATTAATTATAGCATAGAAATTTTGGCGTGAGTATTTTTTATTTGATCCATGGTATCATATCCCTTGGATTGATTAACTTGCTTGGTGGGAGGCGGTGGAGGTTGATGAGGGAGCTGGTAAGGTGCTTTGGTTTGTAACACTAGATGGGTTGCCTTACTCATTCATGTTATGACAACGTGGGTTGCTAGATCTAATATAAATCGAGGACTGATATTAGAGGTGGGATGGTAATTGTCAACATTCTGAAAGCTAGGGGGAGGAACATGATGAGTCATACATGCTCCTTGTTGTCTAGTATTTAATGAGTATTGAATATTAAGACATTGTAAATTATGAACACATTACATAAGTTGTGTTGGGTTTATTTCTATACTTGTCTTGAACCCATTTGTTTACATAATTGATCCAAATGAAATACAATATCCAAGTAGAAAAATATGAAAAAATTACTTTCATGACTTGCATTAAAAATAATGTTCATTTATTATAGCTATGGGTAATATGTATTTTTAGGGAATAATCACAAATTAGGTCTGAAAATAAAATCATAAGGTTGATATGTGAGGCCCCAATTTTTAGACGCTTGCTTTTGGACATTTTGTTATTATACACATGTCCTAATATGACATACTATATATGTATTGAGACATGAGATGTTACTATTACCTTATGTTTGAGACAATGGATTTTATAAGTATGGTGATGTTAGTTTACTTGTGTTATTTTAGTTGTCCATTATGACGCTTATTATATTTCCATACTAGCAGATTTATTGTTTCTTAAGCATATGATTGATTATAAATATGTTTAGATGATTGGCACATGTATATTACCAATGAGATGTGATGCCTTGGATATGTTCATATGCATTTTGCATGAATTGAGATTACTTGTGTTATTTACATTATAGAGATTTGACTATATAGGGTAGTGCATATCATGTGAAAATTGATGTGTAGGTGATAGGGGAGGCCAACGAGGGAGATGGTGAGTGCATCATTGGTATATTGGTGTAATGAATAATTGACTTCCTGAAATCTAAACCCAATTCTAGTGTCATATGTGGACCTAGTCATAAGTTGTGAACCTCCTTGCCCCTCCTAACATTGTTCACCTTTTTAACACTATTCATACTTGTTATAAAGCTTAGGAGTTAATTTAAAATTATTATCACTTAATAAAGTAAATTTGTAAGCCACATAAGTGGTCCCCTTGAACAAAACTCGGATGGAAACTTTCAACCAAGTTTGCAAGTGGCTATAAAATGTTTTAGAAGTATATATTTGTGTGTTTAAGACCCCAATTGACTATTGGTTGGAGTAGGACTTGTTTGGAGTGTGGATAAAGCCATAATACAACCCATATGCCTATTTATGGCATGGGATAGTGGGAGTATTGAAGATGCATGGACTTACATTACTTTCCCACATGGGCTTGTAAGAGGAGTTAATGTTTGTGTGGAATTTTCAACTAAGATCCAATAAATGGGAAGGGACACATGTCACCTTCTCATTGGCCAATATATGTGAGTGATTTGCCTATATAAGGAAGGAAAGCTTTTCTTGGAAGGAATTTTTGGCCATTTTCAATTTGAGAAGTTGGGGGAGAGCAAGATGAGAGAAGGAGAAGCTAAGGGAAGAATGAATAAATATTGTCTTATGAGGAAGTGAACCAACCCAACAATTTTAAAAGGAATGCTATTATGTTAAACCCAATAAAGAACATGAGGTAGGCTTCCATATTCTTTTGTATTCTTTTATTTATGTGATTACTTTGAAAGAGAAGTTTCTCCTTTTTGTTTGCTTGTTTTCAAGAGGTGTAAGGCCACTCGACCTACCCTCTTTTAACCTTGGCTTGCCACAATTGTGCCTATGGCCACCATGTGGATTTTATTTCCCACTTGCGATTTGGAGATGCACCATCCTTCTTATTTTGATTGGTTATTCTTAAAATACATTTCTTGATTAATTTTGACACCATTAGGTTACCCATTTGGGATGAAATTACTTGTCTTATCTTTTTCTCTTTTTATATAGTGGTAGTGGCTAGTGGAATCAGTTTCCCATGCCCTCTTATGTTGTTATTTTGCATGGTTGAATGGGATAAGGTCCTCCCATGGCCAACAAAAGTGGTAGGACAAGAGGGAGGCATCCCAACGTTCTCCTTCTCCCTCAACAAGCCTTATTATGTTATAATATTTGCATGGTTACCTTTGTTATTATTTACTTTGAAATCATGTTTTTTACATTATATAATGCTTTTATTTGGGTTATAGAAGTTTCTAATGGAAGATGTGCTAGTTAGCCTTATAATTGAGTAGCTTAGCTATATGTTCTAGCCACCAACCAAATCACATCTTGCTAACCTTGATCTACCTAATACCCCTGATGTTCACTATACTTAGACGTAGGAGTCCTAGGCTTGGGGGTGCTTAGGGAAATTGATTTATGATGACAAACAGATGGGAATCAAGCCCCTACTTTGTTTGCACTTGCATGTTGTATATGGAATGTACTTGAAGACTTGTCATTTCAATGCTTTTGTAATGATTTTTAAAAATGTTATTAGTTATTTTGAAAGCTATTATAATGTAATATTCATTTTTAAATTATTGTGAAAAAATATGGAAGGAAATATGATGTCAACTTTAAGAGTTTTCATGTTTATTGCCTTTTAATAGTTGTAGTCGAAAGAGAAAGAAGAAATAACATGTTTTGAATGGTATTGTAATGCAAAAATCTTGATGAAATTTAATTCTCATGAAAATTTACTCCAATGTATATATTTAATTTTACAAAGAAATGTGAAAAAGTTAGATTTGCATGCTTCCATTGCCTTGTGAAATGTGAAAACTAAAAATAAAAGCTTAAAACTAAAAATAAAATATCTTCCTTCTTAAAACTTGATGGCAGCTATTAATGGCCATAAAGGAGTTTGAAGCTCCCAAATTACATTTTTGACAATTGTGGGAGTTTGAGACCACCTATAAACTTTCTGTCAATTTGAGTAATTCAAAAATAATCCCAAATACCCTTATATCATGTCAAAATTTTGAAAATAAAATAAGTCAATTTGTGCTAAAAGCTTGGAGACCCCATTAATGGCAGCCACCCAGCAGTGAGGAAGGTGGAGAGGGATGACTATGAACAAGTCATTCTCCAACACTTCCTCCTTTGCCAAATTTGAGTTTAAACCTGAAATGAGAGGTTAGAAATATCTATGGGACACCATAAAGATTCCAAGGGTCTTTACACCATGTCTTGATTTGATAGTCAGGACTAATAAGATCCGATAATGGACATAAGTTACTCCATCCTCAAGGGGCTTAATTGAGATATTTTATACCCTTTTGGACATCATATGAGACTATATGATTTTTGGTTGAGCACTTTTCATGACTTTGACTTTAGGGAAAAATAGATTTTAATTATGACTTAAGTGTGCACGGATCCCTGTGATTGGTTGGAATCACTTGAAGACATTTTTGAGCACCATGAAGAGTTCGTTAGGATCATTTGAGCTAGTGGTTATTTGAACACACCTCACCTTAGTTAAGTGTAATTTTTGGGCCTTGGAGTCATGGGGCTCACTATGTCAGCTTAGAGAGCATTAGGCTTGTTGAGAGCCTATAGGCCAATTTGAAGGGGTGGGCTTGACATGGTTGCATAAGCTACTATATAACCACATACACGTTGGAATCCATGTTATTTTGGCATGTGTGTTGATACATCACATTGCATGTCTTGTGCCAAGAGCATAAATTAAGCTATATATAGTATATAATATTCCTCCCCTATAGATAATTTATTTGTCAACCTATGTCTATAATCCTCTCCTGGTGGCTAGGGCCCTCCATCATTATTATATAATGATAACGACCTACTATACTATCTATAGATGGAGGAGGAACTAATATATAGCCTACCTGCATAGGTCTCTTCTACTCTACACTTGGTGTGACTCATGTCTTCTAACCCTAACCCCTAGTTGGTCAAATGTTAGTAGTACAAGTGAGTAGAATTTGCTTTAAACATTCTAAAAAAAATTGGTTTGTTTTTCTATGTTTTCAGTCATCATTTTGTTTGGTCATGACATAATATCTGAAACCCTAGAAGGATGAAATCCTAAAGGAAACCTAAGGTTTGCCATGATTCGATCAGTGCATGGGTTCACCAATATGGTTTATCTTAATTTGGTTTTAGAAACCTTAATAAGATAAAAACTAGTAAAATAATTCAAATAAATAGATATGTCATTCAAGCATACACATGAATGTAAAAAATTAAAATTAATTGTAATAATTTGACAAGTGGTATATGCTAAATATAGTAAGTACAACAAAGGGATGAGTAACTTTTTTCTCGATAGAGTGTCTGATTGAGACTTCATTCTAATAGTGGAAAATTAACTAAAGTAGGTTTATGATTCATTTGGTTTAAGAACTATGTTTTTATTTGTGTAAGGTTGGTTCCATTGGATTTGGATCCATACAACTATTGATATTGACCTGTAGTGGTTGGTAGTGACATGTGCCAAAAGATAGGTTTGTGACTGTACCCTTCATCTATCTCTAAAAGCTCTATATGTGTGATGTCAAACCTTAATGACGTGTGTAACTCTAGACATTTGCCTCCTTCACCTTAAAACCCTAGGTGTGCTTCTGAGGGCTAAAAACTTGTAAAAATTTGGAAAAGTGTAATATGTTGAGTTGACCTCAATCACCCTCATTTGATGATTGACCATTGTCTACCTATTTGATAGTCCAAGGAGGGAAATTAAACCACATGTGGTTCTCGCACTTAGTGTGATCATGTGATTGTGCTCCTTTGCTATATATTAATGCAACTAATTATTTATCTTTGATATTTGACAATGTTTAGTTTGACTTGGCTTTGGTATGGTTCAAACTTAGATTGTGATTGCTCTTAGTGACTAATTTACAATTTGAGAAGAATAGGGTATATTTTCTCAATGTACAGTAGTGTATAAATATGTACCAGTAAGTGTTCCCTCCTTATCAAGTGAGGCCTTAATTTGTTTTTTATATGAGTCTAATTGGGTAATTTATCATACAACCGACATGTTAGGTAGATGGGCCAACCCTAAAAAAACATTTGATTTTAGAAAGTAGTTGTTGCTAGGAGAGGGTTGATACCATCACACTCAGGTTAGTATTGACTAGGAATATTGACCCAATCTAACGTTACTAATTAGTTCATAAGAGGACCAAATTGAAGGTCTGAAGATGTTTGTGTAGGGCAACAAGCAATTTTGAAATAGATAGTGAGGTTCTTATAGGTGTGTAACAATAAAATAAAAGGATCAAACTCATAAGGTAACATGTAAGTGTGATAGAATAGTGGGTTAGGCCCATATTTGTGTGTGCAAATCATGCATGGTAAATGTATGTCAAGCTTGTCATTGTCAAGTACTTAATACCAAATTTTAGTATCTACAATAGTTTATCCAATTTAAATATCCAACATTTGTACATTTAAACATGTCTCTTGTAGATTTGAATGCGGGTTTTCATTATGAAATCCTCGTGATTTACCACTTGAGTCCATCCAATTTAACTAATTATTAAATAATATTCATAATAAATAATAACAAAACAATATTTATTATAAATATTAAATCTTTGAAATTGTTTATTAGCCTATGATAAAACTTACTAAATGTGCCACTGTTAGTTCATATAATTTTTATATGTTACATTTTTTTTTATATAAGGTAAATAATATATTATTAAGAAGGAAACTAGTCCCACAAATACATCAAGAGTCATCCAATGATTTTCATTACTTGATTAACAAGCTTGAAAAAATCCCCTGAAAACCACTTACAATTGTTTTAGATTTCTAGTCCCACCTTACCTTAATTTATAAAAAGAATATACATGATTTTTGCTTGATCATGCTTTTATTGTGAATGCTTTATTACACACAATCATTCATGCATGTCTATTTTTTATTTTTGATGATCAAAATTGATCAAAAAAATTCACCACAACAGGAGCATCATAAGTCTATTTTCCACCAAATGAACATTTACCCCCACTAAATCGATCTCTCCATATGCATCAGTACAGTCAAATCTGCATCAAAATGGTGGATTTTCTAGAAACTATTCAGTGATGAACAAGCTTATTGAACAAATTTGGAATGCTAGGTGACCAATTTGAGCAAACCAAAAGGTTGAAACACCTTTTACAGCTTCAATGAACATGTCCACAAACTCTTATCTGTTCCAAAACGTAACATGCTATCCAAATTGAATATTTTTTCACAACAGATCCTGTATATTTGAGGTATATATCCGATGAGAATGCTGAGTAGATCAGTGCCATGAAAGACACGAAACAACACAGGAGACTCTATGGATTGCAAAAAAATGTAGATCCTGTTAGGGTGTGGAGCTAAAAGCTTCAACTATTTGCAGACACAAAGAAGAGGATGCTGAAGAACCAGAAGAACCGGCATCGGTCACAGACAGTAGAGAAGAAAACCGGTGACGGCAGAGAGTCGGCCGACGTCGGCAGCACCAGGCAAGCAGGGACCGACGTCGATCGCCTGTGCGTTTCAGAACTGCTGTTGACGAACAGTCAGTTAAGTGAAGCGAGTGTTTGCATGTCAAATGACTAATTATAGTCACGAGCTGCATGTCTAATTATTGTAGTTAGATTTCTATTTTTGTAACCATGGGATTCTATTTAAAGACCCATGAGGCATGTATTGTAATAATCAAGAAGGCAAGTAAAAGCATTGAAGCAAGCAAGGTCAAGGAGATCTACAGGTGTAAGGTCAAGGAGATCAGCTGAAGCATTCAAGGAGGGATAATAACTCAGGCTATAGAGTTGTTGTGTTGAGCAAGAGAGAGAGGGAAGAAGGTCTTGAGGTGTGGCAAGCCTTTGATGTGGAGGAAGAAGTGGCATCTTCCTTATTGTATTTTCTTATAGTAATATCTAATACAAGAGTTTGTATTGTCTCTCAAATTCTTTGTTGTCTTAAGTTTCTAGTTACTTTATTATTCTGGTATAATTTCGTGTTTAATTGCTTATAAGAAAGTAATCAATTGTGCTTCCGTTGGATAAGGGGTCACCTAACAGTTGGTATCAGAGCTACGGTTTGCAGGGAGCAGGTTATTTTTGATTACAGGTCATTCACAGGGTTTTTTGATTGAGTGGGAGTTCAGCAATGGCAGAAGAAAGTAAGCTACGAATGGAGAAGTTTAACGGCAAGAATTATCATCACTGGAGGATGCAGATTGAGGATTATCTGTATCAGAAGGATCTGTACTTACCGTTGGGTGGGGTTGCATGCAAGCCCACAGATATGAAGGATGAAGAATGGAACGTTCTTGATCGAAAGGCTCTCGGTTCCATAAGGTTGAGCCTTGCATCGTCTGTGATTTCCAGCTTATCACAGTGCAAGACAACAGAAGAGTTGATAAAGTCCTTGGCGAATTTATACGAAAAGCCCTCGGCTTCTAATAAGGTATATCTTATGAAGCAGCTATTTACTTTGAAAATGCAGGAAGGTGGATCGGTACATACTCATCTCAGTGATTTCCATGGTATGGTAAACCAATTAGCTTCAGTCAATATTGTTTTTGATGATGAGGTAAAGGCTCTCTTGATTTTATGTTATTTGCCTGAAAGTTAGGACAGTTTGGTTATGGCAATAAGTAATTCTGCATCTGCTTCTAAAATCTTAAAAGTTGATGATGTGAGTGTGATCTTGAATGAGGAAATACGCAGGAGAAGCACAGGTGAATCATCAGGGAATGCTCTAAGTGCAGAAAGTAGGGGAAGGCAAAGGGAGAAGATTGAGCAAGGGAAATCAAGGTCGGGAAGGAGATTCGAGTCCAAAGGTATTACCTGCTGGTTTTGTGGAAAGTAAGGACATACAAAGGAGTGTTGGTTGAGAGATAAAGAGAATCAACATGAAGGTATTGAAGAAGCAAAAGATGCAAATATCATGGTACAGGATGCTCTCATACTTTCTTTGGATAGTCAGGTAGGATCATGGATTTTAGATTTTGGTTCATCTTTTCATGCATCCCCAAACAGAGATTTGTTCCATGAGTATGAACAGGGAGACTTTGGAGTGCTTTATTTAGGGGATGGTACGCCTTGTCAGATAGTTGGCAAAGGGAAAGTGCAGCTGAAATTGCAGATAGACAACACATGGGTGTTGAAGGAAGTCATGCATGTTCCAATTCTGAAGCAGAGTTTGATTTCTGTAGGAAGGTTGGGTGATGAGGGATGCACAATAACCCTCACAGCAGATTCTTGGAAGGTTACCAAGGGAGCACTTGTTTTAGCTAGAGGTAAAAAAGTAGGTACTCTTTATCTATCTACTTGTATTACTGATTCTACTTCTGGTTTATCTACTTCAGCTATAGATTCGAAGATGTGGCCTAATAGGCTGGGTCACATGAATAAGAAGGGAATGGACGTTCTTGATTCAAAAGGTATGTGTTCAGATTCGGAAAGCATAGATAGAGTTCATTGCAGGAAAATAAAATTTGATGCTTTTGACAAGAACAGGGAAGTATTGGTGTTTTTGGAGGAGATGAAGGCCATAGAACAGTTACAGGGACTGAATAAATCTGAGCAGGGCAGTATGGACAAAGATTTGATCCAAGATGAGCTCGCGGATGAAGAATTCATCACTCACAGGAACACACAGACACCGACGTCGGTCACTTGGAACCGACGTCGGTCAGCCAGACACTGACATCGATCATGTGCAGACCAGTAGGGTCGGTAGGTCGGGCAGGAGAAGTCCAACGTTGGTCACCAGGATCGACGTCGGTAGGGGGGACACCGGCATCGGCCAGGGGTAACGATGTCGACAATCAGCGTCAGTGCAGGGAACCGACATCGGTCGATAGCAGACTGGGAGATGGCCGAGATCGGTCACTGGAACGGATGATGGGTGGACAGTTAGCTGTCAAAGAGTCTCAAACACCCATATAGAGGTCAGAAAAGGTATGTGAACCTCATATTCGTTGTTCACCTTCTTTATATTGCTTACTGATAGTCAAGAACTAGGAAGACAAAGGAAGCAATGCAGGTAGAATCCAGAAACAGTGGGAGCTTGACATGGATGAGGAGTGTGAGTCCTTGGAGTAGAGCCAAACAGGTATTTGTTGGTAGAGTTGTCAGCTGGAAGAAAGCACTGGATAGAGGGATGGATTCTCGTTTTAGAGAAGAGAGTGGATGGACATCTGAGACAGAAGGCTAGGGTATATGGTCTTGAGTTAGCTGCAGAACAATGGAGGTTTGACCATTGTTTTTTATCTTTACCAGGTTGGATAATATTAGCTACATTATCCTGTTACTGTATTGTGTTACTTTTTGCAGGGTTTCATATACAGGGAGTTTTCTGAACTAAGGGTAGAGTTGGTTAAGAAGTATGTCATGAAGAATTTGGCAGCAACAAAATTCTTGTGGCATAAGTGACAGGTATAGCATCACAGGTTTGCGTGGTGGTTGGTCTTCAAGAGTGACTTTGAAGAGGGATACAGAGCCAAAGGAACAAAATAGATGGTGTACAGGTACAGGTACAGTAGCAGCTATTTATCTCCAAGTGAGAGATTGTTAGGGTGTGGAGCTAAAAGCTTCAACTGTTTGCAGACACAAAGAAGATGATGCTGAAGAATCAGAAGAACCGGCGTCGACAGTATAACCGACGTCGGTCACAGACAGTGGAGAAGGAAACCGGCGACGACAGAGAGTCGACCGACGTCGGTAGCACCAGGCAAGCAGGGACCGGCGTCGGTCGCCTGTGCGTTCCAGAACTGCTGTTGACGAACAGTCAGTTAAGTGAAGCGAGTGTTTGCATGTCAAATGACTAATTATAGTCACGAGCTGCGTGTCTAATTATTGTAGTTAGATTTCTATTTTTGTAACCATGGGATTCTATTTAAAGACCCATGAGGCATGTATTGTAATAATCAAGAAGGCAAGTAAAAGCATTGAAGCAAGCAAGGTCAAGGAGATCTACAGGTGTAAGGTCAAGGAGATCAGTTGAAGCATTCAAGGAGGGATAATAACTCAGGCTATAGAGTTGTTGTGTTGAGTAAGAGAGAGAGGGAAGAAGGTCTTGAGGTGTGGCAAGCCTTTGAGGTGGAGGAAGAAGTGGCATCTTCCTTATTGTATTTTCTTCTAGTAATATCTAATACAAGAGTGTGTATTGTCTCTCAAATTCTTTGCTGTCTTAAGTTTCTAGTTACTTTATCATTCTGGTATAATTTCGTGTTTAATTGCTTATAAGAAAGTAATCAATTGTGCTTCCGTTGGATAAGGGGTCACCTAACAGATCCAAACAAAATATAAATCTTCGAAATACAAACATAGATCTGAAGACTACAAATTCATAGAGCTCAATAAACAAGCTGTTGTTCAAGGATCTCAAGGTAATATAGATCTACAAGTCAAACTTGAGTAATGATTGTTGGAGGGTAGCTCTGATACCATGAAAGATTTTACAACACTCTTTAGCCAAGATCTCTCCAAGAGCTCATTACCACAGCCATAAATGCTTCAGCATACACAAGGGAATAAACCATCTGAACAAAACAATTGTCATTCACAAAAATATTGTAAATGATATGTAAATATGATATATTACAATGTAGAGCCCTTGCTTAAATAAGAAAGACAAAACAAGATGCAAGCTAAACTAGACAATGTGGAATAAATCTACACATAGGACAAAACTAGGTAAAGACAAATAACCTAGCTAGAACCTAGCAAACATGACTAATAATGTACTTTAACAAACACCTCCTATAAGGTGAATTGTGAGCCATTGGCTACATCTTCTATGGTTTCTTTGTGAAGTTTGATAATCACTACCTTGCGCCCTCTCTTACCTTGCCCAACACTATAGGTCGTCCTTTCAATAGAGAACTACATAATTGAGCTAGTAGACTCCTCATTTTTTTGCTTTTAACTTGTAGCTTTGCTTCTTTATTTTTTTTAGCTTTTTTAATTGCTTTTATCTTATGTCACTTACATGCCAATATTTTCTTCTGAAACAAATTCTAGACCATGGGAAGTCTCCATATCTTCCAAATCACTGTCATAAACAAGATCTTTTTGGAGAAACTTTATCTTGAAATTGGATCTGCATGAACCTAGTGGTCATTCTTTCATTTGTAAGAGTACAATTTTCTTCAAGTAGAACTTAAATTTCATCTTGAAAAATATAATTTTCAAGTAGCTCTTTCCCTTCCTCCATTGAAACGATTTTGATTTTGTTGAGACTCTAGTTGTTGATTAACGGTTGTATTATTCACTTATTTCTCCTTTGCATTTGTGTCTCCCATTTGACCAATATTCTAACAAAATGCTTTTTTCTGACTTCTGGGAGCCATCTTAATTATTCCTCTCTATGATATTTATGTAGGTTAGAGTTATAATATTTACTACCATCATATATTCTGGAGCCAAGTAACTATATTCATGACAACGACAACATCTAAAAAGAATACATTCATAATCCATAGACTACTCCTGTTCTAATTCACCTTCTTTCAACATTAAAATCTTTGGGAGAGGCCACTCCAATTCCAATTCTACAGAGTCATTCAATGTTCTCCATTGTTGTTGTGGCTTTTATTATACAAATAAAACCTCCCATGAAATCTCACACCATTTTAAAAACACAATCAATCAATAGTTCATGAAGTAAAGCATACAACTTAATCTAAATTTGTATCCTTGAAGGCATCTCCTAACTGTATTTGAAACTAAGATGTCATTGTTTCATAAATAAAATCCAAGCATCCCAAGAGTAAATTTAACTTCTGGCAACCGCCACCGACAGCATTCTTGTGTCGGTAGAATTTATAAAATAAACTATTGACCCTGTTAACGTTGTGATACCGTGAAAAACACGCAAATTGCTCTGCTAGGTAGACACGCAAAATTTCGAATAATTCTTGCCCTTGGTTGAACCTATATACAGTATTCTGTGTCGACATAGACAGAAGAAATCATCTCCATTCTTACATATACATAAAATCTCATCCACCTGGAAAAAGCGCTGGGAAAATTTGTAAGAGAAACACAGAGTAAAGAGGACTAAATAGCAATGGCAGAAGCATATGGGGCGTTTGGGGAATTCATGAAGGGAGGTCCATGCAAAAGACGATTTGAACTATGGGCTCACTGTGTTGACGAGGTCCACAAATCTGGAGCCGCCGATGTAATAGATAAATGTGCACAGATGACCACTCTGCTTCAGCTCTGTCTAGACATGAATCCTGATTATTACGGTCACATGATGCATTTCCACACATTATTGCACCGTTTCAATGCTAAGCGAGCCCTTGAGCCTGAGCAATGATAGGTATCTTACATTTGTTTGTAATTTTAATTTTGGTGGCAATACTTTCAGCCCACCAAGTTTATAATGTGTTGATTTACCTGCATTACGAGACTGTTAAGAAATTGAAAATATTTGATACTGAAATGATAAGTTATCTTTACCCTATAAAATAAGGGTTAAGGGGTTAGAGTTTAGGATTTGGATTTAAGGTTCAGCTTTTAGCAGTTGGGGTTCTAGGGTTTAGCAAATAGGGTTTTAGGGTTTAGGTTTTAGCAATCAAATTTTGGTATTTAGGGTTCAGTGTGTGAGATTAAGAACTTCGGATTTCGGATTTAGGGATTTTATTATTTTTAATTTTGAGCTACAATTCCGTGCTAGGTGTTTTTCAAGTGATAGTAAGGTTTTTTTTGTTGAATGATTTTAAAAAAAAAAAATGCTCGTGGGACTCAGGGCTCAAACACTTGGGATACGCTCAAAGCTTGGCCGCCAAGAAACTTTGTAGACAGCCAGAGGTGGTGATATGGGATTTTACGCCAAGTTGCACAATGAATCACCCCATCTTTGGGAACATTAAAAACCCAATAATCTCCCTCCTGAACAACGGGCAACAGTGTTGCTCTACCCAATTGGGTGTTTGTAAAAGCTCGATGGTCTCACACTACACTTTTGCGCATCTTGCAAGGAGGTTTACCCTGCTCAGTTGGCCGTATGCTGATATATTTTTGGAAAACTAGCGAGTTGTATAACTCTTTTTTATGAATTAAATGAATATTTACTGTTGTTTGGATATTTATGTCACATAAAGGACTGCTTTTTACCGATTACTTGCCTTGATGCATCCATTCTTGCTGATGAATAAAATTGAATTTTGTGTTGCTGCTTGCTACAAAATTCTGGAAACAAGTACTTGGAAACTCCAGAAGCGATGAGGATGGCCAAGATCAGGAATCAGCCCAAGCTTGGGGTATACTTATAGTTAGATACGAGTCAACAACAGACATAAACAGGTTTGGGGTGCATTTATGTAGGAAACAACAAGATACAGGAAGTGTATTGATATTTAAAGTCATAAAATTTTCAGGGGGGGAAGGTTAAAATGTCAATGTTTTAGCTGCTTATTCCCGAGGCATGATAGGAAACAACACTGGAAATTCTGCATGCATCCAACATGATTGAATGTGAGCATGTTTAGTTATGGAGTTTAGGTTCTTTATTTATCAGGGTAAATGGGCAGAGTCACAAATATGTTAGGTTTGGAATTTGAGAAAGAATTTACAACACCAGTTAGCATGGCTGGTGGCAGGATTCCAGAGCACGGCACTAGATATGATTGGTATGTAGCATGTATCAGCTTGACTATTGAACAATGGTTAATTTGTTAAACATCTTGGACATTAAAGGGCCAGATAGAACCTGATGTTTTTGCTACTACCGGGGTTGTGTTCGTATGTATAATCCATTTCAGCGTCAAGGGTTGTGTATCCTGTTTGTTCAATCTTCTTGAACTTTGCATGGAGATCATATATTTGGTTTTTTTGGGCGTTGTTTGTTGTTGTAGTTGTCTGTTAATGCAAACTATTTGCTGTAGAATTGTCTGTTGAATGTCTATATGCAGCAAGATAAAATAACTTCTGCCAAACTGGTTTAAGATCAGAAGTAAAACTTACCGCATGGAAATTTTAAATCAGTAATGTATATACATGTGTTTTTTGCATGGAAGAAATCTTAGTGTTGTTCTCCCAAATTCATACATGCAAGATAATAAATTGTTTTTGGCAATGCAAACTTGCAAGTAGATATTCAACTTCCAGTATGCCTTCATATTTCCATGTTTAGAGTCAATTTCATTGCCAAGTATTTTTAGTTTGTTAAAGAAACTCGATGTTGGAATGGATAAACTCCCTTTAACTAGCATTGTGATATTTCACTATCATGGATATCTGTTAGTGTTTAACTGTTTATATAATAGAAGTGAAAGATATTGTTCTATGTTATCCCAGGTGTGAGCAAATTTCAGGGGATGTTAGAGATCTGGTCCTAAGAATGAATTTCAAAGAGTTTAAATATTTTTATTTTGTTATTAATGACAGCACAAATATACACAATGAAATCAATAAGCACAAGAATAATATCTGGATCTTACCTTATATTCAACTAACAAATCATAGTTACCAAATCTGGCTAGATCTGCACAAAATTTGGCCGGATCCGGATTTTTGGCCGACCCAATTAATTTCGTCAGGATCGGCCCTATTTTTTCAAATATATATATAAATAGGTTTTCTGCGCAAAAAATACCCAGAAACCATAAATATCATATAACATTGACATTTTATTTTACCTTTTTAATGTTTTTCATTGTATTTGTCAGTTTTGCATATTTATAAAACCATGCATGTGCGCACACACACACACACACATATTCTGGATCAGATTTTTTCGAATTTTTCAAGAATCCGGATTTTGAATTTTTTTTCCCTCCCAAACAGATCTGGATTTCTGAACTTGGTAACTGTGTAAAAAATGCTTCCTCTCTGCTGCTGCCAATGCCTTTCTGCCACCTATTGCATGCTGCAGCTCCAAACAAAAAACTTCTACTTTTTCTTGACCATTTTAGGTTGGTCTCCCTTTAATGCAAGGAAAGCACATTGGGGCCCACTACAGGTATTTAGAAATGAAAAAGTTAGATACTTTTTATTTTTTATCTTGTTTTATTTTAATTTTGAGGGAAATCTTGGAGGCTACATTTAGGACTCCCACTTTTTGAGGACGTCGTCGACTACCATGCCTCTGTTACCCCCACAGCTGAAGGACAGCAGGGGAGTCACCCATGATGTTCTCAACACCTTGGTGATGCATGGCGTCCCCTGCCCTAGCGAAACACCCCAGGTAACACTGAATTCGTAGCAGGTACAAATAAGTTGCAGGGGGTATTTTGAGATAATTTTCTGTTTAGTGAGTGATGAATAAAGTGTATTTATTTTTCTTTTTTTTTTTCAAGGACTTGATATAGACAGAGAACACTTCAGTATGAATTTTCCTATTAGGATCTCCATCATCCACTATTAAATTATTTTATGAGTTTTGATGCAACATATTCGGTTCATTCATGCAACAAAGTTGATTAATTCTGCTGGATTCTTTGTATGAACGTTGGGAGATTCATAAGGTTTAAGTGAAATTTGCATATAGTTTTTGTTATAGTGCAATGTATAAAAATAGGTATGAAGCGTATATATGGTGGACAGTCTGCAAAATTGAATTAAGGAAAGCCACCACTGTAAGTTAATGTCTGCTCAAATATTAGTGGGGCAAGGCAAAGTTAGATGGATCTAATCATGAAACCATGTGCCTGCAGCGAATTGTGGAAGCCATTGTGATCCATCCAAAGGAGGGGGTGCATTCACTGAAGCTTGTGGATTAAAGATTCAACTAAAGGAATGGAGGTATAGAAGGCAGACTTCACCTGAGGTCTGTGGCTTAGTGGCAGGCAACTGGGGATGGCTGTAACCAAGCGAAGAGAAAAGCAAGAGGCAGACTTCATCAAGGGAAGAAAGAGGAGCATGAGGGCACACTAGAACTGTGAGAGAGAAAATGAAGCAAGAATATGAATAAGAAAGCACAAAAGAAGAGAGAACTAGGTTGGGAGCTGGCTCACTTAGTGTCTGAGACAGTGAGAAGGTTTTGCATGTTGGATACAGGGAAGAGAGAACATGCAGTCGCAGAAAAGGTAATTCACAGCCAAGAGGAACTTAAAAAAACCTTGAGGAGAGGGAGATTTGAACATTAGCCCACAAACTTTACGGCACTGGTATTAGGAAATATCAAATCCAATAGTGGAATTTATAGACTGCCCAAAAGTTCACTCCATGCTCTACACAAATACAAAATTATTTGCAAAGTTCAGTGTAACTTACAAAAAGCCCCTAATGTTTTTAAACACAATCTGATGATATTTTACACAATCTGATGAAATTAAATTAAAAGGAAACTATTTAATGAATGCATTGCATCATACTTATACAGAAAATCTGAGCATCGGTGCTCAGAAATATTATGTTGAATGCTAACATGAACTCAACCTATATACGCGTTTCCTTTTCTCAGATGCCCACTGAGACCGAGTTCATTCTTATAAAACCTCCAAATTCTTGCCAAGAAGTGAAATTCATCATGTTTCACATTATCTCCAAATTGTTGACGACAATTTAATTAGGATAAAATGTATCACGTCACCAACAAGGTTTACTGTCTCAAATGTTGCAAAATGACTTACCTGCTTTCTTTCTGGTCAAATAATATATGAAGGGTACATTAATATCTTTAAAGTTCTTCATGGTCTTCCTTTAAAACCTTCTTATGTTTCTATTTTCAATATTTTGACTTTACTCTTTAGTACCGCCTCGTCAAGTTGTTATTTCTTTGACAGTCAATCAGGCAACTCCTCATTTTTTTCACTAAACAAGTATCTTCTGGCTTTAGTATCACAAAGCAAGAAAGCAAGTACTCCTCATCTGATTCTGTGACAACTCTATTTGCAGCTTTGTAGAAGCAACATTGGTATTATGTCCTGCAAGTTTATTCTCATCTAAATGTACTCCTTACCCGCTTTACCTACCTTTGAAAATTCCATATGCTACATTCTTACTCGAGAGATTATCAGATCAAACTTCTTACCCTTGAAATATAGAATTGTCAAATGAGAGGAAACTCTTTGAAATATAGAATTTTCAAATGAGAGGAAACCCTTTTCTTCATCTCTTATTAGCTGCAAAAGATGCCTCTTACCATTCACCCGCCCGTCATCTGCCTGTCTCTTTCATTTTTGATCTCCCTCAGAAATTGCCAATCAATGCATGGCATTCATTTAGTGACACGGCATCAAGAATACTAAATTGTTACATCTGAATAATTATATCAGGTGAAATGCTAATATTTTTTGTGTAATTCTTGGCACATTTTTGGCTGGTGCTGTAATTTGTTGTTATTTGAATGGTGTTGTTTCTTGCATCTTCGGATTACTTTACGAAAGTCAAAGTTAGATTGGAGACCTTAGACCTCTTTCACTCTTACCCAAACTTATTTATCTTCTACTTTACAACTTAGTTCATAAATTGTACTTACATGCCTACTTTGAATGTTTTCATATCTTTAGTGAAACAATTCATACGCATTTATGTGATTATTCCAATCTTCCCTAGTATTCAGGGGAGTCCATTTTGGAACAACGAAACATGAACAACAAATGATATTCTAGGAGGAGAAGAAAAGTGAAACTTGGAAGCCACTTTCATTTTTACTAAAAGTTGTTGATATTCCCACTAGGAATAGGAAATTTACCTCAACGAATTGTTAAATGGATACATCCTTTATTGCGAAAAAACTTGATTGATTCTTGATTACCCGAGGATTTTCTCAAACATGGATAATTGTAGACTATGAAATTCTTTGTGATTGAAATTTGGATCATTTTCCCATTCATCTGACTTTAGATCAACAAGACAATTAATGTGGAAAGCCTCTTCGTTTTTAGTTGACATGGCTTGATTGCACATACCTTTATGATCTTGTTCAATTGTGGTGGGTGGAAGCTACATGATTGGGTCTGTCAAATGTTTTCTTGCAGTGCACAATTATGATATAAAGTCTTGGAATAAACAACAATATGGTAATATATTTGAATAAAAGCAAGTCTTAGAAATTTAGTATCAACATCCTTTGGAATCTGCACCATTGGCTCCACACTATAATCATATTTGGGAGGAATTAAATCAAGTGGAGAGATAGTTGGAGGAGCTAGATAAGAAGAGCTCTATTGTTTAGAGACCCCAACAATGGGACTTTTTTTTTTGGTTGGGTTTTTCCCATTCAATTAAGTGTTTTCCATTTGTTTACATGATATAGACTTGCTAACATTACCGATTGGTTTAAATAAAACTATGTACTTTATCACAATAATTAGATCGATGTGATCATTTTTTCACTTATGACACTTGTCGATTTCATATTGACTATTCAATTTCCATTAGTTTGATGAACCCTGTGGTCAAAGGTTGACTAAGCTTGTAGTCTTCCCTTGGAATTGATTGTTACTTTGTTTGAGATCATGATTTGGTTCCTTTATGCTTCACTAAGGCCAAGCACTAACATTTAGATTTGCAATCTGGAGGTAAGTTTTGCCCAATTAGGGCATGAGTGAATGACACCACTTCGTTACTCTTGAGGGACCCATGGAGTTGTTAACCCTTGCCCTCTTTAAGTCAAGCTTTGTCTGTTGCATTTCATGCATTTAATGTGTTGATTAATTATTCAAGACACTTTAGATGTCTCCTTCGCAATTCCATAAGTTGAGCCAATAGACTTATTGAGGCTTAATCTCATTAAATCTCTCAAACAAACTTTCTTTAATATTACTCTTACGCCATTAGAGCATGAGTCTTGCAATACTTTTCATTGTTGTGACTTCATGCCGCTTATTGAGTCAAGAAATAAACGACTCAGAAAAGTATCCTACAATCATTTAATTATTTTTTGTTTCAAATAAGGTTCCCCATTGTACCCACTATATTAATTTTCTACTTGGGGATTTAGCATATGTTAAGTTTATTATGTTTCTCTAGTAAGAAATTCATTATTCTATGTTTCTTTTTGTGTGAACAGACCCAAAGCACATAGCCCCTTCGTTAAGGCCTCCTACATTGAATTGTTTATGACTTCATTTAAGTTGTCATGCCTTATTGAAGAAACTCCCCAAATCAACTTAGAACCATGTAGTTCTTATTTGCCCTTGTTTTCATTGTCTTGTACCCTTGTCCTTAAAGTTAACTAGTGTTTGTTAAAATTAACAAGCGTTTGTTATCTAGTTAGGCTTCTAAGATATGAGCCTTCATCTTAATAAAGAATACTTTTAGTGCCATTAATTAATTTCCATCTTTATATAATTTGAATGAAACATATCAAGCACATTCTTCATGGTGGATTTGTAGAATGAGCTATTAGTTTATCAAGTATCCACTCAAAACTATTTACTCCATTCATACCTTAACTTGAATTTTTATCAAATCAATTCATGCTTATAACAAGGCACAATTTTCCATAACAACTCATATTTTTCCAACTTTCAATGCACAAGTAAAAACAACACTCTTTTCCAAGTAACCAATTCACACAAGTGAGGTAATAATCATCTTATTCACTATGTAAGATTTATCAATATTTACATATTTTGAGAAACACAAGCTCCTATACTTCATACAATACATTGTTTTCAAGGCACATGTTTTCAAATGTATGTCGTTAAATTCTTTATAAAAGAATTCCGAAAAAGGTAATGTTGGCTTTACAACAAAGAAAAAATTCTCATACTTACTTTGATAGAAAAAAAACCTACAAGATCCATAGCACTTAAGAAACCCAAACAAGTTGCACTTGTAGTTTGTTTAAACTTGAGGTCACTATTGACTCAGGTGCAAGGATGGACCCCCGCCGAAAGATGTTTTAGTTCGCTCTATGAAATCACTGCCATACATACTCTCTGCAACATGAGAATAAGGTGCGATGTAGTTCTACAGAATATTAAAATAAAATAGAGAAGATGATTCATCTCTTGCGTTTCACATCAAGTGCTTCGTCAAATTTGACGAATCGTCAACTTGTAGCAAAATGTACAAACCCTCACACTTTCTTCGAGTTCAACCGATTTTTTCATATGTATTTATTGCTCTAATAAACCAAATGCAAAAGATTTAGTAATTTAAGCTTTTGTAGATCCAATAAATCTTGCATAACAGAAACTTTACCGAAGCAATCAAACTTATGATGCATGATTAGTAAAATAACTTTTAATCTTAGCATTAAGCTACAAGTTTATCCTTCTCAATTAATCAATGTTGAAGATGACTACATTTGCATGTATGGTCCTAATAATTCACCTTGCACTTCGCGATATTCAAATACACTCAACGCAACTTAAACAATTAAGTAACAACAAGAAGAGTGATTAAACCAAACAAGACATTCAACATTTTTTCTTTTAACCGCTCAGAGTAATCCAACGATGCTATAATCCAAAAGGCAATTAACCGAGTTCAATATTTCCAATGAGTAATGAATGACCTATATGCATTTTATCTTTGTTCAAAGCATGCATATTCATAACAATCAAACTAATTCAATGCATTTCTTACTAGAAGATATTCCTTGCAGTTCCAATTAAAATAATGGTTCAATCAATGCATATACATATTTGATTCTACTCATATCATTCTTGTTGCAAACAACGAGTAAGGATGAAATCCAAAACTTCAACAATACTAAAGTCTAATGCAACTAATTATGCATATCCAATTATTGCATATTGTTAAGAAGTCATCGAGCAACTCAATGAATAATGCCCAATGCACAAATAAATATTTGAGCTTAATTACATTGCTAACATATCTTATCATTACCGAATTTAATGACTTCTTTTTAGTAATATCAGAAGCTTAACCACATATTCATTGCAATCCATAATCAAATCAAATTATGGCTAAAACTCATTCAACGCAATCCATAATCAAATCGAATTATGACTAAAACCTAGACCTTTAATCCTCTTATACAATAGATTCGAGATTAACTCGGTGGAGATAATGAATCAATGCATTAAATGCAAGTATAACTCAACTATAATGATTTTCAAAACATCAAACAAGCATACCCAACCAAATAACGAACCAAATGCATCAAATACAAATATAACTCAACGAAGTAATGAATACAAATATAATTCAACCAGGTAACGAATCGATATTCGGATACAAGAATTAACTCAATTGTAATAATGTTAATGCTTCCAGATCAAGAAAAACCAACAATAGAAACAAACTCATAACAACTCAGGCATGAGTAATACTAAAGCCAAATAAACGCATGCACCTTGAGTTCACAACATTCCAATAACGAATGCAAGATAAATATGCAACCAACACAAAACTTCAACAATAAATACTTGCAGGTACGAGCCCAATCAAACATGAAAACAACTCTTTATCTCTTTGCAAATAAATCTCAACACATATTTTAAAGGGTTAAAGCACTTACTTGAGAACGAAGTATAACAATGGTTGAGGGTTGAATCCCGTATGCTTTTTGAGCGGCTTTCATAGTTGCCTAAAACAACTTTCAATCCTCTCCCAAACCCCAACCATGAATTAGCCCCAAAATAGACCCTTGGACGTCTCCTTTTCTCCTTGGATCTCATAACAACAATTAAGCTTCAATTCTTATAAATGCTCAAAAACCGAACTGTCAAAAGTCATGACAAAACTACAAGACATGTTTTTATACCACTCCTAGACTGAAGAGAAAAATTAAGACAATAATTTCTTCAACCAATCAAAATGCAAAAATAGAACATGTTTTTCTCTTGTTTTTTAACTATCATGCCTACAATCATGCTCAACTTGAGTTTTGCCACTTATACATGCATGGGTAGGTCAAAAATCTGTAGAGCTTTGCTAGAATGTGTCAGCGATGCCTCCAACTGAAGGTTAAAAAGTCAAAAGAGCCAACCATCCACAAACCCGAACTCGCCCAACATGAACTCTAACTCATGTTGAGTTGAGTTACCAAAAATGCATTTCAAAACGTAATCCAAAATAATAAAAACTAGATTAACTTCCGTAGTCAAGTCTGTAACAAAGCCAATAGTTCTAAGATTCAAGCGTCGAATTGGTGGCTTCAAATAATGCCATAGGGGACGTGGTGCATTATTGTCTTGGCTACTCCTATTTATGTATTTAAAATTTAACCGAAATTAACACAATGCCTTTGTTCAAGCCTATAAGGGCTTTTAAAACATTTTAGTTTTTCCTTTAACATTATGCCAATGGCTATGACACCAATCAATTTTCTTCATTTAGGCATTTCAGTGACCAAAAAAATGCTAAAACATTACCTTCATAATGCTTATGCCTTTATGGCATTAACAACTTCATTTTTAAACTTATGTTATTGCCTCTGCATTGCCCTTAGGGGTTCAAACATGCAATGATTGGTTAGTCTACAGGGATGCCAATGAACTTATTACTTAACACTGCATCTGATCAACTACGTTATCAAGATGGATCTATCAAGTTGATAGGCATTGATAGCGTGATAAATTTTGGTTATTTGCACTATCTACCCTATTTATAAATCGATAATGCTAATCACACAAGCACTAATCCCAACACCAAACAAAATTGAAATCATTTCAAAATTGGGTTTACCAATAGTTTCTTTGCTAAAATGCTATGTGATCTATGTGGCTCTGAATTGAGCTTTTAATGCTAAACAAATGCTCGAATCCACATGTTAATAAAATCACAAGAAAAACATCAACATCATCTATATGTTCAAACTTCAAGATGTAATAACAACAAAATTGAAAAAGTGCAGAACACAACATATGTAACTTAGCAATTTCATTGTTTGTACATGCACTACAACAATTCTTAACAATAATAAAAAGTAAATGCAATTATCACAATGATCCATTTCAAGAGTTCCCTTTGCCACAAACGACAAAATATAGTCAAATGTTCATCAACTAAAATAAACACAACAAAAAATCAAAGTACTCAAATCTGGGGATATGACATCCTCCTCATAAAATAGTATTGGTGTGGTGGTTCACTGAAACAAGTGAAGGTAAGTGTTATGCATAAGGTTCTTGTCTTCCCATACATTGTTTCTCTCACTCATTGGATCCCACTGTATTAGTACCCATTGGATATTCCTTTTTCATAGCTTAATGTTGTGCTGGTCCAACACTTGTACAAACTCTAGTTGAAGGATCTCATTATCTTCCACTTGTAAGTTACACCAATCAATTACATGTGAATGATCAACAATGTATCCCTTAAGTACATAACTGTGGAATACATCATGAATTTTTGAAAGAGATGGGGGAAGTACTAATCGATAAGCCATCATATTGATTCATTCAATCACATCAAATGGCCCAACAAATCTTGGAGATAGCTTCACTGCTTTGTCAAACTTAATAGAGCTCTTACAAAGGTGAACTATTAAAAGATGTTATCAACATGAAATTCACGTTTAGAATTTTTCATATCAGCATAACTCTTTTATTGATCCGAAGTTTTAAATTTTGCCTAAGAATTCATATATGCGTGTTATAATCATTCAAGACTTCAATTTCGGGAGTGACTCCATTGTCAAAAACATTCCTAGTCAAGTGGAGTTCTACATTTTTTGTTATACAAGGCCTCAAAAGGTGCTATCTTCAGCGAATAATGGTATCGTTGTTATAAGTGAATTCAACCAATGGAAAACACTCTTCCCACTTAGTGGGCTGATCCATTACATACATGTGTAACATGTCGTCAACTACTTGGTTGACATGTTCAATCTACCCATCTATTTATGGATGATATTTGAACTAAAGTTTAATTTTGTATCAAACACATTAGTCAAGCTCTGTGAAAAAATGAGATGTAAACAACTTGTCTCTATTTGAAATAATTAATTCAAAGATTCTATGGAGTCTTACAATCTCATGGACAAATGTTGTCGTAAGTATAAATGCATCATCCTTCATATTTCTGAGTATAAAGTGAGGTACTTCAATAAATTTATCAGTCACGACTAGAAAAGTGTCATGATGATTTTGGGACTTAGGCAAACCTTCCATAAATTCCATGGACACCATTTTCCATTTTTCAATTGGTATATGACGCAGATAGAGTTTACCTCTAGGATGAAAATGTTTAGCCTTTACTCATTGACATTCAAGGTATTTTGCCACAAAATTAGCGACATCCTTTTTTATTTTATGTCAAAAAATAATAGATTTTCAGTTCATGAACCATCTTTGTCACACCCAGAGGCACATAATAGGGAGCATTATGGACTTCATCCGGTACTTTAAGTCTCAAATCATTTGTTGCAGGGACATAAATCGTGCCTTGGAGCCTTAATAGACCAACTAAATCGAAGGTGAAATATGGATTTGTACCCTCTCTTGCATTTGCAACATTTTTTTCTTGGATTTTAATGTAAAAAGGGTCTTTTGGTTGTTGTTCAAGGACCAAATCCTTGAATTCAAACATGATACAAAAAAGGACAACAATAAATGCTCATTGGCTTAGTGCATCTGCAACTCTATTATCTTTACCCTTAATATATTCAATATCAACATCATAATCACTGTTGAACTCCAACCATCTATGTTGTCTAACGTTCAAAATATCCTATATGAAGATATGGGTAAGCCCACAGTGATAATATTTTATTACAAAATGTTTTCCTAGTAGGTAGGGTCTCCACATTTTCAATGCATGTACTACCACAACAAGTTCTAAATTGTGTGTGGGGTAGTTTACCTCACGAGTTTAAATTTTTATTGACTCATGAGCTACCACATGTCCATTATGGGACATCACACTAACGATACCTTGCTTAGAGGCATCATTTTAGATTGAAAATTACCTATTTGGATCCGGGATTAGCAAAGCAAGTTTTATAGTAAGTAATTCCTTCCTTCAGTATTTGAAAGGTCGATTGACATTCCTCAGTGCCAATAAATTTCTTTCTTTTGCATTGTAGTGAAGTTATTGAGTTGGCTAGTTTAGAAAAGTTCTCTACGACCCTCCTCTAATACCCAACCAATCCCATAAAAATTTTAACTTCGTGCACATTTCTCAAAGCTAGCCTTTCCATGATGGCTTTGATCTTTGTAGGATCAATGGATACTCCATCTTTTGAGATCACATGACCCAATTAATGTATCTTATCCTGGAAAAATGAACACGTGGACAACTTACCAAAAGCATTTATTCATGTAATTGTTGCAACACTATTCATAAATGTTTCTCATGCTCTTGTATATTTCTTGAATATACCATAATCTCATCAAGACATAACAAAATAAACTAGTCTAGGCATTCCCTAAATATGTTGTTCATAAGGTTCATGAATGTTGCAGGTGCATTCGTTAACCCAAAGGACCACATTGTAAATTTATAGTGCCCATAGTTTGTCCTGAACACTATTTTATGGATGTATTCATCCTTAATCATGAGTTGATGGTACCTAGATCATAGATCAATCTTTGAAAACAATACTGCACCCTGTAGTTGATCGAAGAGGTCATCAACACCAAGCAAAAGTACTTATTTTCTATAGTAACCTTGTTAGCATTCGATAATAGATGCATAAACTTAAGGTTATGTCATTCTTCTTCACAAAAAACATTGGTGCTCCCCAAGGAGACTCACTAGGCCTTACAATCCCTCAATTATAAACTCATACAATTATGTTTTCAGTGCTTGTAGGTCTGAGGTGTTCATACGATAGGGAGTCTTTGATGCTGGAGTAGACCTAAGGAGTATATGATTGCAAAATTGAACTCATGAACTAGTGGCATTCCCAGTAATTCTTTCGGAAACACATCCTTGAATTCCCAAAGCAAGGGATGATCATTTATGTTTGGTTGTTTCTATTTGAGCAACCCCTGAAATTAGAATGAATACAACATGCAACCCTTCCTTATTACTTTTTATAGTTGCATCGTTGTCACTAAATGCATTCTGATGGGATTCTTGGTACCTCATAGTACTACAATTTGTTTATGATCATCTAGGCAGGTCTTGCTGAAATAATTCAACCTTGATTTGTGCTAATACAACTAGTCCATGCTCAAAATCACGTTATAGGACCCTAGGGGAATAATGTACAAATTTAACATTGTAACCATTCCCCCTAAGTCCAAGCTAACTTGTCTAACCATTTTCATGATGTGGCAGAGTTTTACAATGCTCAACTCCACCTCCTAATTCTCTTTCAAAATTTTAATATGCAACCACAATTTTTTAAAACAATAGGGGAAACAAAATTGTATGCAGTGCCAAAATCAACCAAAACATAAATTTGCTGGTTCAAAAAGTTACCTTTCATTTCTGCGAGAGTGGATTGTTGTTTTACAGACTTTCTGTCCAAGGTTGTGTATATTTGCCTTATTTTCTACTTCTTTACAAGGCAGTCCAACACATAGTGATCCCCTTTACAAGTCCATTAACCCCCAATAGATCCTTTAACAACAACATGCACTTTGTTGGACCCTATTGCAGGTGTACCAACAACCCTAATAACCTTTTGATACTTTTGGTTTTTGTTATCAACTTTTTCTTTTGCACTTTGGAACTATTCCCAAGTTTACTAAAACTTTTCCTATTTGGTTCAACAATATTTTTGAAACTTTTAGGACTTATAACAAACTTTTGTTTCCCATTTTTCTATTTAAACTCCTACCTGGCCTTAACATGGGCGTTGTCTTTTTCCTCAGCTCTGTACGCAGATTCAAGCACTTCGTACATGGTAGACGGGTTGGTTAGATAAACATTAAAATCGATGTTATCACTTAATCCAACTTTGAACTTAGACACCCTTACTTCCTCATCATGTATATCAGGTGCATGACGTAGAAGGCTCATGAATTTTGTCTCATATTCAACAACAAAGGGAGATCCATGTGTGAGGAGTTGAAACTTAGGTCTCTTCATTTCTCTATGGGAAACAAAGAGTTATTTATCCTTAAATTCCATTTCAAACACTTCTCACGTGTTCGTGTTATCCATATAAATTTTTTATTTGCTCAACTTCTCCCAACAAAGGGATATTTCTGAATCCAACTAGAAAACAACAAACCTTTCCTTCTCATTTGAGGTCATAGGCTAAAATTCAAAGTATCTTTGCAAGGCCACCAACTAGGGTTCATTAACATCACTAGCACCTTCATTAGTGAATAGAGGTGCTAGTTGCTTTTTCAAATCCAAAAAGAATTGTGTAATTGCAGCCACCCTTTCTTGTTGGCCTTCAAGATTACCTTGTCCCTGGTGTTCATTCTCAACATTTATGTTCTGATCATTATTATGGCCAAAATGATGGGCCATGCAATCTTCTTGAGCAAGCATCCTTCCCGTAAGATTTTCAAAGGATGTAAGAATGGATTGTAGAACCATTATAGTATCTTAACCCTTTGTTCCTAAGTATTTTCAAGGTTATTATTAGGGTTTTGATCCTATTGATCCCTGGCAACAACTCTACCCTTGTGACCTTCACAATTATTAGCTTTGTTGTTGACACATCCTGATCAAGTCCTCACCATCCTATAATTTACAGAACATACATCAGTCTTAGGTACAACATATAAAAAGTCTTAAACATTTAATACCCAAATTTCCCAAGTGTTACAACCTGGCTCTAATATTAGATGTAGAGATCATCGATAATGAGACTCATTTTTTTTTCCCATTCAACTAAGTGTTTTCCATTTGTTATGCAAGATAGACTTGCTAACATTACCAATTAGTTTAAATAAACATGTGTACTTTATCAAAGTATCGGATTCATGTGAATTTTGACTTGTGACATTTGTCAATTTCATATTGACTATTCAAAGTCAAATAGTTTGACCAAGCCCATGGTCTAAGGTAGACTAAACCCATAACCTTCACTTGGAATTGATTTTTACTTTGTTTGCATCCACGATCTGGTTCCTTTATGCTTCATTGAGGCTAAGTCCCAACATTTATATTTGCAATTTGGAGGTAAGCTTCGCCTAATCAGGGCATGAGTGAATGCCACCACTTCATTTCCCCTAAAGGACCCATGGAGTCATTAACCCCTACCCTCCTTAAGTTGAGCTTTGCCTTTTGCATTTCATGAATATAACGTGTTGATTAGGTATTCAAGTAAGCTAATTTTGATGCCTTCTTCTTAGTTCCATAACTCAAGCCAATAGATTTATTGAGGCTTAAGCTAGTTAAATCTCTTAAACAAGCTTTCTTATTAAGTTTGTGTTTAATATTGTTCTTAAGTTATTATATCATAAGTCTTTGCAATATTTTTCATTATCGTGACTTTATGGCATTGATTGATTCAAGATGTAAATGACTCATAGACAAGTATTCCTCAATCATTTAAGTATTTATTGTTCTAAACAAGGGTCCCCTTTGTATCCATTGTATTAATTACGTTCGTAGAATTTAACATACACTACATTCATTTTGTTCCTTAAGTAATAAATCCATTTACCTCTCTTTCTCTTTGTGTGAACAGACCCAAAGGGTATAACCCCTTCGTTAAAGCCTTATATATTCAATTATTAATGACTTTATTTAAGTTGTCATGCGTCATTGAGGAAATTCCTCAAGTCAACTTACAATTCTATAGTTCTTAGAAGATTCACCCTTGTTTTCATTGTTGTAGCTTTGTCCTTAAAATTAACAAATGTTTGTTATCACATTAGGATTCTAAGATATGGGCCTTCATCTTAATGAAGAATAATCTTATCACCATTAATTAATTTCCATCTTTATATAACTTGAATGAAACATATCAAGCACATTCTTCATGGCAGTTTCATATGAATGAGCTATTAGTTTATCAAGATTCCACTTAAACTATTTACTCCATTCATCCCTTAACTTGAATCATTTAAAAATCAATTCATGCTTATAACAAAACACATAATTCCATAACAATTCATATTTTTCCACCTTTTAATGCACCAAGGAAAAAAACACTCTTTTCCAAGTAACCAATTCACACAAGTGAGGTAATAATTGACTATCTTATTCACTACATAAGATTCATCAATATTTACATCTCTTGAGAAGCGCAACTCAAGATCATATACTTCATACAATACAATGGTTTGAAGGTACATGTTTCCAAATATATGTTAAAATATTTACAAAATAACGCAAAAAAAAGTAATATTGGCTTTACAACAAAGAACATCTTCTCATTTTACTTTGATAGAAAAGAAAACCTGCAAGACCACAACACTCAAGCAACCCAAACAAGATGCATTTGGAATTTGTCAAAATTCGAGGTCACTATTGACCTAGGCACAAGGATGAGCCCCCACCAAAAGATGTTTTAACTTGCAGTGAACTGGATTCCATACATACCCAATGCGACATGGGATCACGACTTGATTTAATTATGTAAAACATTAAAATAAAGTAGAGACACGAATCCATCTCTTGTGCTTTGCATGAAGTGCTTCATCAACTTTGACGAGGATACGTCACATGGCACATTTTCACCAATTTTGATGAACCATTGACCCACAATGAAAGGTAAAAACCCTCGTACACTTTCCTCAAGTTCAACCAACTTTTTTGTATGCATTTATAACTATAATAAATCAAATGCAAAAGATTTAGTGATTTAAGTGTCCATAAATCCAATAAATCTTGTTTAACATAAACCTTTCTGACGTAGTCAAACTTATGATGCATGATTAGTAAAATAATTTATAATCTTAGCATTAAGCTATACGTTTATCTTTATCAGTTAATCAATGCTAAATGTTTAGTTGCATGACTACAGATGACTACATTTACATGTATGATCCTAACCATTTACCATGCCCCTTACGAGATTCAATACACTCAAACTCGACTTAGTAATTAAGTAACAACAAGAGGAGTGATTAAACCAAAAAGGTATTTGACCCTTTTTCCTTTAACCGCTTAAGAAATCCAAAAATGTTATAATCCAAAGAGTAATTAACCGTGTTCAATATTTCCAATGAGTCATGAATGGCCTATGTGCATTTTATCCTTGTTCAAAGCATGCATATTCATAATAATCAAACTAATTCAATGCATTTCTTACTAGAATATCTCCCTTGCAGTTCTAGTTACATGGTTCAATCAATGTATTCACATATTTGATTCTATTCATATCATTCTTGTTGTAAGCAATGAGAAAGGATGAAATCCAAAACACTAAAGTCTAATGCAACTAACTGTCGTGGGCTAGATTTGATAACAAATCCAATAGTTCTAAAGTTCAAGCTTCAAATTGCAATGCAATAGGGGACATGGTGCCTTAGTGGCTTGGCCATTTTTTTTATTTTTTAATTTTAAATTAATTTTACACAACACCTTTGTTCAAAGCCCATAAGGGATTTTAGAACATCTTAATTTTTACGTAAACATTACTCAAATGGCTATGGCACCAATCAATTTTTTTTATTTAGGCACTTCAATGACAAACAAAATGCTACACCATTACCTTCATAATGCTTATGCCTTTATGACATTCAAAAACTTAGTTTTTAAACTTAAGCTATTGCCTCGACATTTCCCTTAGGGGTTCAAACATACAATGATCAGCTAGTCTACATGTATGCCAATGAACTCATGGCTTAGGATGCATATGATCAACATCATTCTCAAGATGGATTGATCACGCTGATAGGCATTGATAGCGTGATAGCCTTTTTATATTTATGCTATCGACACTATAGATAAATTGATAATGCTAATCACACAAGTATTATCTTGACACCAAGCAAAATTGAAATCATTTCAAAACTGGGTTTACAAATTATTTATTTGCTACGTGTGGTTATGGATTATGATTTTAATCTTAGTTAAATGCTTTGATCCACACATACATGAAATCAAAATAAAAACATCAACAACATCTTTATGTTCAAACTTCAAGATGTAATAACAACAAAATTGAAAAAAATGCATAACACAACAAACGTAACTCAACAATTTCATAGTCCATATATGTAGTACAATTCATATCAATAATAATAAAAAAATGAAATTATTACAATGATCTATTTTAAGAGTTTTCTTTGCCACTTGAACAGAAAAGTATAGTCAAATGTTGAGCAAATAAAATAAACATAGCAAAAATCAAAGTACTTAGATTTGGGAATATGACATATTGGAAGCAAGAACCACAAGCAAAGTGTCCTAAGGAGGGTGACATTTTTTTTACAAGCCAGTGCTTTCTCTATAATCCTTAGGCTACATCAACTATATTTAAGGAGGGGATGGACTGAGAATTAGTGAGTCATTAGGATCGGAGACACGTTCAAGTCCAGATTAGTGTTAGTAAGGGTAAAGGTCCAAAGGAAAATGATATTTAGTATTATTTGCCATTATTGGAAATAAAAGGAGAAAATAGATATATGAGATGTCGAGGAGTCAAAGAGTCATTGGAAAAGAAGAGTCAAGAAGGAAGTTGAAAATCCTTTATAGGCCAATTTAAGGAGAAGGCTAAAGTAGACCATTAGTCAATGAAATATATCTTTGGTCTCATTCAGGTGTTAATGTGTGTATTCTTCTCCTTCATTTATTTATTATCATTCCCATCATTTGATTAATAACTTGCCAATTTGGTTATTTATTCTTGCCACTAAACTCAGTCAACAATGGTGTGGCTATTGTTCAAAAGCTCTGGTCTCCAACATTTGGGTTTGCTCACAGTCTTCGCAGCTTAAGCTCAAGGTTTCAGATCCTCCTGCTCCCATTGGAATTTTTTTTTCTCCATGGGACATGCAAGTTTCCCATAATATTTTTTTTGGTATTTTGCATGAATTTTGGTATTAGAACCCTAGGCACTTTTAAGTGTTGGTTACATTGGCTGCTATCAAAATAGTGTAGGTATGAGGAGAGGAAAGCGTAGCCTATTGAGTCACATGAAGGAGTGTAGTTAGGGATAATATCTTCCTTTCAAATATTGAATTAAATCTCAAATATTTGAAAGGTTATGATATAATTTGAGGGATGTGCTTTCCTATTCATTTCAAGGAATAAGGAGAGAAAGAACCTGCATACTTTGCCAAACTGATGGAGAATATTTAGTGATAGTCTTAAAAAACTATGTTGCCTCCACAATCTAATGTAGGCCCCTTGAAAAATAAAAGCAAATGGATATTATTTTTTATGGAGAGATAAGGAGCTGGATATTATTTTGTATGAAGAGATAAGGAGATGGATATTCTGCCACATTTTTCCTTGATTGGTAGTGTGAATAGTAGGAGGTGGTTCTTAGAGAAAGGTGTATTTATCTTTAATTATGGCAAAGGATGGAATACGTCCCACACAATGTTGCCATCAATAAATGGATAGAGAAAGGCTTGCAAAATATGGACAAATAGTTGACATTCCAAGGATATGGTGAAAATAAATCCCAAAATAGGAAAGTGACAATTGGATAAAGATGAAAAAATCCAAGTTCTTACTTCTCATACTGTATCTCCAGTACCAATCACCATAGGAGTTCCTGGACTGAAGGAAGGAGTTAAGGTTCTGAAATGATTTGAAACACCCTAGGCTTACAAATGTGGTAGCCATTATGATGAATATTTCATTTATTATCTCTCTTCTTATTGAAAGTATCATTTGGCGTGTAGCATCACATGCTAGACTCTTCTTTATGGCTATTCTGCCCTTACCTAAAGGATGAAGAGAGCTATATAATGTTTATGATTTTAAAAATTTAAAATGCAAATGAGGTTGTTTAGATTAGTTAGTTTTAGAAGTGAGGGGAATTCGTCATGAAAGGCCATGGAGAGTAGGAGTAAGATTACATTAGTTATCTCAAATACATTTGTAAGGGAGTAAAATTGTAAAAACTTGAATATTTAGGGTCTTTGTGTGTCTCAGGACGAGATACTTATATAAGTTCGGATGAGTGTTAGCAAGGGTAAAGAGAAATGATATTTAGTATTATTTGGAGAAAATAAATATATGTGCCAAAAATAAGGAAGTCAAATAGTCATAGAGAATAAGACTCATGTGAGAGGAAGTTGAAAAACTTTAAAAGCCAATGTGAGGAGAAGGATCAAGTAGACCATTTGTTCAATGAAATACATCTTTTATGGTCTCATTTCGATGATAATTTCTTATTATTATCCTTATGGTTTATTATTTACATCATTTGGTTTGAAAATATGTTGTATTTTATTCTTCCACTAAACTACACCAACACACAAACAACAATGGTGGGTATAAATACCTTCTTGTTTTAAGACTTTGTTAATATTAACAATCACAAGGAATGAATTCCATTTGGATCTCAAAAAATTACCAATATTAGGAACATATTGGTGATCTTGCATAGTAATACCTCTTACGAGACTACAATATGAAATTCAATCTTACTAATAGACTTATATTAGTCTTGAAACTACTACTCTATATAATCAAATCCAATCTACCAACTTTCAAGGCAACTAATATGATATAAAATAGGTTTTGTATCCATTAATAAAAAACAACTCAAAAAGATGGAAAGGTAAGGAATAAAATAATTTTGAACATAAACGATATAACCGAGTTGACCATTATAATTGTGCAAATTACAAGAAACTAATATTTAAGACACTAGTAAAACTTAGTCTTTGTTAAACATATTGCAATACCTATTGACCAATTTTGAGCCCTAAGTCAAAATGGTCAACCCATATGGGTTGAAACTTTTTCATAGGGTTGTTAAAGATTGTATATAGTTGTAATGGTCTCCAAGTGGTCATATTGGTCCTTGACTAGCTTTGTTTAAAGTTGGGTCTTTCATGTACTTGTATAGTCTCAAGGTCATTTATGAGATTATGGTGTTGTCATGTGTGGTCAAGGTCATATTATGGTGATGTGTCATTATATAAGGTTTTTAATGTGTCTTGAAAGTCATTGTCATGCACTAACCTATTATTATGATTGTCATACATCACAAAGTCTTAAGTCACATTTTTAGGCCAAAATGGATAAATTGTATGTACTATCCTCAAAGAAAAACATTTAAGGAAGTGAAATAATGTAACTAATGTTAGAAAAGGGTCAGAGAATAGTCAGGGTCAGAATAAACTTGCAGTTTTATGCTCAGATTGAGAGAAATACTCCTTTGTAGGCAGTTATAGGCACTTGTACGAACTTGGAAGATCTATTTATAGGTGAAAATGGTTCAGAGGAATTTATTCAGATTCTAAAATTCATATTCACACTTTTAATTAAGTTTTAGGTCTCAGAGATGCAAATAACTCTCTCTCTCCTCCATCGCTCCCTTCACAAGCTCATAAAGACAAATTTCAAATGCATGGTAAGGGCATGAGAGATAAAGTTGGAGGCTGAAATTTTGGGAAATGTTATGGGTCCTATTAGGTTCAAATTTTTGGCATTGATTTTCAGATTTATCCCTTATCCTTTATGAGTAATTATTAGAGTGCAAGGAGGTCACTATGTCTTGTCCATTCAAGTAGGGTCTAGTTTTACTTCTGTTTATTCACTTCAAAGTTTGATGGAGGAGAATGGATTTATGAGATATTTTCAAAGAAAAAGGAGTCCTTATAATTTTAGTTTCACCAATCAAATAAATTATATGAGGTGTCTTCATCAAAGGAACTCGTGTCTCAAGTGTATGGAACATATCATCCCGACTGCAAGCATTTTGGCTAGTTTGAAATTTTCCCATACTCAAAAGGTTCCAAGTGACTCATTATTCATGGAAAACCCATCAATATTATATTATTAATGTTCTCTCTCCTTGAAAAGTGGTTATTTGTAGATAGTCCTTTAAGAGGTATCATGTTCTTGCTCTTTAAAATCATGATACAATGCATTAATAGTAATCTATAGGCCTGATTGCCAAACCTAGCCTAAATGAAAATGGAGGATCAATGATAGCATGTGAGATCACCATTAAACAATTATATGTCTAAGAGAATGATAATAAGATCAAAATGTGTTCTCAGAAAAGGGTTGGAAGGTGTTTTAGTCACCCACAGGTCTGTAGACCTATAAGTGGACATTCATGGACTACAAACCTTAGGTTGAGAATGTTCAAGTAGCCCCACCTCTCCCACCAACATTTGGTTGGCCTTGATAGACCCATTTGAATCATCAAAAAGGCATGAATAAACCATAGACTCCAACTTTCATGCATAAGACTACCATACATGAGTTGCCTCATACAGGGCTGTACATACTAAGGAGTAATTTGAGATTGTATAGTGCTAAGTAGGAGACCCACATGATATTTAGGTAGATGATATGAAATTGGACAACATTTTATACAATATACAAATGTTAAATACCCAAGAAGTTGTCTTCAATAGTCTATCCATGCTAAAAAGGTAGACCTACATGTCACATACCTGTAGGTCCTCATTTTGGACAAAATACTTTTGCTCATATAAGGAATAGTATGTGCAATAAACATGACTCATAATAGGTATGAGATAAGGCAAAAAACAATGAAACACCTAAGATATCTGAGAGTCATAAAAGGGTTGAGGTGACTAGTGCCATAGCCACTAATTGAGTTCACAATCCTAGGATTCATACATAGGTCTGTGTATGGAGACAAGAAAGAAAAAAGTTTGAAGATGATATAAAAGGCTAGTATCCCAAGGTAGTGAGAAGGAAATTTAATGAATTTTAGTTACTTTCAAGTTTCCAATGACTTAATTGAAGAAGGCCGAATTTTAGGGCTTAACACTCCATCACTAAATGATCACCTACAACCATCCTTAGGTACAAACATAAGACATATTAATGGTCATTTTAAAGTTGAAAGGTCATTGAAAAGGTGGTAGGGATTCAAAAAAGGGTAAATAGTTCTCAGTAAAATAATAAATATTCTTGAATGCCCAATTATTTGTATTAAAACCTCATGAACATAGTCAAACCTCAATGATGACCTACATGTTAGTCAAGGCAACTCAGACTAATTACAAATTTGAGGAGAAGATCCAATGAATATAGTGAAATTGGAGTGTGGAGGGAAAGACAAGTGCTAAGAGTCAATTGAGATCAAAGTAAACATGAATATTTAGAGAAAGATGATCAAACCAACTCATTTGAACCTTGCATAGACAGTCAGCTGGTACCTTCAAGTCTACCTAGTCAAGTGCAAAAGCCCTGCTTGTGTTGAAGGGAAAAAGGGTATATTGAAATAATTAAATCAAGATTGAAACAATTATCTGATAAATTATGACCTCCATAAGACCTTCAAACTAAAAAAAAGAGATGGAAAGATTTATAGGTCTGTTCAAGCCTGTAAAGCCTAAGACTACATATGCAGACCTATATACACAATCATGTGAAAAGTGGTCTGATGAAGGTGAAATGAGATTTTGGAGACATTTAGAAGTTGGAAAATGTTGGCATAGACTCTAAATAGGCATCTACATGCAGAGAAAGACAATAAAGTAACCATTTTGGCTTGTGAAGACCTCCTCAAGCTCCTCTAATGTAGGAATGTAATTTAAGACCAATCTTCTCTCAATTGGTGAGACCTTGATTTGATGAATGAAGACAAATGATTTTCATAAATGGTGGAGGGGTCCCCACAATGCAAACTTCTAGCATTGGTTGTTAGTTTAGGCCTTCAACCTTCATGAACAATGGCTAAGATGGTAGATCACTTTCTAATGGCCTAGTTGCAACCCGAGAGGCACTTTCTTGTGCTTGGATTTGTATGAAAAAGATTCATGGGAACCTGAGCACCTAAGGATAGTTGAGGAAATTTTTCTACTTGACAATTTTGGCATTGGTTTAGGGGTTAAGGGCCAAGGGTTTATGAATAATCACTAAGAACTCAAATAGGTCTAAACCCTCCTAAAACCCTAGTAAGGACCCGATGTGAATGATTGGAATTTAAAGTGCATGAAATTAATTTAATTTATTTTGAAACCTCCTGAACATAGTTAAACACTCCAACTAGGTTCTCACCATGAACTTTGCTTGTATCTGTAATTATATGGACTACATTTAATGCCATGTTTTGTAGGGTTTTAAGCTATTTTTTAGGGTTTTGAGTAATTAAATAGATGAAAACTATTGGGGAGGATGATTTGAGATGTGTCCTACCTTTACAAGTCCAGAAATACATACAATACACCATGGAAGTGATCCTACAGGTCTGGGTTTTGAATATAATTTGAAAAGGCTTAAGAGAGAGAGTAGGTTTTGGGACCATTTCATTCTCATACTTACACAGGGTCTCAGGATATCAAATTTGGCATAGAGGTTGGTTATAGGATATGTAAAGTGAATAACACACTCTTTGGTGGTTTCACATGTGTGGGAGAGATATGGATTAGAAACTCAGTCTTTTAGGCATGGAGGCCTAATTAGGGAAAGAGAATAGCATAAAAAAGACACTTTCACTTGGTTTCAGGTCATAAAACTTGGCATGAAATTGTAAGGGGATAATGTGTACTCAAATATATATCCATTTTTCCAAGAGTGTCCATACATTATCCTACACAAGGAGGTTTATAGGTTTCTAGGGCTACAAGTATTTGAAAGCTTATGAGAGCTTGGGATGTAAGATAGAGTCTTAGGGCTTGTTTTATGAACCCAAATGAATTGATTCAGGTTTGATAAGGTATGTGAATGCCTTTCATGAAAACATATTTCCTTGATGAATTACAAGTCAAGTTTTGAGCCCTTTGGAAAAAGTTAGGCATAGTAGACCAAGGGGTTTCAAGACACCTTAGGAGTTGGGTGATGATTGCCACTTGAAATGTCAGAGTAAGAGAGTTTCCAAATGTAGGATAGGTGCCAAAGAGGAGGTTTTAAGGAAATTAATGGTGAGATAATGATTAGTAATACCATTTGTCACTCTACACATGCAAAGAAGGGCAGTTTTAAAGAGCAAGTGCAAGGTGTTAAACCAAATTTAAAACTCCATGCCATTTGGGAGGTGAATCATATTCAAAGGAGAAACACATGTCCTTGGAGACCTATTTAGATTGTTCTCTAACTCTTTTCTTATTTTTAACTCCTATATACACTTGGAAATCTCCCTCTTCTACGCCCCTTTCTCTCTCTTCCTCATTTTTCTATATAACCTGCTTATTTTGGCATTGTAAGATATCAACAAATTGGTATGGAGAAGCCTTGATAAATTAAATACTGATTTTACCTTTGGATTATAGATTTTAATTTGGTTTAGTTTCTCAAATTCTTACATAAGTATGTGAAGTAGTCGATGGTTGGATGACAAGTGATAGTTCTCTTTCATTGCATTCATCTCACTCTTTTATGCTTTGTGTGAGTAATTTTCCTTCTAGCAAGTCAAATTATGTGTAATTGGTTGATTTGTGTGTCTTTAAGTGTGAATAAGAATACTAGTGTCTATCATCATACCTACTATTCATCTACATTGAGAAATACATTGCATTCTAACTTCACGTTGAAACACTTTTGTTAGGAGAACCTTGAGTTTTGAGATCAGTTTTGTAAGTTATCTTCCATAGCATATGTTCAAGTAGGATTGTGGAGTTTATACTGGTGCATCACCTCTATTAGATTAGTGTTTAATCTCATTCTATCCCTTTTCCTTCAAATAAATTAGGGTAGTGGTTAGTTTTAGGTGTTGTGCATGGGAGCTAGCCCATAATCTAGAGACTCACCTCTAAGAATTGTTACCCACATCAGATGGGGTGTTTCAATGTTATTCCAAATTTAAGGAGGCTGGAGTAGCCCTCCTTATGGTGAAAATTTGGTTGATAACAATACCTTAATGTGTAGGATAAATTAAATTATGCACAACCTTATATTTCTTCAATAACATGATAAATTTCACTGCACATTCACTCAAGGAAGAATACAACCAATTGAAATAGATAGAGCTGATTTAAATGTAGATGTAACACATTACTCACAAATTATTAATTTCATATCACTTTCATTCATCTAAAATAAATAATGACCTAAACATTTAAAAAAAACTTATTTAGAATGTAAAAACACAAATGAACCTTCTAAAATGTTTATGATAGACACTTTATTAATTAAACAATAAAATACTTGTATTGTTGAACATTATTTAGGTGGAGATTTAATCTTAACACATCCTTTTTTCCATGTGGAGAAAGGGTCCATCTGCCTCTAAAACTAAAACTTTGAAAAAAATTATAGTAGAGCAATGGGATTACGGCTGCCATCCATAATTTTGTTATTAATAATTACCACTATAATTAATTAAAATAATGAAAGAAACATAGAACAAAGGTTGTATTATTTTTTTGATGTTATGCTTTATTGCATGTTTAATTCACTAAAACAACTAATCTCTACCACACAAGGACTCTACTTGATTTCCCCATTTATTTATCTATCAATTCATTCTCATGCAACTCAAATTATTTATTTTATTTCTTTTTGAAATATCTACTTGAAGGCTAAACTCAACACTTCAATTTTACATTGTCTTCACAATTATCCCCTTTATAAATAAAATAAGCTTTTTATATATAATATAAACATTATTCTTCTTTGCTCAAAATACGCAACACCTAAACCTTTTTTTAAATTATTATAAGTTAAATGTGGGTTTTTTAAAGGGCCCAACCCATTTTACAATGGAGAAAAACCATTTAAAGCCATTATCCCAAAAAAACAACCACAAAATCTCAACTTGCAGAGAATAGTACAAAGCTTGCACAATGCTGGAAGCTAACAACGTACCACCGAAAATACAAAAGAAAATAAAAAATGTAAAATAAGGATTACTAGTAAGATTAAAAAAGGTCTTTTAAAGTTTCAACTGCCTCTCATTCCTCTTTTAAAAATTGTAAATGTTTTTCAATAAATTCCTCTTCTATTTCCTCAATGTCAACTGCTTTGTTCTTTGTCTAGCTTCTAGTTCTTTTGCTTGGGTTTGCTTGAAGTAAGATTTCATTTTTCTTCCTCATAGCTTCCTTAAAACATCTGAATACTAGTAGCACACTTTTTTAATGGTGGTATTACTCCATTTGAACACCTTCTTAAGGTCATCCTTAACTGATTTTTGTTCCCTTTCTAATTGTTCAATTCTATCATTCAACTTAAATACTTCCTTCCTTAATTCAAAAACATCTCCCAACATATTCCAATGATATTTATTAAATGTTTCTCAACCCTAGGCTTAGGTAAATCCCCATTAATGTATTGATGGAGAAGGTCTATCCTGGCATTCAATATGTTATTTTCATTAAAGAACCATTTGAGAATGTTGAGTTGAATATTGGACTCTTTTTCTAAGGTATCAATCCTACTCAATAATTCACCATCATAGGTTGTAATCTCCTTCTCTTTGCATATTTTATTCCTTTAATAGTTACTAGCCTATTCCCATCTCCTTTTCCTCCCTTATTCATCCTAATAGGGGAATATCCTCTAGGTAGGGTGCCCTCCTCTTCCTTATACTTCTTGAAATCCTTATTGTAGCTCTAATAATTTAGACACGTCACTAGAGTTTGACAACGAGGTAAGAATCAAACACTTACTAAGATGAAGGACACTAGAAGACATTATAGGTCTATGGTAGCTATCCACTTTACCGGGTTGTACTAGGCCAAAGATGGACTTAAAGAACTAGGTTAGGGCTAGCGTGATCAAGCTCCCAGAAAAATAGGTATCTCTAACTAGTCTAACCATAATAATGCAAGTAACTAAAAGTAAGAAAAAATGTGTTTTAAATAAGAAAGCAAAGTTATCTAAACAAGAAAGTAATTTCAATGATAAATAATGATTTATAAGCATACAAACCTAGGAAATGAAAGACAATTTGAACAAGAAAGATGTTTTCAAAAATAAATGTGAATGTTTTTTAGACACTGTACTAAATTCTTATTCAAAATAGAGATAAACCTATCATGTAATCTCTAAACCCTACCAATAATACTACAACTAAAAAAATGAATTGTGTCACTTTGCAAACAAAGTGCCCTTAGATCGTGCTCAACAAGAATGCAAGAAACCATCAATCGATAATCCAAGCTTGATCTGATTAGGGGAAGGAGTTACGTGATGAGCTATATCCATTATGATGATAAAAAAACCAAGAGAGAGTGAGGTAGGGACAAACATGAGATGTTAGTGCCAATCCAAATACACAAATCAGGTGCATGGCTAACTGATGCAAAACATGAGCTAATATAAACAAGTAAAAACAACTAAGTATCAAGTGAGTCAATCCAGGATGAACAACTAATGAATTTTTTAACTTATAAGGGGAAAGTTAAAGAGATATAAATAATCATATAGTGTGTAGAAGAGGAGTTCAAGATTGATGAAGAGCCAAGAGGAAGATCTAAAGAGAGATGACGAGCTATCCAGCTGAATAAGTTACTAGGAGATGGCTAAGAGTCCAAGAAGAGCTATCCAACTGAATAAGTTACTAGGAGATGGCTAAGAGTCCAAGAAGAGCTTAATAAAGACAAAGAGCTATTGATAAGGAAATATCATCTAGAAGAGAGGTTGAGAGGCAAGTTTGGACTTGATATAAGGATTCCCAAAGTTAGATTTACCAAAAAATGATTGTTTCTAGCCATTGTACAACACACTAGCGCTAAAATGGAAAAACTTGGGTAAGTTGTAGCCTAAGATGTGAGTAAGTAGGAAAATGAGTGGCTTAGTCTATAAATGTGCTAATGAGGTCCAAACAAGATCTAGAAAGGGCCATGCAAGGTGCAAGAGGGACAAAATCTCTCTACATAATTGTTTTAGATCATAATGGTTTATTAGTGATCAAGTGGTAAGCATGAAGATCATACTATAATCATATGGAGGAGTAGGGTGAGAGTAATCATGATTACATATGCCCTTAAATTACATGTAGTTATTGTTCTAGAGAATAAAGAATGTTGTGCAACACCTAGAAGCCACATTAAAAAGAGAGAAAGAGATAAAAAGGAAAATAAAGAACATCACCTACACCTACTTGATAAGAATAATAGTGGATGAAATATTGATGGTGTGATCCAGTGGGTACAAGTTTTAGTTATACATTATCCAACTATAGATCTAACTCTAACTCCATCTCTTGTATAAGGAATAAAAAGTGACAACAAACAAGGGAATTTTAAATGGCATTCACAAGAGTGTCTATTTTGGTGTTCTCCAAACAAGGGATGTGGGAGATCTTGAAGTCCTCAAAAGAGGAGAGCAAATCACACATTTCATCAAAGAGGGGGAAAAACTAAATGCTAAGAACATTCCATAAATTGTGAGTTGAGACACAACTAAGAGTGAGTCAGAGAATAACTACACATAACATGCACCTAGCAAACATGCATCAATCAAGGCTCTAATGATCATGTGATACTTTGAATTGTTGTTCATCTCACTAGTAAAGAAGA
Source organism: Torreya grandis (assembly GCA_037957365.1). NCBI lineage: Eukaryota > Viridiplantae > Streptophyta > Pinopsida > Cupressales > Taxaceae > Torreya > Torreya grandis. The sequence continues at coordinate 1,032,789 of JARHVA010001894.1, read as the reverse complement.
AAATGGTTTAAAAAAATCATGGATCCATGGGTCATTAGTAGTCCAAGCCATTATCATAATTTTTGGGTTGCCTTGACTGCCTCCATTGGTGTGAATCACCATATAATTATGCATCATGATGGGGGTCAAGGATGAAATACATAACCATAAGAGGACTATCTCAGAACAAAGTGAAAAAAGGAAGCTACATGAGGGAGATAAAGAATGCAATAGAGCCACAATTGTATGAAGGAGACTAATTCTAGCCATAACGAGAGGTGAAGAGGAGTGGTAGGAGGCCCATAAAATATGAAGACTAGCTAGAGAAGACTAGAGTAAGTATAAAAAAACTATAACTAATAACCAACAAAACCAACAAAGACCATGGTGAAAGAGAAAGAGGGAGTCAGTAGAGGACCAGTTGAGAGAAAATAAGAACACTACTAAATAAAAGAAACATAAGAATATAATTCTATCTTGAGATGCATTAAAATAGGAGTGCATAGGCCAAAATGGCCAAAGAGACTCACAAGGTCTACAACAGATGTCATGAGATTGATGATTCATCAAATGATGGCCTAGGGAGGGTGTTTTGTCAAGATCTAGGTCTTAACAGGACATCAATGACCCAAGATATGGCTTGCCTCAAAGGCTTCCATCAAAGGCAGGCTGCAGCTTAGCCTACTAAGCTGTGATCTATTCTCTAGAGGGTCTAGAAGGCCTTGGATAGGCCCATAAATATGCCAAAGGGAAGAGAAGTTGGGGAGCATGAAAAATGAGCATTCAAATCCTATGTATCAATTATCATGAATCAAATTTTATGAAGACTAGGGCTAAGGCCATTATTAGTGAGTGATATCTACAAACCTAGATGAGTGAGAGGATGACAATGTTTATGACGCATTGTCATAAGCTTCGTAAGATTTCATTTCCCTGAATAAGTTATTTTTCATGATGTGGATGAAATGGAACTTGAGATCTTAATTGGAAACTATAAAAGCCTCTATAGTGGAGACATTAATAGTTTTGATTCCTTGATGAATAAGTCATGATGAGGGAAGAGGCTCAATAGTCACGGAGATATCTTGAAAGAGGTCTCCTAAGAGCGAAGAGCCACCTTAATGCCCAAAAGAGAAAAGGGGAATGAGGAGTGTTCAATGGGTGTAGGAGAAGTGAATGCCAATTGATAGTTAGCATGATCAAACCATTCATCCTTCAGAAAATAAGATTCATCAATGCACACTGTGGGTGAACCAACATGGCCATGTAAGGAGATGACTAAAACCTTGTCAGATGAATTTATCTTGGAATCGATCCATGCCCAAGGATATATGTTAGTCTCCAAGGTATGAACCTAACCTTCATGCATAAATTGGACCATGTAAAATGTTTATGATGTAATGATATACATGGAAACGATCTAGGGATGACCAAGGATCATGTTTTATGAGAGATCTAAATCTAACACAAAGAACTCAATCCTAATTATCTTAGGTCTAAGCTTGACCCAAAGCTTCATGTTACCCACTGACATAGTTATGTCATTTTTTTAACCAACACAATTGTGGTGAGATTAATAAAGACTTATGTGGCTAATACCCAACTCTTTGAACACCCACAAAGGCATGACGGTCAACATGGCACCCTCTTTGATTATTTATCTCTTGATGTAGATGTCTTTGATAGATGTCTCAATGTAAAATAACAATTTAGCCTTATTTTCACAAATCAAAGGGTCTAAAAAGGAGGTGGGGTTAAAGGACAAGGTAGGTAGGTGAGGGTGATTGAGGATGTCTGAGTTGAACAACTCTTCAATATCATCCCATATTAGCACCTTATTGGAGAGACTAACTTCATCAAAGACAAGGATCCTTTGTTCAGGGAAAAAGTAAACAAGGTCCTAGATGGAGATCCAAATAGAGAGGGACTATAACTCCTCTATGATGGAGTAAGGGTGCTTCCTATCATGGGGAGGGATATTATGCTAAAATATAAACTTGAATTTAGGATTCCTTGCCCTGTAGGTTGTTTTGTGAGACTTGCTTTGCTAGTACATGTAATGGGGTTAGTCACCTAACTCGAGTGCATGCCGATAAAGCAATCATAGAAAATAGAGACTATCAATAGAAAAATACCTTGCTACTATCACTCTTAGCCTTCCTTTTCAGGTTAGCTGAGGAAGAGGAACTAAAAGAGGTAAAAGAGTGAAAAGTAGAGTGATAGGATTTAGCCTTGGATTTCTTCTTCTTCTTCTTTTCCTTATCATGGTAAAGAAGTGGCTATGTGAACACATCCAAATTATGGTTAGTCTCAGCAAGTGAAGAGCTCTAGGGAGTGACCAAGGTCTTAGCACCATTTTACTTAGCAACACATTCCATATTAGAATGTCCTTTCATCTTGTGGAGGTTGTATAATTTGGTAGGATCATAAGGATATGACACCCACTACCCTTCTATGCTCTTTTCAAGGGCCTTATTTTCATTTAGCCTCTTATATTGTTGACCTCATAGCCATTATTTTTGTCTTTCTTCTCTAACATATAATCAATGACACCATCTTTGGTCCTATTATGACTGTGATAACATGAGAAGGATAGATTTTGAGTTGGCATAGGTCTAATGCCTACACAAACCTCAAATGATTTGATATTTAGACACTTGTTAACTGCTTCATTGTAAGAGGTGGGCTCATGCTTGAGGACCTTAAGATAAACCTCCTATCTCAAATATTGTGTGAACATATCATAAATTTGATCATCCATGAACCTTTTATTATACGTGTAGATGCATAAATTCAAAAATTTACTCACCCTTGGCCTAGACCATGATAACGAGCGATTGAATACAAGGGTTAAATGGTATATGGATATCAATGTACTAGAGGAAATCATCTAGCAAGGTTGAGAAAACATATAAATAATCTAGTGGTAGATTATGGAACCACACCAAAGCCTTGACTTGCAAGGTACATGCAAAAAGATTCAACATCATGTTCCCAATCCATAAATGGCATCATAAAGGCCATGATCTGCTCCATGGAAATAACATCCTAGTTTTTTTGAACTTGGGAAGTTCAGGGATTAGAGTGGGAAGGGGAATGGCACACACCTAAGGGGTGGGAGGATTCATATGGAGATATTCATAGGCATGGTTGATGGTTGGTTGATGATGAGATACTTGAGGAGGCTCATGGGGACCATGATGTTGCCTATATAGGTAGGTTCATCACAATCTTGGACATGTGGGAGAAGATGTTGAGGTAAATATTGAGGTGGGGGATGCATATGATGGGGATCCTCTAAATCATGTGGTGGTGAGCAGCCATGGGAATATAATCATTCCATACAAGGATGATAAGGTGATGCAACATGATTATGGGATGGGTCATAATGATCCAAATCCCCATGGTGTTGGCCAAACATGGAAAGATGAGGGTCCACTTGAGGGCATTGATGCTTGTGATAGGCCTCCTATGGATCCCTTACCTACAGTCAATGGTTGAAATCAACATGCTTGTTTGAGACCATAAAGGAAGGACTAAGAGGATGGGAATGATCCACATGATGTGGATGAAAAAATGATTTTAGGTGCCTATGTCTCTCATCAGTGATGATAGGAAGTTCTTTTTGTAGAGTCTCCCTCTAGGAAGGGGATAGAGAACTCAAATAGGAACTCATTGAGGCATGATGCAACAACATCACTACATCAATGTATATATTTGTTAATTTGTCATATTTTAGGTCTTTATAAAGTTTTTTTGTCATGATAGATATATAGGATTCAAAATTAGGTGTTATAACTTGTCAAAATTTTAATTAGAATGGTAATTGGACTTTCCTGCCAAATCTTTCTTTTGAATTTTTTAAACTTTCATAAGAGTCTTCAGTCTTGTTTTAAGAAGATGTAAGGTTTTAATTAGTGTGATTAGGTCTTGAAAAGGTGGGAAAATATTTTCTAACACATACATGACTCACATGATGAGTCATCATGGTGAATAAGATAGTGGTTAGGAAGTTTTCAACATGCAAAACGTAGTTGGAAATTAGTTATGAATTTTGAAGTCTCTTTTGAATAGATATTAGTGTGGGTTTATAGGTCATTCAATGTAGGAGATAATGGAGGGGTTGGGTTAGAATGAATCATGTAAAATAACCCCAAGAAGAATGAATACATAATCTGTTAGTTTGAAGAGAAAAGTGTGATAAACTTTACATTTCTTGTATGTGCACTGAGATTGGATTCATGTGGGATAGAATTATGATAAAGAGATGTGTATGTCATTCTTGAGAAAATGGTGAGTGGATTCTATGTGTTTTGAAGTCCTTTTTTATCTTGAAGTTATTTGTAGACATATGATTAAGAAACTCAAGACAATTATTGTTATTCTTGTGTTATTCAATTCTTGTTTGGAAGATTGAGAATACGTTTAGAAGTGAAAGATTTTGTAGAATAGGTTATAACCTTGGAATTTTTTTAAATGGAGCATATGTTATGAATATTTAGATAACAATGTTTATTGTCTAACATTTCTAAGCAAATTTTAGTTCATTTAGTACCCTGTGTGGCCTGTAAGGTACAAGCGAGACTGGTGTATGTGTATTCTAAAGTAAAAATCACATGTGAGTAGAGTTGACAATCAAATTTACATAATGACAAATTTTTTTCCTTGTATTGTTGAGATCCTTTACACTCCTTTAAGGGTCCTTTCAAACATTTAAATAGAACACTCAAGATAGTCCTGTAGATTGCTAAAATCCATGCACAATCAAATTATGAAAATTGAGTAGTGGTAACCTAAATTTGTTAATGATAATTGAAACATTTGGAGCAATTTTAAAGGGTTTGAAAAAAATGTATGTATCCTTCATATATGTATGAACCTTCCTATAAACCTAATATATCATTCCATCTCTTATCAGGTGAACATAACTCTGAGTATGCACAGAGGGTAAACACAATAGTGTATATATAATGTGAAAAAAAGTCCATAAGGGAGGATATAATACATTAAGAAGGAATTTTGTGATAGTACAAGGCTCAATCAAGAAGCATAGTAATTTTAAACCCTTGGCAAAGCTTCGTGAAGTATTCACACATGCAATTCAAGGAGTCATTCAAAATATGTTACAAAGGTGGTATAGATGTTGAAATTTGATTTGGTAAGTTGGATTGAGTTGGCACAAAGGTTATTAAACCCTTAGATTGATTTTAAATCCTTAATCCTTTATAAAATTGTAAGAAGATAGCTCTCGGGCAATCACTGTTATACTATATCCTGCACTAGGGTTTCTTAACAAAAATTCAAATTGTAAGAGAAACCACCAATGAAATTTTTCCAAATTTGTTCATTGGTCATTGGTTATATGTTAATGTTTATTAATATATTTTTGGGTTTTTAAGTTGAATATATTCATCTTCGTACTAACCCAGGGTACTGTGTGTATACAGGGATGAAAAAGACCTAAAAGGTCTAACCTGAGGTCTTGAAGCATTTGAAAAAAAAGATAAAATAAAGAAGTCAAGCAAAGAAACATAGAGGGCTGAAGGATAAGGAAAAGAGTATCTTAATACAAGATTAGTTTCTCCATAGGGCTCCGTATTGTGTCATACAATCAAGAAAACAACAAAAAAAGGATACTAACTAGCCTATGATAGTGTTCTAGGAGTAGAGAATCAAATCAAAGGTTGTCTAACTCTGTGGATTGAAAGAAAGGAAAAATAGAACCTATGGAACATGTCATTAATGAAAGGAATCTTATAAAGACAATGGAAACCATAATGAACCAAAGGGTAAGTCATTGAACCAATCAAGATGATATAAAGGCTAGTGTAAGAAAGCAAGTAAAGGAGAGAGAATGAGAATGATGGAATGAGATGAGGAAAGTCATTGTGAGAGGTTAGAGAGTCTTAAGACAGAGAAAAATCATATTTTAAAAACCAAAAGACAAAAAATAAAGGAAATTGATGACTAAACAATCTTGTATATAAATAAGATAGTTTGTGAAGGGATAACAACTCAGAGCTAGGTTTCATTTGGCAGAGGTAAGTAAAGGTTTATGAGTTATTTTGTTTCTTGTGTTTCATGCATGAAGGACAAAGATTTAAATCTCTCTACATCAAGGCACTCAAATAGGAATGGGTGATGGGTCTATCCCTAGAGGTAACACACCACCTACTCCTATGGAAGAGAGATACTCATCATTCACGTGAATTTATATAAGATAATCATTGATGATCATATGTAACTCATTGTACCTCAAGAATGCAAGGGGGTCATCTTCACACCTTGTAGGTGAATGTGGAATGGTTTGAAGTCATGCAAAGACATCCTCAAACAAGTTAAGCTCAAACTAATGAAAAGGGGAGAGAGTTCATCGGTTGTACACTTTCCACTCTCATTCTATGGGGAACATTAGAGGGTCATGGTCACTAGGTTGGAGCATGGATACATCTTATATCCTAGAGGCTCTATGTCATTCCATTGTAATCTCCACTTGTTCAAGAGTGAGCTCAAGGGATTCCCCCTAAAGGTAGTGATACTAGTGTCTCATAGGTGGAAGACTAGCCATGGGTGTAATGAAACAAGAACATCCAATAAATTAACATAAGAGGTAATATACCCTAGAACTAGCTGGTAGGAGGACACAAAATAAAATCAAGATAAAACAACCAAAAAGGGATCCAAAACACAAATGAAAGCAAATCCTTATGGATAACAACTAGAAATGGGCTAGGAGAACTCTAAATATGATAGAACTAGAATAAAACCTTATAAAAGGTCCCTTTGGGCATGATAGAATTTAACTCCAATAATTGAATGATCCACTAGGGTTTGGCAGAGGTGTAAGAATCAAAAATATATTGGGATGAAGGACACTATAAGCCACTAGAGGTCTATGGTAGCTATATGGTTTACCGGCTTGCTATAGGCCAAAGATGGACTTACAAAACTAGGTTAAGGCTAGCATGATCAAGCTCATAGAAAAGCAGGTATCTCAAACTGGTCTAGCCACAACAATACAAGTATTTGAAGGGAATAAACAATGTTTTTAATTAGGAAATCAAAGTTATCTAAACAAACAATCAATATCAATGAGTAATGGAAATTAAAAAAAATGTGAACCTAGGAAATGAAAGATGATTTTAGAAATAAAGACATTTTCAAAAGGAAATGCAAATGCATTTTAGAATCTATTCTAAATGCTTATTAAAAATAGACCCTAACATGTAACATATTAAATTTATCAATAATACTACAACTAAATAAAATAATGATGTCACTTTACAAATAAAATGCCCTCAGATTGTGCTCAACAACAATGCAAGAAACCACCAACAAAGAATCCAAGCTTGATATGACTAGAGGAAGAAAGAGTTGCATGATGAGATATATCCAATTTGATGCTAAACAACCCAAGAGAGAGAGAGTGGGGTAGGGATGATCATGATATGTGAGGCTCAATCCAAGTGCACAAATTAGGTGCAAGGCTAAATAATGCATCACATGAGATAATACAACAAGAATAAGAACAACTGAGTAACAAGTGAGTCAATTCAGGATGAACAACTAGAAAATTTGTGAATTTATAAGGAAAAAGTTCAAGAGAGATACACAATCATGTAGTGTGTATAAGAGGATCTCAAGAGATATGAAGAGCTAAGAGGAAGAGATTAAGAAAGATGAAGAGATATACAACTGAAGAAGTTTCCATGAGACGACCAAGAGTCCACGAAGATCTCAAGAAAGATGAAGATATATCAATAAGGAAAGATCATCTAGAAGAGAGGTTTAGAGGCAAGTTTGGACCTGACATAAGTCTCCCCAAATAATTGCCATTTCTAGTCGTTATGAAATAAAATGGAGTTATAAAAAATGAATCTAGGTAAGTTATATCCTGGGTTACGGGTAAGCAGGCAAATGAGTGGTCTAGGCTAATGGTTCTACTAAGGACTAGTATCCTAGGCCAAAAATGTGCCTACAAGGGCCAAATAGGAGTCGAAAAGGGCCACAAAGGGTGTGGAAAATCCTATAAGGGCTCTAGGAAGTGTATAAAGGATAAAATATCTCTAGAGGGTTATTTTAGATCAAAATGGTCACTTGGTAACTAGGTGGTAAGCATGATGAACAGATGTATAATCATAGGGAGGAATAGGGTGAGAGGAATCATAGTTACACTTACTAGGGGTTTATAACCAACTCCATCCTCAAACAAGATATTTTATATCTCAACCCTTAACTTCTTAACAAGAGTTATTTCTTCTTTTTTAGTCTGTTCCTTCTTTGTGTCTTTAGTAACCTTGTTTGAATTCTTTTTGTTAGTTCTCTCTCCCATTACGGATTTACCATAATTTTGGATATTTATAGAGGAATTTTAATGGTAATAGACCTAGGGGCCTAATATTCCTTACCACCTTCAGTGCTATCAAATTTATTATAATGGTTAGGAAGTACATTTCCCCCTTCATCCCTTTTTGACCCTTCCATCACTCCTCTTGATAAGTTTAACTCCACTAAAGAGATTTTAGGCAAAAGATTCAACTTAACCAATTGAGTTTGAGCTTCTTGAACTAGAAAAAAATAAGGACTTGGTGAATTGGGATGTCTGACGTACTTAATTTAACAATAATGATTTAATTTTCCAACAACATCCATTAAATAAACAACAAGCTTACTAACAAATTGTGTTTGAAATGGTTCAACAAAGTAAAGTGATAGGAGAACAATATTTTATGCGTTCCCTTTAAGGTAATGTATTTGATGATTTAGATATCAACTTCACTCCAAGGGTTCAAGAGGGACTCTCAGAGATAACCATCCTAGAATTGACTTAATTTCTCTTTCTCTTGGATAAATAAATAAATAGCTTCCTCTTTACATCTTCTATCCTTATAGACCTTCAACCCTTCTATGGACATACCAGTTGCATTGGAAATACTTTTCCCCATCACTTTTAAAACTGTACCTATGATATCAACTTATTTAACTCCCCATGCCTTCACAAACTCCACATACAAAACATGTTTATGTCCCTTTATTCTTTCCATATAGTTTTCTAGCCCTCCTTTGCGAAGGATATGCCATACAGTAACATTTCATTTGATTTATTTGAATTTTGAGGGTTTCATTCTCACCCTTTCTCCTCCCATAAGCACTAAAAATGATTTCCTAGTCATCTTTGAACCCTTCTATGTTTCTACTTATCCTACCTAAATGATATTTCTCCTTGCTACAATGAACCCCTTGAGAAAACCACTTGCTTGACTAGAGATTATGAAGAACCCAATAAAGGTATTTTAATATACTCCTTTTCTAATAATGATGGATTATACCAATGACCATGTGAGATTCATTTATGCCAACCTTATAAAATATACATGCCAGCTTGAGGTAAGGGGATTTGACACATGAGATAACATCATTTTTATTTTTCTCTTTTGATATGAACATACTTATTAACACATTATCATGATAGAGAGTAAATATTACTCTAATGATTGGTAATTATTTATTCAATAATTAAATATGTCACTATGCAAGGTAGGGAATCCACTTCAAACCACTTTTTTAGTCCCTAACTAGACACTCATTTGTTAACAAACCAATCTATTACTTTGTTTGCTTCTCTAAAAATATGGATAATTATTACTTCATTTAACAATTTATCAAATCAATGGCATCATCTACAATTATTTTTATGGTCCAACTATGGGATCTCTCTTTATTTAGATAATTGATAAGATTTAAAGAGTCTCTATGACCAAAGGAGAAGTTTTCAACTCTTTAGCCAAGTATATACCCCAATAAACAACCAAAGCTTCTACATAGTGATTGGTTTGGATCCAAAATCCTATAGTGTAGGTTCTAACTAACTTACCATTTTGATCCCTTATTATTCCTCTTTCTCTAAATTTCCCTGGGTTCCCTTTCGAGGCCCCATCAAAATCTAGTTTACACTAATTAAGGGGAGGACATAACCATTTGATCAAGTTTCTATCATTTTTTTAATTTTATATCTTCATTTCTTTATCTTTCTTTAGTTCCCAATTGGAAAGTGGTTTCATTTTTATTTATGGGTCTTTCTGATTTTGTTACTATTTTTTTTTAGTTTTAACATCGATAATTTCTCTTTAATAACTTGAACAATCCTACTCCCCACTCTTTTTCTACTAATATTTTCATCCTTAAAAATTCTTGAGTTTATTTGTATCCATATATCCCACCAAGCTATCTTGTAAAGGGTATTTAATTGAGTGTCAAAAAATTGATACCCATTGTAGAAGCAAGTAAAGTATATATGTCAGTTGGACCCAACAAAATTCAAAATTATTAAGTATTAAGCGCATAATATTCTAGGTAAAGGGATAATCTAACAATAGGTGATGTATAATTTTAGAGTCTCCTTCACATAAGAACATCTTCTTGGAATCATAAGTTTTATTTTAGGCAAATTATCTTGGGTAAGAATCTTATTAAATATTGATATCTAGAAGAATAGGTTGATTGATAATATTCTTGTTTTATACCTACAACTAAGGAAAACCATTTGACTGTGCTTCAAGGATTAAAGAGTATCCAAAACTAACATTTTAGCAACACTCTGTCATAGTAGTCAAGACTAGTTCATCATATCTTTTTCCTTGCCTAATATGGAACATTTCAATAACTTTGATAAATAATTTACACATTGAATAACTTCTTGGTTAAAATTGTTCAAAATAATAGCTTTCCAAGGCTTGATCGAGTCTCTAATCTCAATATAATCAACTACTCTTTCTCCCATAGTAAATGTGATGGGAGTACTAATGGATTTAAAAGGTTCTATTGAATTCAAAAGAATATTTAGTAACCAAGAAACTTCCCATAAGAGAAATTTTATGCCAGAACCCACATTCCATTTGGTACCCTTTCTTAGAATATTTCTGCACTTGACCATACTGTTCAAACAAATAGAGATTGTAGGAAGAGATTCATTAGACATGAAGTTGAAAGGCTCATTATTGTCCAAATATTTCATCTACAGAATATTTATCCATTGGTTTTTTCTTTCAAGAGTCTTCATCAAGTTTTAGCTAATAGGGCTTTGTTCAAAGGTTTCAAGCTTCTTATTTCCAAGCCTCCATGTTTCTTAGGGAAACAAATCTTATCCCAAGAAAATAATGCACTAATTTATTTTTATTCAACACCTATCCTTAAGAATTTACTTTTTATTTGTTCCATATTTTTCACCACTTTATTAAGGATTCTAAGAATAGACATGAAATAAATAGGTAAGATTCAAAGATAACTTCTTAGAATTTGAAGTTTTCCAGCTTGACTAAATAAACAACATTTCCATCTCACAAGTTTCTTCTAAAATCTATCTAGGAGGGGATTCTAACAACTTTCCTACATTCTGCCTTTAAATAGGGGAATACCTAAGTAGATTGAGGGATGTTATTTAATATGACACTCAAGGATTCTATCAATTATTCTTTGCCTAAGGAGGGTGTATTAATAAAGAAGAGAATACTTTTATCCAAATTGAATTGTTGAATAGATATCTTTACATATTTGTCTAGCAGGATTCTTGTTTCCTTGATTTATTTCACTGAAGGTTCACCCAAAATAATTATGTCATCCATAAATTGCTGATAAGTAATCAAAATGATATAAGATGACAATTTGAAACCTTTAATCTTGCCACAATTATGGGCTGATACAAATCTCCTTCTTAAGGCTTCCACCATGATGATGAAAAGGAAAGGGGATAAACCCCCTACCTAAGACCTATTTCACTTGAAAAAAAACCTACTGGGGAGCCATTTACCATGATCAAGAACATATGAGATGAGATACATGAGTAGATTAGGTTCTTTCACTTTTACTGAATGCCTAGTTTTTCAACCACTTTACCCAAAAATATCGAAGAGACCCTATCATACACCTTATTCATGTCTAACTTAAGGAGCATCCTTGGATTTTTAATTTTCTCCATCGAGTGAATAACCTCATGGATGGTTATAATAGAGTCAAGAATTTTTCTACCTTGGATAAATCTAATTTTTTGTTTAGATATGATTGAAGACATGTTTTGTTGCATTCTTGAAGCAATGATTTTATTAAATATTTTTTACAAAGTATTACAAATGCTTATCAATTTGAAGTCCTTGAAATCATAAGCACGTTGTTTCTTGGATCTAAGAACCTGATCTGTAAATTGAAAATACAAGTGTAGTATATTTGAAAAACACTTGTTCACGTTTAAGAGATCCTTTAATTTCTCACTTTTTTTGCTTAATTTTGTATAAATAAATTAAAACTAGATATAAAATGAAGATCATAACTAAATAACAATCAGAGAAAATTCAAAGAATTCACCAGCAAATTGATAACGGAGTTCGGCTTCAATAGCCTACGTCTCCGAGTCCGTTCAAAGTGAGGACCGTTCTTATTAATTTTGTGCAATAAATGGCTTCCAAAATCAATAAAAGTATTCAATTCACCTTCTCTGATCTCTATTTACCTGTAAAAATATCTCTCAGAATTGAAAATAATAGCCCAAGGTTGTACAAAGTAAAAACAAGGCTCTAATCTTCTTAAATCTCTTTACATAGTCTACTTTCTGTATCTGTTCAAGTAGAAATTAGTCCCTTTTATAACACTTCGATCTCCGTGGTTGAAGTGGTCAAGGAATTAATCTTTTAGGTGACAGTTCAGGAGTTCAAAACCTCCTCCCACCTTTCTAGGTGCCTTGGCATGAGGAAAAGGTTGATCTTCTTTCTAGGGCACGCTTAGCATGAAATTTTGAATGTTTCCCTCCTTTTTTTGGCTCCTTTGGACTTGGTTTTGTCCCACATTTGCTGGGAAAGTCAGTTTTTATGCTTTAAATTGACAAGTTTGACCCATTTCAAATGCCTAAGGCTTAGGTGGCATCTTAGGCTGTGCTTAAGCTTGGTCAAAGCATGTTTTGGTGGATGGGTGATCTGGTAGTTTCTTTGGCACCTTGTTTCAAAGTTTGAAAATTTCAAATAACATGTGAATAAAAACAACAAACCAACATTTTTTTTGCACCAAATTATTTTTCCATGTGTCAAGTGGCTATTGGTCCACTTGGCATGTTTTCAACAGTGCCACGTCACTTTCGACACCCCCTATTGCATGATTTCTTCAACTAGCCATATCTTGAGCATCCAGACTCCATTTTTCAAACCGTAAAAAGTGATAGAAAGCTCTCAACAAATACTACAATGTGAAAATGATTTGAATAGAATTTGAAGACTTTTAAAAATGGAATGGTACATGGATCCACCTGGATCATTCCTTCCCATTGGGAACTTTTAGACCTCTGAAAGTTGAAATTAATTGGTAATGAGGTGAGGGTATTTTTCCCTCACCTTTCCGACTTCCATCCATCTGGCCTTGCTTGGGTGCATCCCTTTGAGACCAACATGAAGATATTCAACATTACCTCTTCGTGAAGTCTGCATATTCCTGTCAAGTATAATATATTCCTACAATTTTGCTAGTTATTCAGGAGAAAAATCATCCACAGAAGGAATGGATACACTTTCATCATGATCAATTATCATTGGAGGCTCATATAATTTCAAATTTTCCACATTTACAACTAAATAAATCTGCATGTAAGATGGTAAATCTAATTGGAAAGCATTTGTGCCAATTTTTTCCATTATCTGAAAAGGACCATATCAAATTGGTTTGAAATTTTTACCTTCACCTGTCAGTCTTTCCTTACTAATGTGAAGCCATACCATATCACCTACAACAAATTGGTGGTCAATACGATGTTTGTCATGCCTGGATTTGTACTTGGCTTAACTTTTCTCCAATTAAGTATGAACAGTCTGATGAATGAGCTGTATTTGTTCGATGAACTTCTTGGCTCGAATGGATTATTTTGGTTCACCAACAGCTGTATCCTATCCATAATAAACATCTAGAGGAGATTTAGGCAAGTATCCATAACAAACTTCAAATGGAGATTTCATAGTAGAAGAATGAAGTGCCCAGTTATATGCATACTGTATGTAACACAATTGTTCATCCCATAACTTTGGATGTTTATTGCTATAACCCCTAAGTAAATGTACCATAGTGCGGTTTACAACCTTTGTTTGTCTATTGGTTTGTGGATGAAATGCAGTGCTCTTTTTTAATTTAGTGTCCATTAGTCCCCACAAAGTTAACCAAAACTCCCCAATAAATCAAGAATTTCGATCAGAAATAATTGAAGTAGGCAAACCAAAATGAACCCATACATGTTCAAAGAACAAGTGTGCAGTACTTTCCCCAGTAATTTGCTTAGTGCAAGGAATCAAAACACACATCTTGCTAAATCTATCCACAACCACATATAAATAGTCATGTTTTCTTTGTGTCATAGGCAACCCCCCACAAAATCCATGGAAATACTTTCCCAGGGGTGAGTAGGATTAGGTAAAGGAGTATAAAGTCCCAGTTTCCTATTACTAGGTTTACTTGTGGCATAAAGAGTACATCCCTTAATATATTTGGCAACATTTTCCTGCATACGAGGCCAATAACAATACATTTTCAAATGTGCAACCATTTTAGCAACTCCAAAATGCCCAAAAATGAGAGAAGTATGTGCTTCTCTAATCATGTGCACCCTCTCATTTTGAGGAATACATAATTTACCCAAATGCTACAAAAGATCATTGTGTACATGATAGTCCAATTCTTCTACTTGTCTACTACTCATCAAGTCTTTATAAACATCCTGAAAATCAAGATCATTCACATATTGTTCTTTATAAATTTCATGAGACAAAGAACAATGTTGTAAAAGAATACATGCAACAGCCATAGGAGGCCTAGATAGCATATCTGCAACCTTATTCTGAATACCTTTTTTATACTTGATCACAAGATGAAATTCTTGTAAGAAACCCATCCAACGAAAATGTCTAGATTGTTGTAGTTTGGTTTGTGATTGAAGATACTGTAAGAGCTGATGATCTGTATGTATTATTGTTTCTTTGCCCATTATGTAATGTTTCCATTTTTTAACACTTTGAACCAATTCATACAATTCCTTATCGTAAGTTGGATATTTTCTTACTACACTTGTAAAGGTTTTAGAATGATAACAAACTAGTTTCTTACCTTGCATTAAAATAGCTCCCATAGCATACTCACTTGCATCTGTCTCGATCTCAAATGGTTATTGTCTATCAAGAAGTGCCAAGACCGGAGTAGTACTTATCTTTTCTTTCAAAGTGTCGAAGGCTTTTTGATGTTTGCCTCCCCACTAAGAGACCTATTTCACACTTGTCAAAGAATGAAAAGGTGATGCAATATATGAAAATTGAGCAATAAACTTTTGCCAAAACTGTACTGCACCAAGAAAACTTCTAACCTCAGTTGTGTTAGTGGGCGTAGGCCAATTAACAATGACTACCACTTTTTCAAGATCAATTTTCAATTCACCATGTCCTACAATGTAACCCAAGTATATCAAAGAGGTCTTGCCAAATTCACATTTTGACATTTTTAGAAATTTTTTTTCCCTTCATAATGCATCCATGACTTTCTTAATGTGGATCACATGCTCTTCCCATGACTTGCTGAAAATCAATATATCATCTAAGTAAACTATAAAAAAATCATCAAGGAACTATTTACAAACATCATTCATCAATCTCATGAATGTAGCCGGGGTTTTACACAACTTGAAAGGCATAACAAGCCATTTAAACAATCCCTGTTTTGTTTTGAAAGCAGTTTTCCAAACATCACCTTCATTAATTCTTACTTGATGATATCCACTTCTCAAATCTAACTTAGTGAAATAAATAGCATGTTTTAATTGATCCAATAAATCATCAATATGAGGAAGAGGGTAACAATTCTTAATAGTAATTTTGTTTAAGGCATGAAAATCAACACACATTTGACAAGTGCCATCTTTTTTTGGCACCAAAATAATTGGGAACCAACATGAGATGAACTTGGACGAATAACACCTCTATCCAATAGATCGATTACCTATTTTTTGATTTCCTCATTTTCCACCACTGATAACCTGTACATGCCAATGTTAGGGAGAGGATAATCCTGCAATAGCTGAATTTCATGTTGAACTCCCCTTTTAGGGGGTAAGCCCTTAGGATCTTGAAATACATCATCATAAGTAGAAATGATTTCAACCAATTCATTCTTGTGTCTAGGATCACACTTTTCCAAAGCTTGAGAATATTCTTTTTCCTTAGACTTAATCAACATGAGACAAAAAGTCTTGCTTGAATTAACTAGTCTTTTCATTTGCCCTGCTGTAACTAAGGAAAGACTTGTTCTAATGTGATGTGCTCTAACTATATATTCAATGCCATCCTTAACAAGCAAGTAATTATTCTCCTCTCTATAGAAGATTGATTTTCTATCATAAAGATATGGTCTTCCCAAAACAATCCCACATATGTCCAATGGAACAACATCCAACTCAACCTCATCTACAAACTTGGGTGTGATGGCAAACCTTAGCCTACAAGTTTGTCAGACTTGTAGCTTCACATTGTCACACACCCAACCTAGTGGATAAGGCTTCGAATGGGGATTGGTTTGTAATCCTAGCTTCTTATCAACCTCTTCAAAAATTAAATTTGCTTGTGAACCACTATCAAATAGAGTGTCAATCTTAGTATGCTTTGAAACAACTCTAATGTGGAACAATTCATTTCTTTTCTTATCAACATGCACAAAATTTTGTTTAGAAGAAGATGCAACAGTAGTGCTAGAAACTGAAAGAGAAAAAATATTATGTAATCCCATAGCTGTAATCTTAGTTTCATCACCTGAATCTAAACCTAAGTCCTGAACCATAACACTAGCCTTCTTTTCTTTCTTTTGAAATCTCTTAGGCCTTAACTCAGGATGTAGTTTCCAACACTTAGACTAATCATGATTTTTCTTGCAATGATTACAAAATGGTTTTCCTTCTTCTTCTTTTTTAACAGTATAAGTGGATTTCTGTTTACCCTTTCTTGATGAACTTTCCCCTTTAGATTGCTCAACATTAGATTGCTTACTTTTTACTTTAGGAAAAGATTCTTTTGATTGTTTTCCTCTAGCCTCTAAATGAGTGGCTTGAACACATACTGCATATAAATTAGTGGGATTGAACATAAGAATCATATGTCTTAAGTAACTATGCAACCCACCTATATATTTTAGCAGTGTTTCTTGTGTGTATAGAGGAACATTCAAAAGTAAAGCTTTTTTCCTAAATTCTTGTGTATAATCTTGAACACTTTGGCCTTTTCCTTGTCTGAAACTTTTTCAATCCATCATGGCTTGTTGCATATAGCCTAAAGGATAGAATTGATTTTTGAGTTCTTCAATAAATTCATTCCAAGTAGAAATCGAGTTACCTTTTTGAAGCTCGATTTCCTTCAACTTACTCTCCCACTAGATGAGAGCTATGCCTCCCATACGAAGAGTAGCCAAATGAATTTTTGACTCATCCCCTGCAATCTTTTGGACCCTGCAATAAACTTCAATCTTTTTGACCCAATTATCCAAATTTTTGGCATTAACTTCACCATTAAACATTGGTAATTCAAACTTAATATCCAATTTTAGTGAAGGGAGAGATTCCACAGTTTTTTTACCGTCATCTGATGGAGAAGGTTTTTCAGTTTCTTTACCTTTTGATTCTTTTGAATCACCTTCTTTTTCATTCTTGAATTTCCTTTGTTTGTCATGATATAGTTCCTCAACCATGCTTCTCATGTCCATGAAGGCTCGATGAAAAGCTTTTTTGGATTCCATCTCTTCTTCGGCCATCCTTGAAGCACACCTTAAACCAATCTCTAGATTATACTCAACGAGTTTTCCTTCACCCTTTTGGGATTTAAACCTTGTCAACATACACTAGCAAATCACTATTAAATAACAACTGCTCTGATACCAAAAATCTGATCTGTAAACTGAAAATACAAGTGTAGTATATTCGAAAAACACTTGTTCACGTTTAAGAGATCCTTCAATTTCTCACTTTTTTGCTTAGTTTTGTATAAAGAAATTAAAACTAGGTATAAAATGAAGATTAGAACTAAATAATAATCAGATAAAATTCAAAGAATTTACTAGCAAATTGATAATGAAGTTCGGATTCAATAGCCTACGTCTCTGGGTCCATTCGAAGTGAGGATTGTTCTTATTAATTTTGTGCAACAAATGGCTTCCAAAATTAGTACAAGTCTTCAATTCAACTTCTCTGATCTCTATTTGCCTATAAAAATATCTCTCAGACCTGAAAATAATGGCCCAATGCCGTACAAAGCAAAAACAAGGCTCTAATCTTCTGAAATCTCTTTACACAGTCTGCTTTTTGTGTCTGTTCAAGTAGAAATTAGTCCCTTTTATAACACTTCGACCTTCGTGGCTAAAGTGGTCAAGGCATTAATCTTTTAGGTGACAGGTCAAGAGTTCAAAACCTCCTCCCACCTTTCTAGCAACCTTGGCATGAGTAAGAGGTTGGCCTTCTTTCTAGGGCGGGCTTAGCATGAAATTTTGAATGTTTCCCTCCTTTTTTTGGTGCCTTTGGACTTGGTTTTGTCCCACATTTATTGGTAAAGTCAGTTTTTATGCTTTAAATAGACAAGTTTGACCCATTTCAAATGCCTAAGGCTTAGGTGCCATCTTAGGCTGCGCTTAATCTTGGTCAAAGCATGTTTGGTGGGATGGGTGATGTGGCAGTTTCTTTGGTGCCTTGTTTCAAAGTTTGAAAATTTCAAATAACATGTGAATAAAAATAACAAACCAACATTTTTTTTGCACCAAATTATTTTTCCACGTGTCAAGTGGCTATTGGTCCACTTGGCATGTTTTCAACAGTGCCACGTCACTTTCGACACCCCCTATCGTAAGATTTCTTCAACTAGCCATATCTTGAGCATCTGGACTCCGTTTTTTGAACCACAAAAAGTGCTGGAAAGATCTTGATGAATACTATAATGTGCAAATGATTTGAATAGAATTTGAAGACTTTTAAAAATGGAATGGTACATCAATCCACCTAGATCAAAACCAAAAGGTATTAATGATTTCTCTTAGTATCTAACAATATACCAAAAATTATTGAGAAGTTAAAAACACTTCATGTTGAATTATCTCCCAAAATATTTGTAAAAAATGCTATAGAAAAGTTGTCAGGTCCCAAAGCTTTTCCTCCCTCAAAGGATAACACAACAAACTTACCTCTTCTATAGAAATTGTGCTGATTAGATTATCATTTTATTTTTGAGTGAAAATGGTTGAGATGACATTTAATATTTTCCTTTCTAAATATGGATTGCTTATATTCTTCCCTAAGAGAAGTTTTTTAAAGTAATAATCTGCTTTCTCTTTGATTATCATATCATCCACATATAGTAATCCATCTGAGTCTAGATAATAACAAAATAAATAGCAATTTTAAAAGCCTAAGGTGTTTTTTTTTTCTTTTGAATGCATTTGCCTTCCTTTTCAAAACATGGCAACAATATAGAATATGTTATCACAATATTCAAACACGAACATCTTAGAATTGGAGCACTAATTCTTCCCAGATTTACCATCATTGTGTAACATTTTTATAAGATTTTAAATGATTCAAATGGAATCAATAATGGAAAATTGGTTCTAAATATATATTATCAAAATAATAAAGCTTAAGAATGTAGTTCTTATTGTCCAGTTGATTAACACCATATGGCAAATCAAACATAAAAAAAAATATTTGGAGCAATTCATTCCCAATTTACCATCAATATGTCATTATTTTGACAACATTTATAACATTTCAAACACAATAAAGAAGGGAAGACTTATAATAGAGTCTCTAGGAAAAATTAAATAAGACTAATTTTTTAGCAAAATATGCAATCCCTAAAATTTTGGATTCCTTTTGCCAACAAATTTAAGATAGATTTATTATAAAAACACCTACAATGGACTAATGACGCAGCACACAAAATAGATCAAGCACCTAAGGTATATATGTAACCCATATAATTAAAATTAGAAAGACATCTGATCAAAATAAATCTATAACATACTGGTCTTAAAACTGATCAAAGTCACCACCATGCAAGCAAATTAAAACACACCATCAATGAGTAAATTTGAATTTATTATTCATGAAAATATCACTAAAATTATTTACCAATATATCATTTATAAATGTAAACAAAAATAACACAATAAAATACTGATTAATAATATAAAATCATTCAATAAGGATGTTATTGGTGTTCCTAATAAGATTTGGGCTCAAATGACAACAAATAGAAGGGGGTCAAATACTAATACTTTAATCTCTATAATACCAAGGGTGTAACACCCTCTCGTGCTACTCCAAAACTTCAATTTTTTGTTTAATCAACTTAATTGTGATCGCACAAAGTGAATGAATCCAATGAGAAAATATATGAATAAATGCGTGTTTAAAAAGCGAAAATATTGGATTATCTCACAACCTCGTAGTCTTAAATATTTATGCCAACTTATTTATGCTTGTAGGAGTGTGAGAATGTGAAATCATGCCAAGTGGCACTAAGGAGTCAAGTCAGGATCACACCTTATTTTTTTTCAAAAAGGTTATAATGTTACATCACGATGGGATGATGATGCATGGAAATATTGAGCTAACTCATGACTAAAAGCAAAATACAAGAATTCTACAAGTGGTAGGCTGTGCACAAACCAGTGCTCAAACAAACTAAAATTAGCCAAGGAAAATTAGACCAAGTGCAAAAAATACAAATTTGGGTATAAAAATACAATTTAGATGCCAAGTGACTAAGGATATAAAGAAATGCCAAAGTCAATGCCATGTGACTAAGTGAATAATGCATGCAACCATGCAAGAAGACAAACGACTAATTCCTTCAGTCTACATGTCAAAGGGACAATCTGAAACTCAAAACTTCAAGGGAGATAAAGTAAATTATTATAATAAAATTATAATAAGACCTTCATTGCCTTAGATTCTAAAGTATAGATTGACTTAACTCAAAAGGGTATAAATATCTTAATTTATGGAAGATCCACATTAGAATATACTTGATTAAATTTGGAGTAACAATTCCCAAAAATCATTCATCCAAGCCTTATCATGATAAGGAGAAATAATCATATCTCTTTTTGAGCCTCTGTTACATGATGATGATGCATATCATTAAAGCATTATAGACTTTATTTGTTGATCTATTCTTTATGAGAAAGCCAAATAAGTTATATGGGTCTAACGTAGATTTGATTTCATCCTTAATTCCTTCCTTCATTTAATGCCTTGGCCTAATGTGTCTCTCAAACACATATCTAAATATTTACCAAGATGAGGAAATGAGGTCTCTATCATCCGTTTACTCAGACCCAAAGTGTGATAAATATAAGAGACTTTCAAAGGTTATCTTTTATAATAGCTTATACAAACATTATCTTATTATGCTCTATACAATATTAAAGCATTTTCAATCTTATGCTGTTTATTTAAAAAAAAATTAAAATTTAATATAAATCCTCTTTCAGATTATAAGTGTTCATGAGTCCAAATTATGTATAGGCTTAATGTCTTTATAACCAAGGATACATATTCCTTTGGTTTTTGAGTTGTGCACATTTTTAAAGTAGTAATCCTCTATTGAACTTGACTATTATTAAAAAAAAGGCATATAATTATGTGTTTTAACCTTTTAGGGTTTAGCTTATGTAAATCCTATGTTTGGTTAAAGGGCTGAGTAGTCTAAATTAGGGGAATAATATGCATAAAATAACCACTGATTTGTTATAGATTTGAATACATTTAACTTTCTAAAAATAGTAATAAATATGTGTAAATAAAGACTTATCTGGGAAACTGATGCAGGGGCATCCCATGATGACCCCAAGTTGAATCATTTTTAGTTTTAAGTTGGTATTTTATATGTCTCATAGGTGAATTAGGTCCTAATGTGGTCTTAAGAGTGATATAGGTTTGTACAAGTTGCATAAAATTTGAATTATGGAGTTTCCCTCCAAATGCACTATTTGAATCCTATTAGCCTTGTAAAGGGATGTTCATGCATTCAATGAGGTTGAACAAGGTTTAAAACATGTTCAAAGGTGTATAAGAGGCCTAATACTATGTAAAATTCCTTAATATGTGATTTAGTATGTGGGACATGGTCATATGGTGTTTATATTATTAAAACATGAGAAAAGATATGTAACTTTCATACAATGTCTACGTGAGTTGCAAGATTTAGTTATGCAACTGTATAGGTATATAGGGAGTTAATTTTGGTTAGTAGGGTTGATCCCATTCAAATAGAGTATGGTATCTAATTGAACAAGTTTTGGTATGAAGGAGAGATCTGGTTTTTTTTGTAACCCCTATTTTCTTGAAAATGAATATATGTAGACCTTTTGAGGTCAATATTATTATTGCTGCCAGTATATGCATTTGATAAGTGAAGGATTGAGATTGATATTTGTATTAAATCATGGTAAATGGATTTATTCATAAATATTATTGTAATAGCAAAATTTTCATAGTCATAGACAGAGAGAGAACCACATTTGATGGTAGTTGGTCATAGACCTTGTCACATGAGATTCCTGATTTGAGTGCAAACTGTGTCTCTTGAGTTTACTAGTTAAAGGTACATAGTTGAATGATTTAAATGTTTTTTAAACTGATTGTGTTCACAAATTTTATGAGTGAAAGGAATAATAAATAAATCAAATGGTATTTAGACATTGTTATAATTCCCTGTTCTATGATAAATGTTTGACAATGGACTGTGTGGTTTGATGTTGTGCACAAAGTAACGTGGACTATGGAAACCAAACATTATGAAAGATAATTTTATTAGTTTGATAATATATGTTCCAATATATATTGAGAAGAATATATGATATTTAGATAGAGGTATCACTAAACCCTATTTTTCCTATAGTTGCATGTTATAACAATGGATTGTGCAAATGGATTCTTGAATGTATATGAACCAAACATCAAGTAGATGGACTTTATAACGTATAGGTAGGAGTAATTGAACCCATTAGAATTGATATGGACCTTTTGTGTATTCAAGAAAGTGATATAACATTGTGAAACCCTATCATAGACCTGTAATGGTCATTTTGATTGCATAATGAAGCACAAATTAGGTTGAAAACATGACCTAGTGGATTGGGTTGGTGAATTTAAAGGTTGGAAGGTTAGTATTAGGTCTAGATAGATGTTACAAAAAATATTGGGTCTTGAAACTCAGTGCAAAGTATTAAAATGAATTTTTATAACCCTCGGCTGAGATAGTGGATAAACAAGCCCTAAATCTAGGGTTTTTAAGTCATAAGGAGTTTCCACCAGCCATTTTCCTTGAAATTTTGTGAGGAGGTAGGCATTGAAGAGAGTTAATAGATTTTAGAGTTTTTTTGAGTCATATACTACATGTCCATATGTTTTCAAGGGACTATCTATAAATCAAGCTTTAAAGGACCTAGGAGACCTAATGAAGGGCAAATAGAGAGCTATTTGAGCTTGGAAAAGGGACTTAAAGAGTGAGTTTGGGATTGAAACCTTGGGGAAAGAAATAAATCATTAAAGGGTATTAGAAACAAGTTTCACAACTCAAGTACGTGAAGGTACATGTCTATACATAAAGGATTTTGAGTGAAACAAGGCTACAAGGAGGGTGTAGACCAAGTGTAAAGTTGTTTAGTGAAGCCAAAATTGTGGAAGGAGTTGAGATGAAGCTTAGGAAGTATTAGAGAAGTTAATATTTGACTGAGAGGTCCATGTGGCTCTAGATAACCTACAAAAATCCATCTAAATAAAGAAATGAGATTTGGTAAACTTGTATGAGTAATTGAGCTAAATTTCCTTTATCTAAGGAAGTGTGTAACAAAACAAGGATAGGATGTTTTCTTTATACATGCTCTGCATCATTTTGGTAGTATATCTTAGGGAAAGATTTTGTGGATTATTGAAAGGATTAATAATGTGTTGTGAAGTACATTATAGGATAGGTAATCAGGAGCAATGCTCAATGGATAGAGCACACAAGGAAGAAGATAGTTTGCTCAGGATAGTGACCCAGTTGATTGCTCCATTAGTGATGAGAATGGAGGCTATAGAGGATACTCTTAGAAGGAGATAAGAAAGAGGTGATGATAGGCATAAAGGTGGGTCTTTACAAGTAAGGATGGAAGAGAGAGATAGAATAGAGAAGTGGTATAAAAGATACCACATGAACATGTAGCATCAGTTTAATAAGGTGTGGGGTAGCACCATGTAAGGCAAGTTAGAACATATGTAGATGATAGAATGAGAATAGATGAAGGTCTAATGAGACAAGGACCAAGACATAAATTTCAAGGGCAATGTTAGAGTTGCCATAGAGATGGACATAGGGCAACAAAGTGTCTAAGAGGTGTGAAAAGTAGTATGAAATAGTAGAGAATGAGAGAGATGAATGAGGAGAGAAGACATGATAAGAATGATTCATTTCTCATGAGGAGAGTCTTAATGCAATAGAAACAAAGCAATGAACTAATCTAAATGAGGAGCTTGTTCAGAAGCAAATGTAAATCCCATGGTAAGGTATGTAACTTGGTTATTGATGGTGTTAGTAATAATAACATTATTTCATTGGAAATGGCACATAAGTTAAGTTTAAAGAGGATGCCACATCTAAATCTACACACAATTTCATGGGTTTAGAGAGGACACCATACACTAGTAAGTGAACAGAGTTGGGTTGAGTTTTAGATAGGTGGATATAGAGATAGTGTCTTATGTGATATTATGCCTATATAAGTTTGTCATGTGTTGCTAAGGAGGCCATGGTAGTATGATAGACATTCCATACATGATGGGAAGGCAAATACATATGTTTTTATGCAAGATGGAGAGGTATATATACTATTAACTTTAAAAGGTGAAGAGGGAAGAAAATATGAAAGACTTATGATGATGATGAGGCAGTGTTGGAATCAAGCTATGGAAGGTTTAGGATTGGTCAAGATACCAAAGGAAAAAAAGAAAGTTAAGAATGAGATAACATAAAAATGTAAGCATGGAAACCAAGTCCATGAAAGAGAAAATAGCAGAATAGAGTTTGACATAGTAGCTAAGATGGAAAGGAGATGGTTTGGAATGAACATCAAAAAAGTAAAGAAGATGAAGGATGAATTTTAAAAGAAGGAGGTAGCCCATGAGGAAGCCATGAAGGTTTCAAATATTATTTCTTTTATGTTGATTTATGACAAAATTACAGGTATAGAGCAGGCATCAAAATAAAGTATATTTGAATGTTTGAAAGAGAATGATGAACAAGAGAAGGATGTCCAAGAGATGGAAAATATACAATAGTCCCATGAAATAAACCAAGAATAAGAGATAATTCAAGAGAGTATGAAACCCATGGATGTGAGGGAATTATAAATTAGTCAAGATGTTGAAGAGGTAGAACAAAAAACTATGTATATGAGTATGAGGTAAGTAAAGGACAAGCACAAGTAGTAAATTAAATAGAATGGGAAACACAAGGAGTGTTTGTGAAGGAAGAGGAATGCATATTTTTATTAGTTGTTGATAATTTAGTGAAGAATAAGGTGGATTATATTGAATAAGAGGAAGATTGGAGTATACCTGCATGGCAACGAGGAAAAGGCAGCATATATGTTTTGTTTAAAACTATTGTTTCATGTGAAGGTATGATGGTGAAGAAGAGGAGGCATAGATGTGGGGCCCAAGAGCATGTAAAAATCTATGAGAGGCAAGTGGAGGTATACAAATTCAAGAGGATTTTAATTCATGCAAGAATCAACATATACCACATGCATCATTCCATACATTTGGCAAAGATTCCTCAGCTTGGTAGTATGATGTAGGGGCATCCCAGATGACCCCAAGTTGAATAATTTTTGGTCTTAAGTTAGTATTTAAGATGTATAATAGGTAAATTAGGTCATAATTTGGTTTTAGGAATGATCTAGGTTTGTACGAGTTTCATAAAATTTGAATTATGGGTTTCCCTCTAAAATGCACTATTTGAAAATTTGAATCCTCTTAGCCTTATAAAGGGATGTTCATGCATTGTATGAGGTTGACCAAGGTGTAAAACATGTTAAAAGGTGTTTAATAGGCATAATAATATGTAAAATACCTTAATATGTGCTTTAGTGTGTGGGGCATGGTCATATGGTGTTTATATTGTTAAAACATGAGAAAAGATATGTAACTTTCATATAGCTTCTACGTGGGAAAGTTGCAAGATTCAATTACGCAACTATTGTAGGTATATAGGGAGTTAGTTTTGGTTATTAGGGGTGATCCCATTATAATATAGGATGGTATGTAATTGAAAAATTTTTGGTATGAAGGGGAGAATTGTTTTTTTTTGTAACCCCTATTTTCTTGAAAATGAATATATGCAAACCTTTTGAGGTTAAGATTATTGTTGTTTCCAGTATATGCGTTTTATAAGTGAAGGATTGAGATTGAAATTTTTGATCAATCATGGTAAATGTATTGATGCATAAATATGATTGAAATATCAAAATTTTTAGAGTCATAGATAGAGAGAGAACCACTGTTTGATGGTAACCAGTCATTGACCTTGTCACATGAGATTCTTGATTTGAGTGCAAATTGTGTCTCTTGAGTTTACTAGTTAAAGGTATCTATTTGAATGATTAAAATTTTTATTGAATTTATTATTTTCACAAATTTTATGAGTTAAAGGAATAATAAATAAATCAAATGGTATTTAGACATTGTTATAATTCCCTGTTCTGTGATAAATGTTTGACAATGGACTGTGTGATTTGATGTTGTGCACAAAGTAATGTGGAATATGGAAACCAAATGTTATGAAAGATCCTTGTAGTAATTAGAGACTATAAGTTCCAATAGATATTGAGAATAATATATGATATTTGAATAGAGGTATCACTAAACCCTGATTTTCTTATAGTTGCATGTTATAACAGTGGACTGTGTAGATGGATTATTGAATGGATTTAAACCAAACATCAAGTAGAAGGAAATTTATAACATATATTTAAGAGTAATTTAATCCATTGGAAGTGATATGGACCTTTTTTTTATTCAATAAAGTGATATAACATTGTGAAACCCTGTCACAGACCTGTAATGGTCATTTTGATTGCACAATGAAACATAAATTAGGTTGAAAATGTGACCCAAAGATTGGGTTGGTGAATTTAAAGGTTGGAAGGTAAGTATTAGGTCTAGATAGACCTCACAGAGAAATATTGGGTATTGAAACTTAGTGAAAAGTATTAAAATGAATTTTATAACCCTCAATTGAGATAGTGGATAAACAAGCCCTAAATCTAGGGTTTTAAAGTTAGAAGGAGTTTCCACCAGCTATTTTCCCTGAAATTTGATGATAAGGTAGGTATTGAATAGGGTTAAAATATTTTGGAGTTTTTAGAGTCATATAGTACATATAAATATGTTTTCAAGGGACTATCTATAAATCAAGCTTTAAAGGACCTAGGAGACCTAATGAAGGGTAAACATAGAGCTATTTGAGCTTGGAAAAGAGACTTAAAGAGTAAATTTGGGATTTAAACCTTGGGAAAGAGATAAATAAATAAAGGTTATTAGAAACAAGTTTTATAACTCAGGTAGGTGAAGTTACATGTTCGTACATAAAGGATTTTGAGTGAAATAGGGCTACAAGGAGGGTGTAGACCAAGCGTAAAGTTGTCTAGTGTAGCCAAAATTGTGGAAGGAGTTGAGATGAAGCTTAGTAAGTATAAAAGAAGTTAATATTTGAATGAAAGGTCCATGTGACTCTAGAAAACCTACTAAAATCCATCTAAACAAATAAATGAGATTTGGTAAACTTATATGAGGAATTGAGCTAAATTGCCTTTGTCTAAGGAAGAGTGTAACAAAATAAGGATAAGGATGTTTTCTTTGTACATTATTTTCATCAAAAACATCTAATATAGATAATATTAGTACTAAAAATTGAGATGAAATAAATTTAGAGTGTCTTCAATTGGATCCCTATATTAGAACCCTTCCTAGACAGTAGCACCACATTTGGATAGAGGTGCCATGTGGCTCTAATGTCCTAATATTGGCACTAGAGTCCTCTATACAAGACTATCCCAAACTTTTGGGTGCACTTGTGTCTATGTTTTTGGGTTATGTTATTTTACACATGACTTTTAGAACTTTGTATTATGCATGTAATGACTAATTTGTGATGCAAACCCCAATCCTCCTTGCAAGTAAGGTATGAGCTAAAAAGTATGTTCATTAGTAGGATAAGATGGACATCCTCAACACCTCAATATGAAGAGAGTTGTCAACATACCAATACTTCGAGGGATCAATCCTGATGTAGTTCTCCCCACTTAAGTGTAGACACAAGAAATATACACACCTGTGATTTTGAATGTCTAAGTAGCCCTGAAGGTACCCATAGACCCTCTTAGGACCAACCTACACCTATCATGACTAAACCAACTAATCTATAGTTAGTTTCATCTAGATGAATAACACTGGGCTTCAGGACCCTATCCCTATGAACCCTAATCATCAATGGTCAAGGTGACCATTGATGGTCAGCCTTGGGGACCACTGACCATTGGTGGTTAAGATCTATCTTCTCACCAAGAGCATGCAAGCTCTGTCAACCCTTTTCTAAATATAAACTGAATATTTTGTGTTGTGAGCCTTTTCATGCACAAATTATATTTATATGACCAAATTACACCTTTAATTCCACCTCTTACTTATGCCTATAAGAGAAAGAGGCCTGGGAAGTCAAATCTATCTACAATAATTATCAGGAGCTCAAACATTCTAGAGTTTTCTTTTGTAGGTCAATCAGGTCAATCAATACCATCAATGTTATCAAGCATTATCAACCATCTTATTGAGAGCTAACTCATTAGCACCCCTGATCCAAAACTCAAAAATCTTTGGTTGAATTATAATTCAAAAATAAGAACAACACATTTCAAATAATGCTATCTTTGAAAAGAGATGTTTTATTGATCAAAATTGCAGACCCAAACATATGCCTATCTCTGAGAAGAAATGTCTGATTTCCATTTCAGGTTACATCTTCATTTATACATGTTTTAAAGGTGTGAGGAGGATGTGGAAGGTCTCTAATCTTGAGGGATATTAAGTGGTTTGAATTCCACGATTTACAACAATACAAAATTTGAGGAATTACTATTTTTAGACTGCACTACTAAAATTGAAATTTGGGAAAATTCCATTGGGATTTTAGGGGTAAAACTTCATCAAAAAAATATACATGCCATCTCATGATTTTCCCCTCATTATTATATTTCGAACGGTTCAAACGGTGAGTCAATTGGAGTTATGGTGCAAAAGTTATGGCTCCTAGAAGTTCTGCCATCAATTAGGGTGGACCCATCACCCGAATTGTCATCTAAATTATTGCCTAGATCATTCCTCCCTCCTTGAGAAGCAATGGTCCCTATTTCATCAAGAGTTTTCATCAAGTGTGGTAGTTTTACTTTGATTTGATTCCCGATGCATACTTAGAAGGGACTGTGATTTATAGAACTGTGCAGGGCCTGATTGTTCACCATTTTTGTTTGACCATCAGTCTGTGGATGGAAGGCCATGAAATTCTTTAGCTTAATATCTATTTGCTTCTATTGTTGTGTTGTTTATGTAGTCAGGGCTATAACATCAACCCTTTTGGATTCTTGTGGCTTGACCACCATGAGAATAAATTTCTTGGTACTAAACAGAGAGACATATGTAGAAGGTGGTACCTCTGGTACCTTATAGTGTCATGTTCCAAGAGTGAGAGTGATCCTTTGAGTTCTTGATTCATAGATTCCATGTTGATCATACATGAATGGCTGACTAAAGACTACATCACAAACATCTAGATTAACCACATCACATAAGGCCTCATCTTGGAAAGGTTTTATTGCATATGAGAGAAGACATTGGTGGGTGACACGAAGGTTTCTCCCTAGACTCAACCATCCAATACTGTATGGACTTGGCTGAGGCTTCATGGATAGATTTAGGATTTTCACAACATTAGCAAAGATTAAATTATTTTTACTTCCACTATCAAGAATGAAATGCAGAGGCTTACCTTTCACCCGTAACTTAGAGTGAAATAACATTTCCTTGTCATTTAGTGCCTCATCGTGGGTCTGTGATGAAGCAACAATGGATTCAGGATCAGCATCTATAATTTCTTATTCAAACTCTTTGACTACAAGGTCTATATGAGGTAGAGCAGTAGATGTTGAGGATTGTGACTCAGAAAGTAGTGACTTGATGGCTCGACATTCTTCTTTGGATTGAGTTCCAGATTTGTGATAATCACACCACTTCCCAGTATTTCCTTCCTTTTGCTTCCAATTTTGGCTTCATGTTTGACCTTCTTTGTCACTTTTCCATTTTGAAGACTGATTCTTTATATTCATTCTTCCATGCTTCTACTCAATATTCACTGCAAACTTGTATGCCTCAACAATGGTTTCCAAATTTAAGAGTTCCATTTCTCCCTGTATGTACTATTATAGTCCACCAAAATATTTTAGAACCTTATGTTTCTCACTTTCTTGGATGCCCAATCTCACAGATAGAGAATGAAAAATGTCAATGTAATCTTGAACAAACTATTCCTTACCTTGGTGAAGTTGTTGCCACTCTATATACAGATCATCATATGCTCTAATGGGGTAGTATTATTCCTTTATAGATTCTATGAAATCATCCCATGTAGGTTCCATCTCAAGGCCAATATC
The DNA here is from genome assembly GCA_037957365.1 of Torreya grandis. Classification (NCBI taxonomy): domain Eukaryota; kingdom Viridiplantae; phylum Streptophyta; class Pinopsida; order Cupressales; family Taxaceae; genus Torreya; species Torreya grandis. The sequence goes on along the minus strand of JARHVA010001894.1, from coordinate 1,002,021 downwards.
ATCTGCACTAAATCTCTTTTTGTAGACTTCCCACCAATTTTTGACAGGCAATGATGCTTTCAGAAGAGCAAAATTAATCTTCTCTTTATTGGTGAATTTATTTACAGAAAAATAAGATGAAAATTGACCCAACCAATTTTCTACTGCATTAGCATTGATTTTTCCTTCAAATATAGGGATATCAAAATTCACCTGAACCTTGAAGGGTGTTGTGGCACTAAAAGGATGTGTAGGTGCAGATGAGGAGCCAGAATTTCCCATCAAGATTTGCTGGAGAATTTGAGTGAATTATTTTAGCATCTACGCTTGATGCTGTTGGAGGGATTCATTCACCATTTCCTTTAAAGGATCAGATGTCTCGGTGTTGTCCACCATTTGAAGTCATTTGGAGCGAATAGGTGGATAGTCTACTAGTTCTATTTTACACCCAAGCTTCCTATAATTTGACCTCATCCTCGGGATCATATAGTCTAAAGACAAATTGCTCTGATACCACTAATCCAAAACTCGAAAAGCTTTGGCTGAAAGATAATTCAAAAATAAGAACACAATTCAAATAATGCTATCTTTGAAAAGAGATGTTTTATTGATCAAAATTGCAGACCCAAACATATGCCTATCTCTAAGAAGAGATGTCTAATTTCCATTTCAGGTTACATCTTCATTTATACATGTATTGAAGGTGTGAGGAGGATGTGGAAGGTCATCAATATTGAGGGAGATTAAGTGGTTCGACTTCCATGATTTACAACAATACAGAATTCGAGGAATTACTATTTTTAGACTGCACTACTAAAATTGAAATTTTGGGCACTTACATTGGGTTTTCAAGGGTCAAACTTCATTGAGCAAAGTTCAATGCCATCTCACGACATTCCCCTCATTATTAACTTTCCAACTGTTCAAATGGCAAGTCAATTAGAGCTACGACGCAAAAGTTCTTGCTCCCAGAAGTTCTGCCATCAATTGGGGTGGACCCATCACCCAAATTGTCATCTAAATTGTTGCCCAGATCAACCTCTCATCCAAGATTTCAAGTGACATTATTCTACTAGAATCAAGCTAGATTGCACCAATATGCTAACTGCATCAATCACCCACTCAAATAACTTATGGTAAGATAAGTGCTTGTTTGTTAATATTCACATACTTTTATTCCATTTCATAATCAATCTAGCCCTTTCCCAACTCCCAAAATCCATTTGTAGAATCCCATCAACTTATGTTGATCAAACCTAGAAATACACAGTCAACCACTGATGGTCAGGCATAACTGTTGATGGTTACCTCAACCGTCGACAGTCACCTATGGTAGAAAAACCAACAAGATGATTTCACCCACCCACACCCAATCAAATACAATTTTCTATGTTTCTAACCACTCATAGACCCCCTTCTGATTTTTTGAAGCATACCCTGACTCATTAACACTAGTGTTAATTAGTCTATCACTAATTAGATCATTTCTAGTCTATTCTTCTAGCAAGCTTTCTTGTATTTGATTTTACCACCTTTTGATTATTGATGCAAGCATATTATTTACAAATTTATCTACTTAATTGTTTAAAATGTGTGGATTGACAGCCCCTAAGGAAGCTCTCACTTCCAGGATCTAGCTATCGTTAGGCAATCTACCCAACTATCTATCTAACAAACAAGATTTCTTTAGTACTTTCTTATTTGTAGGTCTTCCTCCCAAGCCAAAGAGGATCTCTTCCCAATCTTATGATTTAGTGCACACACAAAAAAATAGGTTTTTTAACCATACCCATATCAAGTTTTCTCTCTCTTTCTTTAGAACTTAAGAAAAAATCTACATGAAACATTCAGGCACACCTGATGGGATCTAGAGTCTTTACTCACATTTTCTTTGTATTTGTATGCTCTCCTCTCTATCTATGCTCATAATTGAAACTAAAATTTCTTTTGGGCTTAAAATCAACTACATTCATTTATTGCTTTTAACATAGTTCACTTTGAATTAAATCACAGTAATCTTATCGTAGCATCACCTTTGTTGCACACACTAGTTATACCACTTTCATCAATCAAACATCAAAACAATTTGAGATAAGACCTGAATGGGATTTCATCACCTAGTGGTCACATTACCCATTCCCATAAATCTCACTTGGAGGTCATTACCAAGAGGAGAACCAACTCAACTCTCTGGTTGAGTATAAACTCTGAACATCAATATATATATTAGCTAAGCACCTGACACCCTTATCGCTATGGGATTGTGAAGTGAGGGGATAGGCCCTAATACAAAGCCATGTATTAATTCCAATATAGATTTTTTTGAGCACCTAAATAACTTGAAACCAACCATAGACTACTTCTATAGTACCTGATCTATAAGCCAAATTCTATCACACATTCTCATAAACTAAAGGCATAAGCCAAAAGCGAGATTAAAACTAACCTCTAGGATTAATGTACCTCATAGTGTGTGTCTTGATTGCCTTGATCATTTTCTTGTCTTCTTGTTTGAATGGTGAGTTTTTTCTTATTTTCTCTCTCCTTTTTATTGTATGGTTTTCACTTGTTAGTAGTGAAGAGACCTAGTAGGACAAAACCTGTCACTTATATCAACCTCTTCTATCTCCTAATCTATGGAGTACATCTCTAATATAGGAGATTCACCTCATCCATTGGGAATCCCTACTTTCCTTTGGGTATTTCCCCAAGGAGACATGGATTTTACCACTTTTCTGGACAACAACTCAGTTTCCCTTCAACACTATCCTAACACCTCTGCTCACCATATCCTGGTTTCAACTCCAACTCAAGATCTTCCTTATGGCATGCCATCCCACCTTATGAAGGGTATCCCTATTTATGTGATCAACACCTAGCCTTTGACCACCTAGGAATCTTCATCTACTAACCCCTTTGATGCTATGAATGATAACCAACCTATCTAACCAATCATTTCCCTTACACCTTACACCCCTACTAATGCTTCCTCTACCTTGGGGATAACCTAACCATTAACCCATCATGCTCCACTTATAGCTGAAGTACCCACCATCGACACTACCAACCTTCCCTCTATCAAACCTATCCCATCGATCAATACCCCTTTACCAATCTTAGGGGTATTTATTCCTTATACCTCACCACCCATTAACACAAAGGTCACTACTTCACCGCTTGTCACCAACCCAACTACCACCCATGCCCAATCCATAGGGACTTCTCAACAGTTAATTATTGCACCCAATCTAGCATACATGCCTAACCCACAAGGGTGTGTACCCACTACCCAACCACCATCATCCACCTACCCTACCCAACCTCTAGCATCTGCTTTCCAATATGTGGTAGCCTCTCAACTACCAAACAATTACCAATATGTTGCCCAAACTCAACCGCAGTATCAGCCTTACAATATTTTTGGTGCACCACCTCAAACCGACCTAATGAAAATGCTCATAGATAAGATGTCCAACCTTGGGTCATCCATTTTAGGGGCTCATAACATCCTATCCTATGATCAAATTTGTAACGAACCTATTCATCTTTCTATCCCCATTAGACCTTACCCTCCTCAATGGGAGTTTTCAAAATTTACCAAATTTCAAAGCGAGGACACCCAACAACACCTTAGGGATTTCAGGCATGCATGCTACATGATTAATTACAATGATTCCCTTCTCCTTCAAACCTTCCCCATGTCTTTATCTGACCCAACACTCAAATGATATAGTGCTCTCACCAAGCATTCCATATTTTCTTTCACCCAACTAGCACAAGTCTTCTTAGATCACTTTTCCATTAACATTTCCAAGAAGGTCCCTATCATGAACCTCTATTATATTAGGCAATTTGATGATGAGTCCATTACTGAGTTTATCACTCATTGGAGAAGCTTGATTAATTAACTTTCATTTTCCCTACCTCAACATGAACTTATAGAAATTTTTGCTCGAGCTTGTGCTAAACAATCATCTTCTAAACTATATGTCCAAAGATTTAGAAGTTTGATGAGGATTTTACCATGGAACATAAGCTAAAAAACCATACCATAGATGAGGGTAAATTGAAGTTATGAAACAAGAAATCTACCTTCAAGATCAACAAAGCCTCTTTCCCCAAACAAGGCAACCAAGCCAATACCATAACCAAGACCAGGGGAACCATGAATGCCATCATCCTTAAAACCATTCCTCTATCCAATGTCAATCAAAAAAATTATCCCATTACCTCCAACCAAAATACAAAGAATCCAAACCGAGGAAACTAAAAATAATTCATTCCACTTGGAGAGTCTTACACCTTAGTTCTAGAGAAGCTACTAAAAGCTAACCTTATACAACTTCCACCCATAAAACTTCCCCAATAGTTTGATTCTTCTCATCTAGCACTTTCTTGGTACAATGAGAATCATCTATGTGATTTTCATCAGGTAATTAGACATAACGTCAGTTGATGTAATAATTTTAAGAATGTTATTCAAAGTCTTATCAACAAAGGGGAGCTCATGTTGTATAATCCCAATGCCCCTCAAAATCAAGATCTTAACATCTTCAAGAAACCTTTTCCCAACCATGCCCTTATAAAATTTGAGGACAAATAAGAAGAATATTCTCATGATTCCTACATGGTCAATATGGTCCTCAATGTGGCTATCATCTAACCTACTTGCTTTTCCCCCACCTCGTCTATCGAGGTGGTGAAGTCACTTTCACTTCCTTTGAAGGCCCAATCCAAGGAGGTTAATTTTTAATTATCTTAGCTCATAGAGGATTTGGAATCATCAAGCACCCCTTTGGATAGCCAAGCCAAACAAACAACCATTCCTATCCCACCATCTCCCCTAACTATGGACATCATGCCTAGAGGAGCAAATTTTTCACAAACAACCCTCATAGAGCGACCACCTTGCCCAAACTTAAATCCCTTTCTTGAGGAAATGAACGTGGATATCAACCCTCCTCCTCAACCCATAAGTGTCTCCTCAATGCCCATTACCCTGGAGGCCAGACCAATATACAAACCTTTTTACAAACTTGTCCAAAAGTTAGGTATGGATACAAAACTAGACATAGATTAAACCACTTTCTAGGAATAGTTAGGACTTCCCCCTATCACCAAACCTAAAAATTATATCATGGCCCTAACCAACCAATCCATCATATCTCCACCACCTCTTAAACCAATCCAAACTTCTACTAACCCCCCACCTCCTGAGTGGACCAAAATAATTGCCACATCACCAACCAAACTGTTCAAAACTCTTGGTGCCTTCCTTGCTCAGAGTTTAGTTCACCCATACTTAAAAGTAGACTTAACTTCACCCAAGCCTATACCTAGGTCTCGATCCATACCAACTAAGAGGATGAAAACATTGAAGGGATGCATGACTAAGCTTGTACTTCCCTCTACCTTGCCCTGTATCTTAGGTTCTCACCCTTCCACTTTGATTAAAAAGTAACCCCCTTCAACATATGTCATCCACTGCCATTGATTACACCAACACATTTATTATCTAATGCATCGATCCTCCTTAGATTAAAACTAGTCAAACCACCAAACTCGGCCACCCCAACTACCAACATACCCAGACCAAAACCATCAACTAAAAACACCACCCTACCCAAACCATCTCTCACCAAACCTATGGCCACCAACATCCCCTTCTTACCAACCCAAACCATGAGACCTAAGACTTTCTTACCTCTAGTAGAATCCTATACGACCATTCTTCAAAGATTATTGTATACCTCTGGCCTCACACTACCTCTTATCAGACCTTTCAATCCTCTCGATTCAAAGCCAACCTAGTCTAATGACCGTCAAATCTAATCCTATGATAGGACATCTAGGAATGACACAGAGAATTTAAAAGCTCTCGAAGCCATTATCCACCAACTCTATGACAAAGATGATATTTTGGTAGATGACCTTCCATATTTTTCTAATACACCACTCTCACCTTAGAGTGATAGAGATTCTACCCAACCCCCCATCACACCTTGACCCTCTATCCATACCATTAATGTGGTCACATGATCAAAATAAAAGGATAAAGGAGAGGCTAAAGTGTCTATTACATGGACATACCCACCAAATAACCCTAAACCAAACTAGATGCAAACCTCCACATCTACAACTAAGCCCAAAGTCACCATCTTAAGCACTCTAGAGGCTAACCCCTCTATCTCCATCAGGAGGGTCATCCTTAAACAACTTCACTAGACTCCAACTAAAATGAGCCTCTATGAGTTCATTTCCACCTCACCTCACTATCATTAGGCCATGATCAAGGCTATGCAAGCCATTATGGTTAGACTAGGAGACTCCTAGCCTATAAAGGCATTCATCGACACTCTCTAGCTCTCCACCCTTGTTATCTTTAAGGACTTAGAGATACCTTCTATCCACCTTAAGACATGAATCCCCCTCTTTTTATTATAGCACACATCAACCAAACCCACATCAAATAGATTATGATTAATGGGGGAGCCAATATAAACTTAATCTCTTCCCATGCCTATGACCAACTCAAGATACCAAATAATGTCATGTCCAAAACTTCAGCCATCCTTAGATCATTTAACGACACCATGACCACTACCTTGGGAACCATCATCCTTTATATTTGGCTAGGACCTCAAACGCTCCCTAAACTCCTTTATGTGGTCGAAGGTGAATTCCAATATAATGTTTTGATAGGGAGACCTTAGATTTGGGCCATGGGTTATGTACCTTCCACCCTCCATCATTATGTCAAGTTTGAACATGAAGGTCAAGTTGTTACCATAAAATCTGACCCTAGCCCTTTTGTAGCATGTAATATGACCTACCAACCTAATATTGACATACATCGAAAGCACTACAAATAACCACCATCAAACCCTCACCCTTGAGGAACTACAAGACTTCTCTACCTTCCTCCAAGACCATAATATTGCATTCGCTTGGTCATATACCAATATGCCTCATATTGACCTAACCATTTCCACTCACAACATCATAACCAATCATGATGCCAAACTTGTCAGACAAAAACTTTTCCAAATGTGTCCTTGCATAGCCCTCTTTGTCAAAGCAGAGCTTCAATGCCTCTTTTATTTCAACTTTATTTAACCCATTGATTATCCCCAATGGGTTTCAAACATCATGCATGTCACTAAAGCCACTGGGGTACTACGTATCTATGTGGACTTTTGTGACCTCAACCTCACCTACCCAAAGGATGACTTTCCTCTACCTAGGATTGACCAACTTGTTGACTTTAAAGTAGGCCATGAGATGCTACCTCTCATGGATGGATTATGGGGTTATAATCAAATTTTGATTGCCCCTTAAGATCAACACAAAACTACCTTTATCACCCCATAAGGGGATTTATATTATAGAGTCATGCCCTTCAGTCTTAAGAATGTTGGTACAACCTACCAACATGTCATGACCTATATTTTCCATGACCTTATCCATACAATCATCGAAGACTATGTGGATGACCTTCTCAAGAAGTCTAAGCTTCATAAAGACCATTTAGCCATTCTCAATATTATATTTGAGTGACTTATCCACTATCATGTCTACCTTAATCCTAAGAAATGTATTTTTGGGGTCTTATCAGGCAAACTTATTGGCTTCATTGTTTCCCTTCAAGAAATCAAGGTTGATCTAGCCAAAATCTAATCCATCCTTGAGATGCTACCTCTAACCAATCTTAAACAACTTTTTAGCTTGTAAGGGAAGCTTCAATCCATTCATCACTTCATCTCCTAGCTCTCAGATTGGTGTCAACCCTTCCACCACCTCTTGAAAAAGGACATCTCTTTCAAGTGGAATGTCAATTATCAAAAGGCCTTTGATGCACTCAAAGAATATCTACTATCTCTAGCTATCCTTACACCTCATAAGGATTACCAACCTTTCTACCTCTATATCTCTACCATAGACCATTCCCCAGGGGTGACGCTTGCCTATTAGGATGAACAACACAAGGATCAAGCTATCTATTACATTAGCTACACACTTGTCAAATACGAGACTGGGTACACACATACTGAGAAACTATGTTTGGCTCTAGTCTTTGTGGCCACCAAAATTCACCACCACCTTCTTAACCATAATTTTTTTTATCATAACTAATACTGACCCCCTCAAGTACATGTACTCCAAACCATATCAAAAATAGCGTATGGCTTAGTAGATCATGCTTTTAGCTAAGTTTGACCTTGAGTTCCTCCAACAGAAATCAATCAAGGGGTAAGTCATTAGCGACCAATTAGCTGAAGCACCCCTAATAGACACCCAACCTCCCCTTCTTGAATTTATAGATGAGTCAATCATAAGTCTATCTCAAGCATATTTACCAATCACATAACCATGTTTTTTGATGGTTCCAAATGTTAGAACGATAGAGGGGTTGACATCATCCTTATCCCCCTTATTAGTGAACCACTTTCTTTGTCATTTAAACTCAAATTTGAATGCACCAATAATGTGGCCAAGTATGAAGCCCTAGTAATAAGTCTCCAGACTCCCTTAGCCTTAGGAGATTTAACAATCAATATCTTTGGTAACTCCCAACTTGTGGTCAACCAAGTTAATGACATTTACCACTATAAGAATGAAATGATGTAACTATATAGACAATTAGTCACAAAACTCCTAGCCTCATTTGAAAACTAGTATATTTAAACCACCCCATGATCCACCAATAAATTTGCTAATACCATGGCTTCTCTTACCTCTTAGATCTTGTTGGCACCTTCAGACTCCAAACTATCAGTCATTATCCATCACCTCACCGAACCTTCCTACACTAAATTAGATGTGGAAACCATCTTTAGTGTACAAGAGATTCTGCCTGACCTTTGGTATCAACAAACCTTTGACTACCTTCACCTTGGCATAGTTCTCTCTGACCTCTGTAGGAATTCCAATTAGATATTTATTTAGAGCACCTCTCATGACACCATTATGGGAGGAATTATTTACAAACATGGTTTTGATGGCCTCCTATTCCGTTGTCTTCATGGTCCAGAGACCTCTCATGCTATCAAGGAGACACATGAGGGTATCTATGGGGGAAGTTTAGTGGAATCACTATGGATAAATGTATCCTTCACCTAGGCTATTACTGGCCCACCCTTAACCAATACTATTGTGATTATGTGAAAAAGTGTGTCAATTATCAACAACATGCCAATTTACATCACACACCTAGTAATACTCTTCATGTTTTTACAAAATTTAATCCCTTCTCACAATGGGGTCTGGAGCTTATTGGTGAAATCAAACACCACTCTTCACAATGATATCATTCTATCATTACCATGATCGAATATTTTACCAAATGGGTAGAAGCTATTCCCTTTATCTTGACAAAGGCTGAAAAGATTATCAAATTTATTACCCATCACATCATCTATCATTTTGGTGTTCCCCATAAGATCATCACCGATAATGGAAAATCCTTAAAAAACAAATAAGTTTAGGGATTTTGTGATGTATTTGGTATTAAACTTATCTTTTCATCACCTTATCAACCACAAGAAAATGGATAAGCTGAAGCCTCTAACAAAACCCTTAACAACATGCTTACCAAAATGGTTAATGCCTTAGGTCAGGATTGGCACTTTCACATCCCTTTTACCTTATGGGCATATCATACTAGCATCAAAACCCCTATAGGCAATACACATTTTTCTCTCATGCTTGGATCTGAGGCTGTATTACCTCTTGAAGTCCAAGTACCTTCTCTTCGTATATCTTTACATGATCTTATCTTAGAAGATGATTATCATCAAGAATGCTTAACTCAACTTGAGCTACTTGATGAGCATCATTTAGCCACCATTCCCCATATCTGTGTCTATCAATAATGAATCAAATGTGCCTATAAAAAACACCTAAATTCCAAGAATTCAATATTGGAGATCTTGTCCTCAAGGAAAATCAACATGTAACTAATATGGAGAAAAGTAAAAGGGGAAAATTTGCTTTCAATTTTCTTGGACCCTACATCATTACCCATAAGTAAAGATCATAATATTTTCATTTATCCTCTCTTGATGGAAAAATAAAACCCGAGCCTCTCAATGCTTTGCATTTGCATCCCTTTTATTGTTAGATAGGGATCACAATCAACATTTGTCTAACTTAAGCCTGTCCCTTGCAAACATATTCATTTCCCTCTTTTTAGGGGAAACTGAATAAAACTAAATCATGTGATTATCTATCACAATTATAGCCTAATATTGAGCTATGGATATCATAGCTCTATCCATGACATGATTCTCATAGTACTTCCCATCTCTTTGATATCAATTCCTATGTTCATTGTCACCTATACCTCCTTTTCACCTATTGAACCTTCACGTCAGCTTAGTTTTGCCTTCATAAAGGTAATCCATTGAGCATGTATGAGCAAGTCTATGTCAAGCCAAATCAAACAAATGCAAAAGGAAATATCAAAAACCAAAAAATGAATCATGGGTCATTTTTAGCATTCATAAACTGCTCCCTTAAAGGACAACTATTAAAAACTTATTCAAAATTACAAAACATAAGGTGGAACACTCCCTTTAAGTACAACTATCAAAAGCATTTGTACTAGGCACATAAACTTAGATCACTCCCTTGAAGGATGGCTGAATAAAGAATTTGAAAAAGCTTGTAATTTATTGGAAGCTTCTTTCATCGATCAATTTCCTTGCCCTCAAGCAAACAACAAAAGTAAAAGTAAAATCAATTTTGAAAGATGTAATCAACTCTCATAAATGAAATAATATTAGACAGCCACAATTGGCTCTCCTTAGTATACTTCTCACATCGATCAGTCTACACTTTATATATGAACATAGGCTAGTTTATACTAGCTCTTTAGACACCTACAAAAAAGGCATACTAGTCTCCCTAAAGGTCCTAGTTTCACCCATTCTCCCTCCACATGTCACATGCACGAGACTATGAGATTGATTGACATAATGTAATCAAGATCCCTATCTATCAACCTAAACATGATAAATACGAAGCTTTGGAAATGCTTATTTTCACTAAGCCAATCCAACTTTGGGTTTCATGTCAGTCTTTACCAATAAAAGGCATCATGTTCATTTTCTTATCTTTTATTAATTTATCACTATATGCACAAAAAATAAACATCACATCAAAAGCATCCACATCATGAACTATGTCAATAAACAACAACATCTATCCATCAATGAGTCAATGTAAACATATCCCATCAAACCATGAACATCGATCACATCATAAACCATAAGCATGTCATTACACCATTACAAGCATAAACCAAATCATTGAACAAAACATTAGGGCATATACCATATCCTATTTCACCCATATAACCATAAATAAAACAATAACATGTATCCATCCATAACGTATTTTATCATAACCATGAGCATAATCAGATCATCATAGCTAAGATACTAAGTGAAACACCATAAGCGTGAACTAAAACCATAATCCATAATCATAACCATAAGCATCCATCATACATAAACATTTAAAAACATACATCATATACATCGAATCATTAAAAAATCATACATATAACATTGCATCAGCTCTCTTAAAAAATATACATCTCGCTACATTAACACATAGGCTAGTATCAAACTAATACATCATGATAGTGTATTTGACCATAATCATGGGCCTATACCACTACTATTGACCCCATCTTCACCTATACCTGGTGATAACCCCCTAGGACCTAGAGGAGATGTCAATGGCCCATTGACCAAGCTTGCTTTGTACTCTACATACCTCATAGCCTAGGGTAGCTAGTCTAATACCATTACCTCATAATATATAAGCACCACCATGATATCTAGATAGCATTCTTGGGACACTATGTTTGGTGGCCCTCCTCCTATTGCTACTCCTACCCCAACCCTTTATTTAAGTAGATCTCTCTCACCTATAACGGTGGTGAGTTGACCCTGTAATTCCTAAATCTAGCCCTGTAATGTGACCACCTATCCATATAGAGCCTATACTTGAGCTTGGGCCACAACTAGTGCTACCCCTACTTGTCTACCCTAGCCAACTAGATCTACAGTCATTGGTGACACCCCTTTGTCATCTCCACCCACATCCACAGTTGCACAAATAGGCTGGTACCAATCCACATATCCATCTATATACCTTGTATCATCTATGGGATCCCTAGCAAGAAGCTCCATAAATCCACCAACTAAAACTATTTGAATAGGTTGGGGCATCAGTAATTGAACCTCTGAGTCCTACCTCTTATACCATAGATGTGGACCTAATACACCTTATAACAAAATAAACTAGTACCACACTTGATCGAATGGAATCAAATCCACCTCACTCTCTTAGTGGCCCACTATCCACCTATATCTCTATGTAGTGAGGGTCTCCCTTCTGTAGCTTGGCTAGATAAGGAACTATAGGTACAATCTCTATATGGTGTCTATATCTACCAATCCACTTAGGGCATCCCTAAACCACTCAATGTCATGTGCTCCACCACTAACCCCTGATGTAGCATAGTCATCGCTCCACCTCATAAATACCATAGAGAACTCTAGCTATGTGTACCCCATCCACAATAATCCCATAAGCCTCATAACCAAAATATACTCATAATCCCAATAGTGTAGAACCATGCTCACATTTATGCCATCCTCTTGTGGTGTCTAAATCCCCACAACTCTCTATAAATCTAGACCAACACTGGGAACCACCTAAATACTATCCTCCTAAGTAATAACTCAACCAAAATAGCTAGTAATACATAGGGGAATCTTTTGCTTCTAGAATATATAACCCCAAAGTAAGTAATTATGATCATTAGCATCATCATAAGTCTCCTCTCCTTAGGATCCCTCTCGTATAGTGTTGTATAATTGAACCCTCTAGAGTGATAGTGGACTTGGTCACTATCATATCCATATAAATACTCAACATACTCATCTCGCTCATCTTTATCAATCAAGTACATCACCTCATAACATAGTAGGAGTTGAGTGATCCTTTGGACATCCTCTAGGATAATAGTCATCTCCCTAGTCGATAACAAGAAGGTATTCATAGCGAGATCCAATCTCTTAATGAGGGCTACTATCATGGATGCATCCCTAGGCATGTGCTGGTAGTGCCTCATCCCTCCCAACCATATTGCCTCCATATGTGCCCAATCATGAGTAGCCATCCCCTTGATCAATGTAGGGAAGATCCATGACCCATAATCGCCCATCTATATATGCTCTTGAGCTTATACCAAATCAAATCACTTGGCTTAGACCCTAACTAGTCTAGTCTACCTTATCTTTTAAATGCACCCCTAACCATAGCCTCTTGGGCCTAACCATAATAAACAACCCATTTGATTGAATTTCAAACCTAATCCCCTACCCAAACCCTAACCATTAAGTAATTCACCATGTACTATCCTCAAGCAAGCCGTCAACACTTAGACATTTTTACCGAAGGCTATCTTATCCTAGATAACCACTAGTGGTCATGTTAACTACTGATAATTAGGGATCCCTAGTTTATAAGGTGTTGACCATCGATAGTCAGGCTTGAGCGTTGATGGTCATGTATGGGCTCTCCATGGCTAGAATGCTCAAACCTACTAAGACCCTAAATAGGGAACCAATTCAACTTACAACTAGCCTAAGAACTCTAGCTAGCTAGCCTACTACCTAATCACTCACCCAACCCATCAATTTGATGCTCTACCCACCCTATTTGCCTAGAACCCCCAAAACCCTACCTAAGGCTTATAAGATTAAATAAAAAATTTATGACATTCCCACCATGCAAACATAAACAACAACAAAATCAAGCCTATCTATCAATTTAGTACACCCCATACCTCATTTTGTGATCTCCTTCATGGTCTGAGCCCTCATATAGGTGCCCAACCATGTCCTCGTGCTCCCTACATCTTGGACCCATGAAATCTAACTCATGCCTCTAGCCAATGAACAACACCCACCTCAGCACGAGCCTTCCTCACAAAGTAGCAAAATTGCTCAGAGCTTAATCAAACACAACATAATAGTAAAAGTGACAAATTAACTTTACCTTTTTACTTTGAGCCCTTAGAATTTTAGGGTTTCCCTTGACCATCGATGGTCAAGGTGATTGTTGATGGTCACCTTCTAGGGACCTTGACCATTGATGGTCAGGATACCTTAGAAACCCAATTTCACCTTTTACCTGTAACCTTCACATTTTAAGAAATTTACCTCAAGCTCTTGCCTACTTTTGGAGATGACTTTCTCCCACTAACCTTACCACCTCATCAGCTCACCATTGGTCTCTTTTGGCCCATCTAGCATATAATTTTGTGACACTTTTTTCCTAGCCCTTTAGCTATAACAACAACATTGTAATGTTGAGCCTTTTGAATTTTGTGCCACCTCATGCATACCAACATGCTTGTGTCTCATTGGGAGCATTTCTTACCTAAAATACCCATGATACTTGACCCATTTATGTTTTATTTGGGAGCACTTCCTACCTTAGATACCCACTAGATACACATAGATCAGTTAAGAGACTTACATTTATGAGTGTTCCTAGTTTCCATGCCTATAGGTGATCACATGGTTCACTCATCACTTATCCTTCTTAGCACTGACCCTTATTTTAAAAAACTTTGGCAACCTTGTATATGCATGATCTTAACTATCTCTCTTTTTATTGCATTTTATACACACATTTATTTCTCAAGTGTCTGACCTCTTGTCACCACCTAGTGAATCACCATCTACCACTTATCAAACTTGTACCCAATTTATATTCACCTCATTTAATCCTAATTTGAGGGGGAATAACTCCTCCCACTCTCAGGGCAATCAAACCCATTACCTATACTCCATTTTTGTTCTGTAGCTCATTTATGCAAGCTACACAACAAAAAGGGGAAAAATGTAGACACTAAAAATCTACACACCTAGGATTCTAAATGTAAAAGTAGCCCTAGAGGTACCCCTGGACCCTCTTAGGACTAACCTACACCTATCAAACCTAAACCAACCAATCTACACTCAGTTACACCTATTTGAATAACTTTAGCCTTTAGGACCCTATCCCTATAGACCCTGATCGTCGATGGCCAGGGTGACCATTGATGGTTAGCCTTGGGGACCCCTGATCATCGATAGTTAGGATCCACCTTATCACTAAGAGTATGCAAGCTATAATAACCCTTTTCTAAATATAACATGTCTAATTTGTGTTTCAAGCCTTTACATGCAAAAATTATATTTAGATGATCCAGTTACAGTTTCACTTCCACCTCTTGCTTATGCCTATAAGAGAGAGAGGCCTAGGAAGTCAAATCTATCTATAATAATTATCAAGAGCTCAGGTATTTAAGATTTTTCTTTTGTAGGTCAATTAGGTCAATCAACATCATCAATGTTATCAAGCATTATTAGCCATCTTATTGAGAGCCAAATCATCATCACCTCTCAACCAATATTTTAGGTACCATTATTCTACTAGAATCAAGCCAGATTCCACCAACAGGCTAACTATATTAACCACCCACCCAACTGACTTCTAGTAAGACAAGTGCTTGTTTATCAATATTTATTTGCTTTTATTTAATTTTGCAATCAATCTAGCCCTTGCCCAATTCCTATAATCTATTTATGAAATCCTATCATCTTTTGTTGATCAAACCCAAAAATACATAGTCGACCACTGATGGTTACCCTAACTACTGATGGTTATGCATAACCACCGATGGTTATGCATAACCACCGATGGTTACCCCAACTAATGATGATCACCTATGGTAGAAAAACTAGCAAGCTTATTTCTCCCATCCACACCCAATCAAATCCACTTTTCTATGTTTTTGACCACTCACAGACCCCCTTCTAATTTTGTGAAGCATACCCTAACTCGTTAGTACTAGTGTTAATTAATCTATCACTAATTAGATCATTTCTAGTCTATTCGTCTATCAAGATTCAATGTATTCAATTTTAGTACCTTTTGATTATTGATGCAAACACCTTCCTTACAACTTTATCAACTTGATTATTTAAAATGTGTGGATTGACAATCTCTAAGGAAGTGCTCGCTTCTGGAATCTAGCTATTTCTAGGAAATCCACCCTACTCTCTATCTAAAAATAAGTTTTCTTTAGTGATATCTTATCTATAGGTCTTCTTCTCAAGCCAAAGAGGATCTCTTCACAATCTTCTGATTCATCATGCACACAAACAAATAGGTTTTTAAACCATACCCATATCAAGTTTTTTTTTCTCTCTATTTAGGAATTAAGCACAAATTTACATGATAGACTAAGTGTTAGTGCAAATGCAAGTGATGCTAGTATGATAGTGGCCTTGAGTGCCTTGAGTGTGTTTGAGGTTGAAAATCTATAAAATTTGAGATTAGGGCCATTATTGATTGTAATATGTAGAAGTAGGGAAAAATAGGGATTAATAACCTTATTTTTTCTCAACTTGTTTCATGTTTGAATATGTATTTTTGTATCTAATTTTTATCTAGTGGGTAAAGAGATAAAAGTCATGTATTTATAGTGTTTTTTTACTTGTCTAAATAATATAAGATGTTTAGGCCAACCTTAAGAGTTTTTACCTTGAAAATATATTCATTCAGGAAAACTAGGATAAAAGATAGAGGTGATATTTTGGGGACACTAGCACCATGTGGATCTAGTGTCCTTAATGTGGCGTTAATGTCCAACTAGCATAATACTTAGCATGAAGGGCCAGTATCAAGAAATAAGGGTTTGGGACTACATTTGAGCTGACTAAGAATGCCTATGGTCTATACAAAGGCTAAAAAAGTGTGATAATACGCTATAACATAAGTCTAGGGCTAAGCTACGAATATGTAGTCTTAAATATCACTCTTAGGACTCAAATACCACTTTTAGGTGATTATGTGACCCACACAATATTGCCATCAATCAATAGATCAAGAAAGGCTTGAAAAATATGGATATATAGTTATAATTCCAAGGACATGGTGAAAATAAATCCCAAAATAGGAAAGTGACAACTGAATAAATATGAAAAAATCTAAGTTCTTACTTCTCATACTGTATCTCCAGTAGCAATCACCATAGGAGGTCCTGGACTGAAGGAAGGAGTAAGGTTCTGAAATGATTTGAAACAACCCTAGATTACAAATGTGATATCTATTATGGTGAATATTTAATTTATTGTATCTATTCTTATTAAAATTACCATTTAATGCATAACATCACATGCTAGACTCTTCTTTATGGTTATTTTGCCCTTCCCTGAAAGATGAAGAAAGCTGTATATTATCAAATGTTAGAATAAGCGAAAGTGTTTATGATTTTTTAAATTTAAAATGCAAATGAGGTTTTTTAGAGTAGTTATTTATATAAGTTATGGGACTCCATCATGAGAGGCCATGGATATTAGGATTAAGATTAGATTAGTTGTCTCAAATGCATTTGTAAGGAAGTAAAATTGTAAAAACTTCAATATTTAGGGCCTTTGTGTGTCTCAAGATGAGACACTTGTATAAGTTTGGGTGAGTGTTAACAAGGGTAAAGGGAAATAATATTTAGTATTATTTGGATAAAATAAATATATTTTCCATAAAGAAGGAAGTCAAATAGTCATAGAGAATAAGAGTCATGTGAGAGGAAGTTGAAAAACCTTTATAGGCCAATGTAAGGAGAACGATCAAGTAGGCCACTTGTTCAATGAAATACATATTTTATGGTCTCATTTCACTGATAATTTCTTATTATTATCCTTCTAATTTATTATTTACATCATTTGGTTTGCAAATCCACTGTATTTTATTCTTCTACTAAACTACACCAACATAAAAACAACAATGGTGGGTATAAATACCCTCTTGTTTTAAAGCTTTGTTAATTTTAACAATCATAAGGCATGAGTTCCTTTTGGATCTTAAAAAAAGTATCAATATTAAGAACATACCGATGATCTTGTGTTTTAATACCTTTTATATGAAATTTAATATTACTAATAGATTATATTAGCCTTGCAACTACTACTCTATATAATCAAATCTAATCTACCAATTTTCAAGGAAACTAATATGATATAAAAAGGTTGTGGATCCATTCTTTAAAATAACTAATCAAAAAGAGGGAAAGGTAAGGAAGAAAAGAAGTTTGAACATCAACTATATAATTGAGTTGACCATTATCAAGTGCAAATTACAAGAAACTAATACTTAAAGACATTAGTAAAACTCAATCTCTATTAAACATAGTGAAATACCTTAATGTGTAGGAGAAATTAAACTATGCACAATCTTATATTTCTTCAATAAAATAATAAATTTTATTGCACATTTGCTTAAGAAAGAATACAACCAATTGAAATAGAAAAAAATGATTTAAATGTAGATGTAACACATTACTTACAAATTATTAATTGCATAGTACTTTATTATTTTAAAAATAAAAGACTTGCATTATTGAACATTATTTAGGTGAAGATTTAATCTTGACACATCTTTTTTTTTTTGTGGAGAAAGGGTCCATCCTCCTCTAAAACTAAAAATTTGAAAAATATTATAGTAGAGCAATGGGATTACGACTGCCATCCACAATTTTGATATTAATAATTACTACTATAATTAATTAAAATAATAAAGGCAATATAGAACACATAGATTGAATTATTTTTTCAATGTTATGCTTTATTGCACGTTTAATTCACTAAAACAACTAATCTCTACCACATAAGAACTCTAGTTGATTTGCCCCCTTATTTCTCTATCAATTCACTCTCATGTAACCCAAATTTTTTCCTTTATTTCATTTTGAAATATCTACTTTAAGGCTAAAATCGTCACTCTAATTTTACATTGTCTTCACAATTATCCTTTTGTAAATAAAATAGGCTTTTTATATATAATATAAACATTATTATTCTTTGCTGAAAATACACAACACCTGAACCTTTTTTATATTATAAGGTAAATGTGGGGTTTTTAAAGGGCCCAAACCTTTTTACAATAGAGAAAAACTATATGAATCCATTAACCCAAAAAACAACCGCAAAATCTCAACTTGCAGAGAATAGTATAAAGCTTACACAAGGATGGAAGCTAACAACAAATCAACAATAGTATAAAAGAAAATAAATAATGTAAAAAGAGGATTACTAGTGAGACTGAAATAGGTATTTTAAAGTATCAACTGCCTCTCATTCCTCTTTTAAAAATTTCAATTTTTTTTCAACAAATTCCTCTTTTATTTCCTTAATGTTAATTGCTTTGTTCTTCATCTAGTTTCTAGTTCTTTTTCTTGGGTATGTTTGAAGAAAGATTTCATTTATCTTCCTCATCCCTTCTTACAACCTTTGAATACTAGTATCAAAATTTTTAATGGTGGTGTTACTCAATAGGAGCACCTTCTTAAGGCCATTCTTAACTGATTTTGGTTCGCTTTCTAATTATTCAATTATCTCCTTCAACTTATATACTTCCTTCCTTACTTCACAAACATATCCCAACATATTCCAATGATAATTATTAAATGTTTCTCAACCCTAGGATTAGGTGAATCCCCATTAATATATTTATGGAGAAGGTCAATCTTGGCATTCAATATGTTATTTTCATTAAAAAACCATTTGAGATTTTTGAGTTGAAGATTGGAATATTTTTGTAAGGTATCAATCCTACTCAATAAATCCCCATCATACGCTGTAATCTCCTTCTCTTTGAATATTATATTCCTTTAATAATTATTTGCCTATGCCCATCTCCTTGTCCTACCTTATTCATCATAATAGGG
Organism: Torreya grandis; assembly: GCA_037957365.1. NCBI lineage: Eukaryota > Viridiplantae > Streptophyta > Pinopsida > Cupressales > Taxaceae > Torreya > Torreya grandis. The sequence goes on along the minus strand of JARHVA010001894.1, from coordinate 982,247 downwards.
GAATCTCCTCCAAGTAGAGTACCATCTTCTTCCTTATACATATTTAAATCCTTACTGTAGCTCCAATAATTCAAACAAGTCTCTAGGGTTTGATAGAGGGGAAATAAGAAAATACCTACTAGGATGAAGGAAACTAGAAGACTCTATAGGTATATGGTAGCTATCTAGTTTACCGTGTTGTACTAGGACAAAGATTGGCTTATGAAACTAAGTTAAGGCTAGTGTGATCAAACTCACAGAAAAGTAGGTATCTCTAACAAGTCTAACCACAATAATGCAAGTAACTAAAAGGAAGAAAAAATGTGATTTAAATAGGAAATCAAAATTATATAAACAAGAAAATAATTTCAATGAGAAATAACAATTTAGAAGCATGGAAAGATAGGAAATGAAAGACAATTTTGACAAGAAAGATGTTTAAAAAAAATGCGAATGTGTTTTAGATGCTATGCTAAATGTTTATTCAAAATACAAAAAACCCTAACATGTAATCTCTAAACCCTACCAATAATACTACAACTAAAAAATGAATGATGCTACTTTACAAGCAAAGTGCCCTTAGATCGTGCTCAACAAGAATGCAAGAAATCATCTATCGAGAATACAAGCTTGATCAAATTAGAGGAAAGAGTTGTGTGATGAGATATATCCAATATAATGACAAACAACCCAATAGAAAGTGATGTAGGGATAAACATGAGATGTGAGGGCCAATCTAGATACACAAATCAATTGCAAGGTTAACTGATGTAACACATGAGCTAATACAACAAAAGAAGGAATAATTGAGCAATAAGTGAGTCAATCCAAGATGAAAAACTAGTGAATCTATTAATTTAAAAGGGGATATTTCAAGAGAGTTGAATAATCATATAGTGTGTATACGAGGAGTTCAAGAGAGATGAAGAGCCAAGAGGAAGATCTCAAGAGAGATGAAGAGCTATCCAACTGAAGAATTTGCCAAGAGATGGCTAAGAGTCCAAGAAGAGATCAAGAAAGATGAAGAGATATTGATATGGAAATATAGTCTATAAGAGAGGTTAAAATGTAATTTTATGCTTGATATAAGGATCTCCAAAGTTAGATTCACTAAAAATTGATCGTATCTAGCTGTTGTTTAACAAACTAGAGCTAAAATTGATAAATTTGGGTAAGGTGTATCCAGGGATTTGGGTAAGTAGAAAATGAGAGGCCTAGTCTATAAATGTGCTAATGAGGTCCAAATATGATCCATAACAGGACATGAAGGGCACATGAAGGCTTAGAAGGGTTTGTGGTAGTGTGGGAAGGCCAAACTCTCTCCAAATTATTGTTTTAAATCAAAATGGTTTCTCATTGACCAAGTGGTAAGCAAGATGATCAAAAATATAATCATATGGAGGAGTAGGGTGATAGGAATCACAATTAAATATGACCTTGAGGTATAAGCAGTCAATGTTCCATAGAATAAAGAGTGTTGTGCAGTACCTATAAGCCACATTAAAAAGAAAGAAAGAGACAAAAAGGAAAATAAAGAACATCACCTACACCTACCTGATGAGAATAATGGTGGATGAAATATTGATGGTGAAATACAATGGGTATAATTTTGAGTTATAAATTATTCAAATTTGGCTCTAAATATAGCTCCAACTCTTGCATAAAGAATAAAAAGTCACAACAAACTAGGGAATTCAAGATGGCATTGACTAGAGCATATATTTTGGTGTTCTCCAAACAAGGGATGTGAGAGATCTATAAGTCCTCAAAAGAAGAAAGAAAATCATGTGCTACCTAAAAGAGGGGGAGAAACTCAATGCTCTTGTGAGCTAAGACACAACTAAGAGTGATTCAGATAACAATTGCACATAACATGCACCTAACATACATGCATCGATCAAGGCTCCAATAGTCACATGATACTTGGCATAATTGTTCATCTCACTATTAAGGAAGAAACTAGTTGTATAAAAATCATGGCTCTATGGGTCATCATTAATCCATGTAGTGATCACAAGTCTTAGGTTGCCTCACTACCTCCATCAGTGTGAATCACCATATAATTGTGCACCATGATGGGGGTCAAGGATGAAATACATATCCATGGGAGGAATATCTTTGAACAAAGTGAAACAAGCAAGATACATGAGGGAGACAAAGGATTCAAGAAATGCACAATAATATTAAGGAGACCAATGATATCCATAATAAGTGGTGAAGAGGGGTGGTAGGAGGCCCATAAAATATGAAGGATAACTATAGAAGACTAGAGCAAGTATAAAAAACTACAACCAACAACCTAAAACACCTACAAAGACCATGGAAAAAGAGAAAGAGGGAGCTAAGAGGGCTTGTTTAGAGAAAGAAATAACACTAATGAACAAAAGAAATAGAAGAATCTAATTTTATCTTGAGATGCATCAAAATAGGAGTGCATAGGCCAAAATGGCCAAAAATACTCACAAGGTTTGACAACAAAAATCGCAAGAGTGATGGTTCATCAAATGGGGGAATGAGGAGGTTGTTATATCAAGATATAGGGATTACCAATCCACTAACAACCTAGGTTATGGCTTGCCTCAAAGGCTTGCATCAAAGGTAGGCTACAACTCAACTTGCTCAGCTATAATTTATTCTCTATAGGGCCAAGAAGGCCCCAAATAGGCTCAAAAAGAGGATAAAAGGAAGAGAAGTGGGGGAGAAAGAAAAATGAGCATTCAAATCCTCCATATTAATGGTCATGACTCAAACTCAATAAATACCAGGGGTAGGACCATCATTAGTGAGAGAGATCTCTAAACCCAGACGAGTGAGAGGATGATGGTGTTTGGAACACATTGTCATGAGCTTCTTGGAAGCTTTCCTCTCCTTGAATAAGTTATGTGCCATGACATGGATGAAATGGAACCTGAGATTCTAATTGACAACTCTAGAGGATTCTATAGTGGAGACATTAAGATTTTTTAATCCATAAACATGTAGTGTCCAAAACTACACCAATTGTTATGTTTTTATGGATGATTTATAAATTATAAATTTCTATTTAATTAACTTGAATTTGGCATAATAATATAAAATCAACATTAAAAAATTGATAATAAACCAAAAGCATGAGCCATAAAGATAATATTCTCACCAAGGTTGATAACAGAGTTAACCTAATCTAGGCTACATCTCCATGTCTTGCTCAAAGGCAAAATTCATCAATTATTGATGCAAAATCACTTTGTACATCAATTATATCTATTAGGGGTTCTCAATCTACAAATAAATCTTTTGATGTCCTCTAGCTCTAGCTACTGGCTCTGGATCTCACTTTGGCTATTGGCTCAGGGTCTAGCTCTACTTATCTTTCACAAGTTTGATGTAATATCTCTGTCAAAAGAGGTCTATGCAATAAATCTAGGCCTATAATTGCTACTCTAGTAGTGAAGACATATAAAATTGTGTACTATGCAAAGGGCTAAGCTATAATCTTTCTTACTCTCTATTACAAATAGAGATCTCATCAAATTCTTTTGAAGATCTCTCAATCAAAACCCTTTCTCCCCGTGGATGGATGCTTAGCTCCAAAACCTTGTAATTAACAAGTTTCAATGCAAGTGAAGGCTTACTTCTCAAATACTTGCAATGTAAGTGAGAGCTTGGAGTGCTCTTGGAATTATCTTGGAATGTGTTTACAAATGAGGTTCATGGGTTTATATAGTTTTTCAAAACCCACCAATTATGGATTTTTTCATTATCCATCCCCATGTACAAGCCTTTATTTAAGGTTTTTAGCCTTATCTCCCAAAATGGGTGTGGCAAGTTGATGAGGGTCAATGGGTCGAACCACCATTAATATCTTGCTCTTTCGATAAACCTCCAATCATTTGTATGAGAGATATCCCAATTTCTATGGGAAATATCCCACATTTGTGGGGAAAGAGATATTCATGGAGTTAATCCCATTTCTCAAGCCTTAGGAAGTGGGATTTGTCTAAAATATTAGAGAATATTTTGGAGATATTGTACACACTCCAAATGTGAATATTTCATTGGTCCATATGTTAAGAATTTATTGGACCATGTGCATGTCTGGTCACTGTACCTGCACATTTTTTCCCTATTACCTAAGACTTCAATAGGCCATAACTTCTACATATGGAGTCCATTTTTCAAACCATAAAATGCATTGGAAAACTCTTGACGATCTCTTCATTGTGCAGATAGTTTAGGGAAAATTTGAGACCATATAGTTTGGTCACTATTGGAAATCCTCCTAGATCACACCTCCCCATTGAAGAAATTTTGGTCCACCAAAAGTCTACTTCTTCTCATAAATAAGTGAATGTATCACTTATTCACCCCTTTGGTTTCTATTTGTGCTTGTCCTAGATGCATTTCTCCTTTGGAGGCTAATTTTTAAAATCTCCTTACTATTCAATATTAACACAAGGATATAAAACCATGTTGCATGTTAAGTGATGTTATAATAGGTCATTACTTTCAAATTTTTTCCCTTATTTGGGTCTTACATGCAACTGATGTATTTCCTTTCTTTGGGTCTTACATATAACACACACATGTTACAAACATTACCCTTCTTGGGGTATTATATGTAATATACATGTTTTACAAACATTTTAATCACTACAAACATTGCCTAATTCAAGTCTTTTACAAATTTACATACAATGATTATATACATAAATCAAAAGAACACACTTAAAAAATGGATGGTCACATACATCCATAAACAACAGTGCTTGAATAGAATGGTACTCACCATAGAATCACCTTTCATGTTGATGCCACTTTGTCTCCCTCTTATAAGTACTCTTTGACTCATGGGCATGATAATGATACCTATAAACATTTCTACTATTATCATAATCCAAATCTCTTATGTTGGGCTACTCATGCATGCTTCTCAACTTGGATGGTTGCTCCATATTCACTCTCAATGAGTAATCTACCTCCACATTTGCTCATATAAATGGTTATTTTACTTAATTCTTATCAACCAAATAAGCAAATGTAAAATGTTTTAAGCATGCTAAATAAAACTTAGCTATGCAAAAATTCTATCCATTTCTTACCGATCTAATCTAATTGATGCTCCCTCTTGATAGAATCTTCTTTGGATAGGTGGGCTTCTTCATGGGCTGCCTATGAATTAACAACTTCATTATTTGTTATCTTTTTAATAGGGGCATAAACCATATTCTTCATACCATATTTAGGATGATGTGATGGATGAAGTCTTCAACAAGTTTCAGCCATGTGCCCACTCATAATACAATGAGTGTAATAGTTCCTTTTGTCCTTCTTTTTGGATGAGGGAACATATTTATCATTTCTCTCTTCTAGATTATGAGATTGATATTTAACACCTGCCTTGTTTTTCACAAAAGGAAAAAACTTCTTCATAAAATATTTACGGTTCCAAAAATTAGCCACAAAATGATTACTTAACCCATAAAAAGTATATGGGAAAGCATTCCACATTTTTTATATGTCATAGACATTTTGTTTAAATTGAAAAAGAACATCATAAGTTTTATAATTATCATTATGTTTAGTGCTATGATTTGTGTAAGTATGAGGAGATGGTGTTATATTACCTCTTTTTTTTAATTTATTACACACTTTCTCATCACCCTGTGATTGTGTCACATTCCTCTGCATGGAATAATTCTATAAAGCTAGTGGCATGAACACTTGGTTGTTGGAAGCTTGTCTTCCTTTAGCAGTTCTGGAACTCTCTCCAGTTTCCATCTCTGCACTAGCATAACCCAAACCTACAAAACAAGGCCGATCCTCTACTTGTATTGGGTTAATCTAAACTTGGCCATTATTACCAGGGCTTTTTTTATAATATCCCATTTTGCATAGTAATCGAGATCTAATGCCTTTAGTGTGTTTTTCAAATGAACCAAAAACATAATTACTTAAATTTGAATCTAAATGGAAGGAAGAAGAATTACATGGTGAATAAATTATAGTGCACTCATCAGTCATGGTTTCTACATCTGAAGTGGAAGGTAAATTCTTCTTTGGCTCACCATACTATAAGCTGATCAAGAGTTCATCCTTAGATTCAAGCTCATATCTCAAACATGTAACTTGTTACTCGAGGGAATAGATCTTGCATCTCAGGAAAGCATTCTCTTCCTAAATTTTCTTGTTGATACTTTCTAGCTCTTCCAACATCTTTCTCTTCAAGGTTTTCCCCATGGTTTATTGAAAATAACTTGTACTTCCAAAACAATTACAAACTACAAAAGGAAGATCAAAACAAGCCAACAAGTTTGTAAATAACCCAATGGAATATAATACTAAAACTGATTTCAAAACTCTATTCAAGATTATATCACACAATCAAAATCAAGTCCATCATTCTAACTACTTTGATACCAAACTTGATTCACAAATAGGTAGATTTCATACTCTAAAAAATTTACTTATTGGATCCTTATAGACAAATTAGTTTTAATTCCAAAATTCAACTCCAAATTTATAATCAACTGAAAATAATGCAATGCAAGTAATAATTAACACTGCACATAAGTTGATAATGGAGTTTGGTACATGCCTATGTCTCCAAATTCTCTAAATGACAAATTGATTCATTATAAAAATTGATTTTCAAGTACAAATTTAAAACTTACAAAACTATAATGAATCCATCATGAACTCAAGTGCCAATTGGTCTTATAAAGACCTAGATTGGTCTTAGAAGGCTTACATAATGTTATGGCATGGCATCCCTGCTCTACACATTCTTGTTTACTTCTCCTCTGATGAATGGCCTCTAAGGGCCTCTACACAGAGCTAAGTCAGAATAGGCATTAGTCATCATGAACTCAAGTTCCAATCAGTCTTGTAAAGACCCAGACTAGTCTTAGAAGGCTTGCATAATGTTTCAACATGGAATCTTTACTTCACACATTCTTGTTGACTTATCCTCTACTACATGGCCTCCAAGATCCTCTATATAGAGCTAAGTTAGAATAGGCATTAGTCATCGAATCTGTAAAATTATCCTCCTCCACATCCTCTAAGTAGTGCTAACTCCTCCAATAGAGCTATTATTATAATGCTAGGATTAATAACACCCTATGAATAATAGATAATCAGAGCTTTATAGTCACGTACAATGATCCTCTAATGCCATTTCATGAATTAGGCTTGAGTGGCTTGAGTGTGAATTATTAGAATTCTAATAAATTTCTTCTTCACACTTTGATTTTGATTTTAAGTGACCCCTCCATACTTGTTATATAGGTTTACAGAGCCACAAAAGGTGGGCTTGGATGATTATCCTTTGCCAATTTTAAATAATATTCATAATTATCCCAAGATCAATATTTTTGGGATTTAATATTATCCCCCCACTTATCCCATATACATGGGATTCACCATTATCTATGGCTTTAAATAAGGGTCATGTGTGGGATGAGGGAAATACTAATTTATTTATTTAAATGCTCAACATTTAACTAGTCTATGCCATGTGTCACCTAAAAATTTGTCCACATGTCCCAATCTAATTTTTCCACATGCTAGCATTTAATTGGTCCATGTTGCCACATCATCACTTTTACCAGGTTTGACCACAAATTTGATTGGCCATAACTTTCACATATGGACTCAAAATTGGTCTATTCAAAATGCATCAAAAAGCTTGTGATGAGTTATACACCATGGAAATGTTTTAAAAACATTATATGACCATCAATTTTTCCATTTTGAACAAGTTTGATTACCTATTGACCAAAATTTGACCAATGATAACTGGAGCATATGATGTCCATTTTTTGCATTCCAATAGTTGCCAAAAAGCTCTTGATGAGATCTACATAATGGACCACATTTAAATAAAACTAGGTAACATATAAAAATATCCTCTAGATTAGTTTTGATGCCACAAAGAAGAAATCATGATGAGGGAAGGAGCTCAGCTTGACAGTTATGGAGACATCTAGAAAGAGGTCTCCTAAGAGTGAATAGCCTCCTTAATGCCTGAAAGAAAAAGGGAGGAAAAAGTGTTCAATGGGTGTAGGAGGAGTGAATTTCAATTGATAGTCAACATGATCAAACCATTTATCCTCAAAAAATCAAAATCCATCAATAAGCACCATGGATGAACTAGCAAGGCCTCGTGAGGAGATGACTAAAACCTTGTCAGAGGGATTTATGTTGGCATTGATCCATGCCCATGGATCTAGGTTAGTATCCAAGGTATGAACCTAACTTTCATGCATAATTTGGACCACATGAAATGCTTTTGATGCAATGACATACATGTAAGTAGTCTAGGGATGATCAAGGATCATGTTGTATTAGAAACTAAATCTAACACATAGAACTCAATCCTCACTATCTTGGGTCCAAACATGATCCAAAGTGTCATGTTACCCACCAATACATTTGTGTAATTGTTGAACCAACACAATTTTGGTGAGAGTCATAAATATTTATGAGACTAATACCTATCTTATTGATCATCCATAGAGGCATGATGTTTAATGTGTCATCCTCATTGATGATTCATCTCTTGATGAATATGTTTTTGATATAGGTGTCAATGTAGAACATGAATTTAGACCTCTTTTCAAGAATCAAAGGGTCTAACAAGGAGGAAAGTTCAAAGCACATGGTAATCAAGTGAGGGAGATTAGGGATTTCCAAGTTGAATACACCTCAATGTCATCCCATATTGGCACCTTATTGGAAAGACCAAGCTCATCAAAGACAAGGCTCCTTTGCTCAGGGCAAAGGCAAACAAGGTCCTGAATGGAGATTTGATAAAGAGGGACTATAAATCCTCTATGATGGATTAAGGGCACTTCCTAGCTTAGGGAGAGATGTTATGCCAAAATTTAAACCTGAATTTGGGATTCCTTACCTCCATGGGTTGGCTTGTGAGACCTGCTTTTCTAGTATTCTGATGGGGTTAGTCAACTAACCTGGGTGCATGTTGACAAACCATTCATAGCCAATAGAGGCTATGTAAATAGAAAAAAATACCTTTCTACTATCACTCTTTCTTCTACTATCACTCTTGGCCTTCCTTTTGGGTCATTTGAGGAAGAAAAACTAGAAGAGGTAAAAGAGTGATAAGTAGAGCGATGAGATTTAGCCTTAGATTTATTCTTATTCTACTTTTCCTTATCATTGTTAGGAAGAGGATCTATGAACACATCCAAATTATGGTTGGGATCAATGAGTGGAGATATATGAGGAGTAGTTTAGGTCTTATCACTAGCTTTTTTGGCAATAAATTCCTTATTAAAATGTCCTTTCATCTTGTGAAAGTTGCAAAATTTGGTAGGAACATAGGGATATGACACCCACTACCCATATACACTCTTTTTAGGGCCCCTAGTTTTTTTTGGCCTCATACTTATATTGTTGACCTTGCATTCATCATTTTTGTCCTTCTTCTCCAATAGAGAATCAATGACACCATCTTTGGTTGCATTGTAATTGCAATAGCACAAGAAGGATAGATTTTGAGTTGGTATAGGCCTAATGCTTTCATAAACCTCAAATGTTTCAATATTTAAACACTCATTAACTGATTCATCATAAGAGGTGGGTTCATTCTTGAGGACCTCAAGGTGAACCTCTTACCTCAAATATTGTGTGAAATTTTTATTGCATGTGTGGATGGATGCATGCCATTAATGCATAAATTCAAAATTTGACTCACCCTTGGCCTATAACATGATAATGAGTGATTGAATATAAAGGCTAAATGGTATATTTATATCTAAGCACTAGAGGAAATCATATAATAAGGTTGAGAAAACATACAAATAATATGACATGAGATAATATAACCATACCAAAGCCTCAACTCCCAAAGTACAGGTAGAGAGCTTCAACATCATGCCTTCATCATGTTCCCAATCCATACATGCCATAATGAAGGCCATGATATGATACATGGGACTAGCATCCTATTTTTTGTTTAACTTGGTAAGTTTAGGGGTCAGAGTGTGAAGGGGAATGGTGCACACCTAAGGGGTGAAAGGATTCTTATGAATATATTCATGATCATGGTTGATGGCTGGTTGACAATGAGCTCCCTGAGGAGGATCATGGGGAACATGATATTTCCTATGTAGGTAGGGTCATTATGATCTTGTACATATGGGAGAGGATTTTGAGGTATATCTTGAGGTGAGGAATGCATATGATGGGGATCCTCCAAATCATGCGATGGTGAGGAGCCATGGGAAGGGAATCATTCCACATGGGAATGATAAGGTGAAGCAACATGATCATGAAAGGGGTTATGATGACCTAAATCACCATGATGTTGGCTAAACATAGAAATATAAGGGCCCCCCCAAGGGAATTGATGCTTTTGATAGGCCTCCCTTGGATCCCTTGATTATAGACAATGGTTAAAATTAATGTGATCATTTGAGACCCTAAAGGAAGGACTAAGAGGATGGGAAGGGTCCACATGATTTGGATGATAAAATGATTTAATATGCCTACATATCCCATCAAAAATGATAGGAAGTTCCTACTATAGAGTCTCCCTCCAAGAAAGGGATAGAGAACTCAAATGGGAACTCACTGAGGTAGTCAAATAGGAATGGGTGTTGGGTCTATCCTTAGAGGTAGCACACCGCCTACTCCTATGGGAAGAGAGATGATAATCATTCATGTGAAGCTATATAAGACAATCATTGATGATCATACACAACTCATCATGTAAGGGGGTTGTATTCACCCCTTATGGGTGAATGTGGAGTGGTATGAAGTCACATAGAGGCATCCTCAGACATGTTAAGCTCAAAATTCTAAAAAGTGGAGCAAGTTCATTGATTGTACATTTTCCACTCTTATTATATGGAAAACATTAGAGGGTCATGGTCACTAAGCTGAAACATGGATATAAATTAGATCTTAGAGGCTACGTATCATTCCATTGCAATCTCTACTTTCTCAAGATTGAGCTTAGGGGCTTTACCTTGAAGATAATGATACTTACATCCTAGAGGTGGAGACTAGCCATGGGTGTAGTGAAATAATAACATCTAGGAAATTAACAGAAGAGGCAAACTACCATAGAACCAACTGGTATAAGGACATAAAACCAACTCAAGGTCAAAAAACTAGAAAGGGAGCCAAAACATAACCAAAAACAAAGCCTTGTGGCTAAAAACTAGAAATGGGTTGGGAGAGCTCTAAATACGATAGAACTAGAATTAAACATTATTTAAGGTCCCTTTAGGTGTGTCAAAATTTAGCTCCAAGAATTCAAACAAACCACTAGGGTTTGGTATAGGGTTAAGAAATAAACACCTACTAGGATAAAGGACACTGAAAGCCACTAGAGGTCTACGGTAGTTATTCAGTTTGTTGGCTTGCACTAGGCTAGAGATGGACTTACAAAACTAGGTTAAGGCTAGTATGATCAAGCTCACAAAAAATTAGGTGTCTCAAACTAGTCTAACCAAAAAAATGCAAGTAATTGAAGGGAATGAAAAATGCGTTTTAAATTTAAAATCAAAGTTATCTAAATAAACAATCAATTTCAATGAGTAATAATGATTCAAAAACATTTAAACCTAAGATATGAAAGATGATTTTAACAAGAAAGACATTTTCAAAAGGAAATGCAAATGCATTTTAGAATCTATTTATAAATGCTTATTTAAAATAGATCTAACCCCTAACATATAATATCTGAACCCTATAAATAATACTACAACTAAATAAATTAATGATGTCACTTTACAAACAAAGTGACCTCAGATTGTGTTCAACAACAATGCAAGAAACCATAAACAAAGAATCCAAGATTGACATGATTACATGAAGAAAGAGTTTCATGATGAGATCTATCCAATTTGATGTTGAAGAACCCAAAAGAGAGTGAGGTATGGATTAACATGAGATGCAAGTTCCAATCCAAGTGCACAAATTAGGTGTAAGGCTAACTGATGCAACACATGAGATAATATAACAGGAGAAAGAACAACTGAGTAGTGAGTCAATTCAAGATGAACAACTAGTGAATTTATAAATTTATAAGGGGAAAGTTCAATAGATCTAAATAATAATGTAGTGTTTAGAAGAGGAACTTAAGAGAGAGGAAGAGATAAGAGGAAGAGCTTAATATAAATGAAGATCTATCCAACTAAAGAAGTTTCCTCGAGATGGCTAAGAGTCCAAGAAGAGATCAAGAAAGATGACGATATATCAAGAAGGAAAGATCATCTAGAAAATAGGTTAAGAAGAAATTTTGGACTTGATATAGGGATCCCCAAATTTAAATTCACAAAAAATGACCATTTCTAATAATTATGCAATATACTAAATCTATAATAGATGAATCTATGTAAGTTACAGCTTGGGGTGTGGGTAAACATATAAATGACTAGTATACGTTAAAGGTTCAAATAAGTGTCTATTGGAAATAAGCCACATCTAGACTAATGATAGGTTGGCCATAGAGGGTCCATTAGCTCAGTTGGCAGAGCACTTCAGTAGCAAATAGAAGGTCCTAGGTTTGAGTCCTAATTGGTCCATACAAGTTGTTACTCAACATGTGGTATCAAAGCCAAGATAGGAGCCCCAAGCACCTACAGTGTGTTTTAAAGGGGTCATTGGAAATAAGCCACACCCAGACTAATTATGAGATAGCCACAGAGGGACCAATAGCTTAGTTGATGGAGAACTTTAGTAGCAAATGGAAGGTCCTAGCTTTGAGTCCTAACTGGTCCATATGAGCTATAGATTAGTAATGTCATGCCCATTTTTTATCCAAAAGATAGGTACAACACATGATTACAATAAGAAATACATAAATAAACATGGATACAAATCAAATTTAACTCAATCACAATAAGAATCCTCTTGAATTCTAAAACAACGTCTTATAATTACTATAATGTAATAACTACATGCACATCAAAACTAAAATTGCCATGTTCATGGTTCATTCAACCAACACTTAGAGATTATTTCATGGCTCATTACAAACCTTCAATGGCATAAATGGTATTGAAATGGCTATCAATTCTAACCTTAGCCACTAGCAACATAGTTGGGCTCCACATACTCACTTTAGCAGGCTATATGGCCATGTCCACTTCCCTTCAAGATTTTATGGCCACTCTTGCCACCTAAATCTTCCTAGGTTACTTCAAGGGAAGCTCCATGTTGAGATAAATCATTAACTTGATACATTTCCATTCTGTAGGGTTATCATGATTTCCATAGGGCTATAGAGCAATTGGATTATGCCACATGGTAGCATTTTGCTAGCCCAATGGCCTATAGGCTTTACTCTCAATATGGTCACTTTCAAAATCATGGAGTAGCAAGATTATATAGTGCAGTAACATCCCATTCAGCCACTTACCCATGAGATTTACACATAGTATAATCATTTCTAGGACAATGAGTCATCAAGATGATGCCATGTGGAAACATCCTCCCCATCTTCCATCTTGGAGGTTAACTCTCTATACGGCCCCTTTCAGGATCATAGACCATTAGGATGATCCCACATGGAAACATCCCACCTATCTACTAGCCGAAAGGTTGGCTCTTTGTATGGCCCCTTTTGATCCAAAACTCAAAAGTTCTAGTTGACAAATATTTCAACAACATAGAAACAACACAATAATAATGAATTCTTTGAGAAGAGATGTCGTATTACTTAAAGATTGCAATAAAAATATAGGTTTATCTCTGGGAAGATATGTCTGCGTTCCCTTTTTGGGTTACAATGCATTTATACATATTTTGAAAATATCAAGAGATTGAGTGGCTCAAGGAATTAACGGTGACCATTTAAGAATGAGTGGCTTGAGAGAAATAATAGAATTAAAACAATACAGTGCTCAAGGAATTAATGGCTTGAGGAAATACTCGAGGACATAATGGATCGAGGAAATAATTGTCACCGACAATGTGACTTCCAAGCATGAAAATAATACAAAATTTGAGGAATTAACTGTCACCCAAATGGTCACCCAAATTATTGCCCAGATCATTTCTATCACTCGAGTGGTCACCCAAAGTGTTGTCCGAATCATTCCTCCCTCCTTGAAAAGCAATGGTCCCCATTGCATCAATATTCCCTATCAGGTGGGGTAGTTGTGTCTTGATTTGATTCTCTATGAGCCACTCACCTTGGTGGCTAAGCTGGCCTCTTCTGACCACTTGATACAGTGGAATAGAGCATCCTCTTATTGTCCTCATCCAAGTATCCACAATCTGATCCTCTTGTACTGGAGCAAAACTCTGTGGATCAAGCTCATCAATGTCTAGTTGTTCTACCACAACTAAAGTGCCAATAGAGGTGGGTGATATGGCTTGAGGAGCTCCACATTGAATATTGGATGCAGGCCAAGGTAGGCTGGTAGGTTCAACTCAAAAGCATTTTATACAAATTTTATAGTGATGGTGTATGGACCATATCACAGAGGCTGAATCTTTTTGTGTGGGCCTGTAAGCTGTTCCTTCTGAAGCCGTAACCAAACCTTGTCACCCACATTAAAATGGTGTGCAATCCTATGTTTGTCATGTCATAGCTTATACTTCTGATTCATCTTCTCTAGGATGTCATGAACTTGTTGTTGGATATGTTGCATTTGTTCAATAAACTTTGTCACTTTTGCTACCTCAGATCTTCCATGAGGTTTGTATTCCATAGTGGAAAATGGAACAACTATATCAATTGGTGCCATGGGTTGGAACCCAAAACATACTTGGAATGGACTGTGCTTGGTCTAGCTATGCAGCGCCCAATTGTATCCATGTTTTATGAAAGGAAGTCCCTCATCCCATGTGTGTGGATGTTTGGAGTGATACATCCAAATCATGTGAACAATCAAGTGGTTTACCACCTCAGTCTGACCATCAGTCTATGGATGGGAGGCTATGGACTTCATCAACTTAGTATCCATCATCTTCCATAGGGTGGACCAGAGATGCTTAGGAACCTGCTATCTCGATATGAGACAATAGACTTGGGGAGACCAAAATGGAGCCATACATGACTAAAATATAGTTGATCAGTTTCCTCAGTAGACATATTTTTCTTACAAGCAAGCATGATAGCCATTTTTGAAAAATGATCAATTACCACAAAAATACAGTCCTTGCCATGTTTGGAAGTGGGCAAACTTGAGAGAAAATCCATTGAGATGGATTCCCAAGGCCTAGTTAGTTATGGCAATGGCATGTACAATATTTGCTTCTTATTTTTTGGCTTGGTTATTTCACATGGGGTGCAAGATTTGAGATATCTTTCCACATCTTTCTGCATATGGGGCTATTAGAAGTGTTTTTGAAGAATTTCCAATGTTTTTTTGATACCAAAGTGGCCAGCTATCCTACTAAAGTGTGCTTCCCATATCATCTTTTATTGCACTACAATAGGAACATAGATGTGCCCCATATGGCAGAGGACATTATCTTGCAAATAGAAATTAGAAACATGTTCACCTTTTTGGAGTGCTTGATATGTGTCAACAAAGGTAGGATCTACTTCATATAGAACACCCCAAGTGGTAGTCTCATGTCTGCACAGGTTAAGAACTATTGTGAGTGCAGTAATTGGTGGGTGGCTTAGGCAATCTAAAAATGTATTTGAGCTTCCATTTTTGTGTTTGATTATCAGGTGGAATTTCTGAAGATACGTGGCCCACTTTTGGTGCCTCTCATTTAATACTTTGCTTTGCATCTAGATGAATTCCAATGGTCTGTGGTCAGTGTGGATGACCGTCTCTATCCCCAAGATGTAGTGTTTCTAGTGTTTGCAGGCTTGTAC
This sequence comes from Torreya grandis, assembly GCA_037957365.1. NCBI lineage: Eukaryota > Viridiplantae > Streptophyta > Pinopsida > Cupressales > Taxaceae > Torreya > Torreya grandis. Next base: position 966,475 of record JARHVA010001894.1, on the reverse strand, counting down.
AATGGCATAGAGCTCCTTATCATATGTTGGATATTTCTTAACTATATTAGTGAAAGTTTCATTGTGGTATGCAATAGGATGGCCATGTTGCATGATGGCAGCTCCCATGGCGTATTCAGATGCATCTATCATCAACTCAAATGGTTGATGCAAATATGGCAAGGCAAGAATAGGTGTTGAGCAGAGTTTGTTCTTCAAATTCTCAAATGCCCTTTACTATATTTCACCCCACTAAAATGTAGCTTTAACTCCTCCTTTAGTCACTTGGGCTAGTGACCAAACAACATGTGAAAATCCAAGAACAAACCTGCGATAGAAATTTGCAAGGCCCAAAAAGCTGTGAAGCTTTGTGAGGGTCCTTAGTGTGGGCCATTATTAAATAACCCAAATCTTTTTTGGATCGACATGGACCCCTTCCTCATTCACAATGTACCTGAGGTACTGAATTGTTGTCATTCCGAATGTGCACTTATCAAGATTTGTGTACAACTTATGCTCCCAAAGAGTTTGAAGCACCTTATGGATATGTTGCAAATGTTCTTCCCATGTTTTGATATAGATGAGAATGTCATCTAAGTAGACAACCACAAAGGAGTTGGTGAAGGGTCGTAGGATGTTATCCATCATCCTCATGAAGGTTGTAGGTGCGTTAGTTAGGCCAAAAGGCATAACCAACCATTTAAAGAGCCCCTCCTTAGATTTGAATGTAGTTTTCTAGACATTAGTGGGATCGATGGGAATTTGGTGATAACCAAATTTGAGATCAATTTTGGTGAAGAACTTCTCACCACAGAGCTGGTCTAGCAGGTCATCAATTATGGGGAGAGGGTAGCAATTCCTCACAGAGATTTTATTCAGGGCTCGGTAGTCAATGCAAAGCCTCCATGTTCCATCTTTCTTCGATGCCAAGATGATTGGGATACCATAAGGTGAAGAGATTGGCCTAATGTGACCCCTTTAGATCAATTATTGAATCTATCTTTTTATCTCATCATTCTCTAAAACTGATCTGTGGTACACAAGACTGTTAGGCAAAGGTGATCCTAAAATTAAATCGATAGAATGTTTTACCTAGCAATGCAGTGGAACTCTTGTGGGTGAATTTAATAAGTCATAATATTCACCTATGATTCATCCTATCTACTTTTGTTGTTGTGTTGATTGTGTAGTTAGGACCACAACATCAGCCTCTTTGGATTTCTGTGGTTTGACCACCATGAGAACAAATTGCTTTGTCTTCTCCACCAATCTCTTGCATTGCTTAGCACTGATTAATGAGACAGATGTGGTAGGTGGTACCTCTGGTACCCTATAGCACTATGTTCTAAGAGTGAGGGTGATCCTTCAAGTTTGGGATTCATAGATGCCATGTCGCTCATACATGAACGGCTAACCAAGGAGTACATCACAAACATCTAGATTGACCACATCACACAAGACTTCATCTTGGAATGGTTTTATAGCATATGAAAGAAGACACTGATGGGTGACATGAAGGTCTCTCCCTGGGCTCAACCACCCAATACTATAGGGCTTTGGATGAGGCTTCATGGATAAACCTAGACTTTTCACAACTTTAGCTGAGATTAAATTCTTTTGACTCCCACTATCAAGAATGAAATTTAGAGGCTTACCTTTTACCCATAATTTGGAGTCAAACAATATTTCTTTGTCATTTGGTCTTTCCTCATGGGTCTGTGATGAAGCGACAATGGTTTTAGGCTCAACATCTATAATTTCTTCTTCATCCTCTTCAACTGTAGGTTGTGTATGAGGCAGAGTAGTAGATGTCGAGTATTGTGACTTAGAGAGAAGTGACTTGATGGCTCAAAATTCTTCTTTGGAGTGAGTTCCAATTTTTTGGTAATCACACCATTTTCCAGCCTTCCCCTTCTGGGATTTCTTATCCTAAAACTCCTTCTACTTCCAATTTTGGCCTCGTGTTTGACCTTCCTTATGACTTTTCCATTTTGAAGGTTGACTCTTCGTATTCTTCCTACCATGCTTCTATTAAATTTTCACTACAAATTTATATGCCTCACCGAGTGTTTCCAAATTTAAGAGTTCCATTTCCCCCTAGATGAACCATTATAGTCCACCATGATATTTGAGAGTTTTATGTTTCTCACTTTCTTGAGTGCCCAATCTTGAACACAAAGAATGAAAAGTGTTTGTGTAATCTTGAACAGATTGGTCCTTGCCTTGGCGAAGTTGTTGCCACTGTATGTATAGATCATCACACACTCTGATGGGATAGTATTCTTCTTTTAATGCTTCCGTAAAATCATCCCAGGTAGGTTCCACCCCAATGCCAATGATATCCATACTAAACCTCTTTTTGTACACTTCCCACCAATTTTTTCATGGGCAATGATGATTTCAAAAGAGTAAAAGCGATCTTTTCTCCATCGGTGAACTTATTTACAGAGAAGTAGGAAGACAGTTGATCCAACCAATTTTCCATGGCATCAGCATTGATTTTGCCTTCAAATGTGGGAATATCAAAATTTACCTAAACCTTGAAGGGTGTTGGGACACTGAAAGGAAGCTCCCTTGATGAGGAGCTAGGATGTGTAGCCACAGAGCTAGAATTTCCCATCAGAAGTGTTTGAAGAATTTGAGAAAATTGTTGGAGCATCTGCACTTGTTGTTGTTGGAGGGCTTCATTCACCATTTCCTTGAAAGGATCAAATGTCTCAGTGTTGTCTGCCATTTGAGGTCATTTGGGGTGCACAAGTGGAACGTTTGGAAGCTCTATCACTTCCCACCCAAGTTTCTTGTATCTTGACCTCATCCTTAGGAACATACACTCTCAAGACAAACCGCTCTGATACCACTAATCCAAAACTTAGAAGTTCTAGTTGACAAATATTTCAATAGCATAGAAATAAAAAAATAACAATGAATTCTTTGAGAAGAGACGTCGTATTACTTAAAGATCACAATACAAATATAGGTTTATCTCTGGGAAGAGATGTCTGCCTTCCCTTTTCAGGTTACAATTCATTTATACATATTTTGAAAACATCAGGAGATTGAGTGGTTCGAGGAATTAACAATGATCATTTAAGAATGAGTGGATCAAGAGAAATAACAGAAGTAAAACAATACAGTGCTCGGGGACATAATGGCTTGAGGAAATACTCAAGGACATAATGGCTCGAGGAAATAACTGTCACCAATAATGTGACTTCCAAGAATGAAAATAATACAAAATTTGAGGAATTAACTGTCACCTGAATGGTCACCCAAAGTGTTGCTTGGATCATTTCTGTCACCCGAGTGGTTACCCAAAGTGTTGTCCGGATCACCTTTCAAGATCATGGGTTTTTAAGATGATGACACATGGAAACATCCTACCTATTTACTAGCCTAGAGGCTAGCTCTTTATATGGCCCCTTATATGATCACAAGCTATTGGGATGATGCCATGTGGAAATATCTCACTCATCTACTAGCCCATCACCAATCATATAAAAAACTAATCTAAATTTACTCTTGGGTTCATGGAAGAGTGACACATGCCTTCTTCTGAACCACTCACCAAAAAGTCATAAAAACAACTAAGGAAAAAATGCTACAAAAAGACCTAGCTAAGGGGCATATAAGTTAGAGTCTAGGTGGAGGAATTAAGTCAATGAGGACAAATCAGACTAAGGTAAAAAACCAATAAAATGGCTAAGCTAAAGTCAATACACAAATAAAAAAGTGACTAAGGCAATTAAGGCTGAACAAATAATAACTTATGTAGAATAGTTCGGTAAGGCTAAGAACAAAGGATTTAAGCAAAGCACATAAAAAATCTAAGGCCAAAATATGAATCCAATCAAACTAGTAAGTTGATATGAGTCTATATCAATGAATCAACATTAATAAAATTCTCAAATTGATTTAGGTAAAATATTGAAGACAACAGAGTTTTAGGGCACACAAAACAACATCGATAACCACTCAATATTCAAAAGAATTGACCTTTACACAGGTTGGTTAAACAATAAGGCATCGAGGATTAATATGATCACTCAACACTAAACCAATATTATTATTAGTTTAGTTGATTGATAGAATATCTAAAGGCAACTTAATCTTGCCAGAATGCCCTCAAAGATATTGCTCAATCTATGAACTATCTAGTCCTCTCAAAGAGTTATAACTTCTATAATCAAAAATAAACCTAAGCCATTAAACCAAGGATAAGATATTTTCTAAGGTGTAAATACAAAAAGTCTAGGATTGGTTTTCTAAATCCTTTTTAAGACACTAAGAACCTATTGCAAATGTATCAAACACTATACCCACCTAGTTACCTTGCTTTGTTATTTACTTAGTAGAATAACATAACTTGATTATAAATTTATTCTTATATATAAATTAGTCTTGTAATAGGAAAAGTCTAAGTCATAAAACCTATTCAAGCTTAAATTCAAAACTCTTCTAGAAGACATTTCTTTACTAGAATATAATAAATACTTAGACTATAAAGTTTTATCATGTATTTCTTATTAATAACTATCACTCAACCCATTATTTGGGATTTACTCATTTATGGATAAGCTTATTCCAAACTATAATTTCCAAAAAAATAACTGAGGGATGAAGCTTGTTTCTTAAGCCGATTATCAAGAAGTTTAAGCCAATCAAGGCGTATATATCATTTTTTAAAAATAGCCATAAAGGCTTAAGAGTTATTCCTTAATCAACTAGTTCTGACTAGGAAGATCTATAGTCAATCCCAATGATGTATTTCATATCACTCTCTCAAATATATTTTTAAGATTTGTCTTACTCACATTAATCCTTCTCTCAAAAGGTTACCCAACTAGGTCTTATAAATAACCTTATCAAAACATGGTTTAATACAAACATGTTCATACAAATTAGAACACAAGTTCTCTTTAATATTCAAAAGCATAGGTAGACTAAATCACATGCCTTCATAAAATATTATTTATTTATATGTATATGTATAGTTGATTTGAGGCAATAATATTACAAGAAACTCAAGATGCAATGCACAAAACAACCATAAAATATTTATCTAAAGATATAATATATGTATTAAGGCCATTAACTTGGCCAAACTCAGTCATGAATATACAATCATCCACTAGGATTCCATTTTCAACAAGGATCCCTCACAAGGAGACCTAATAACATGATATAACAAGCAAATATAAAATATTTCTCTATAGTAATAACTTGAACATTCAAATGATATGATTCATAATAATAGTGGCTCACAACTCAGCCTATAATTAGTTATTAACATAAAAATACAATAAGCTCAACTAAGAATAAATGTTCCTTGGATTATAGCTAGTCATATAAAGCAACAAAACATGAGTAGTATATAATAGATGATGTGTTCCTCTTTGCTCCAAGTGCAAATTTTACCAATGGAAGGTGGGCTCACCTTTCAACATTTTTCCATCATCAAATGACTGCTCTAGGCACCCCCGAGCAAGACTCCTAGCTCCAAGCATGTTCACATCATGGTGTAAGTTAAATAAAGGCAAATATCAATCAAGATGTCTTAGGGTCAAGGAGATAGCTACTCATAAGGTGAAAATATAAGAAAATATAACTCAATAGGTTACAAACCTTTGATCTATTTCCAACCATTAAAATACACAAGAGATAACAACACAAAAAAAAACTTTCAGGCTTACAACCACTAAAATATGTTCTAAAAGTAGCCATGATAGGGATTAGGAAATCTACCATCATGTACAACATGAGAGGCCTAACCCTTATTCCATCATGAATAATGTGGCCTTTCAAAACATCAAAATTCATTCATGGTAAAACCTTTCTCTCAAGGTAAATAGAAGTCTTAACAACTAGGACTATCATCGAGGAATATCTCAACTCCAAACTCTCACACAAGGGTAATAACACTATGGGGTGGCTCAAACACAACCATAGAGAAATAAACAAAGATAATAAGTATGCCAAGTGGCCTTAATCCACTCAAACACAATAATAATTTGAGAATAACACAAACTTCATTTAGTCAGACAACAAGATATTCAAGTCATAAGACACCTACCAAATGAGCTAGGCCCTCCATGGATCTGCTCTAAAATTTTCTACCAACCAAGGCTTTTCCTCTTTAAGCTCTCTTCTTATTTTCCTTAGTTTTTTCCTTTATTCCTAGGGTTTAAAAAATTCCAAAAGTCTCGAACCCTTTTCTCAGAGATCTTCCCTCTTCAAATAGGCATTCTCTCCTCCTTACAACCCAATCAAAACATGACATGTGTCTATTTTTTCCTTGGATAAAACAACCACTCTTCTTGCCAACCCATGAATTCATAATGGATGATATTTTGTTAGTCCATAATGGTGCATGATGTCTATTAAAGATATCTACGGTTGATTTTAAGATCAACCCAATGATTCCTCTTAGTTCAAGGCAATAGCCAATTAAAGATTGGCTTACAAATTGACCACTAGATAATCAAGACAATGGTATTATTCATCTTATGCATTAAATTTTGAAAGCTAAAAGGTGGTTCAACCAACCTAATAAAGATTATAATTTATTAAAAATGAAAATACTATAGAGAAGCCTAAAAGGTAAACAATATATCCCCTAGGATCAGGTAAGGTTTAAGACAAGATATGGCTTAGTTAGGATCACACATGATGCAACAATGCTTGACATATTCCATTTTCCTTTGTTGGAAATGACCTATTCCTACACACTTATTTCAACCATGAAATTATTTATCCTAATAACTGAAGCTTGCAATCATAACATGCTATATCATTAACTTAATCAACATAATTAGCTTACCAAGTAATTCATAAGGTCATGAAGTGATATTCCTATAGCACCTAATGCATGTATAATTTTAATTAAAACATAAGGCAATAATGCAAGCATTGCTTAGATAAATATTACCATATGCATGATCAACTCACCTTGCAATCAACACCACCAAGGGAGTATCATCATTGATTTGCATAATCACCTTATTTTATCATGAGGGGCCTTAAATTATTCCCACATAAAAGGGCATCATCATTGATGCCAGAATACTTTACCAATCAAGACCACCTAAATGCTGAAACATCATCTTGAATTATATATGTGCCACCCCAAGTAGGCCAAAATTTGAGTTATGGGTTCTATTTTTCAGCATGCAAGCAATTGTTCCATTTTCTCAAGATTTCTTCTTCACACAAATTTCCTTGGAAATGATTATGGTAAGGTTGAATAAATAACCATCATGAATATGTTGGTCATAGGACACCATCACTTAGTGTTGAAATAAAATATATTAACATCCATACTAGAATAATAATACTTCATGCAAATAAGGAGGAATCCACTTCTTCATTTCCCACAATTTTCCTACAAGATTGTTACTGACATTTCAACATAATGATAATTTCCTATTACCAATCCATAAGAATAATTCAATTATTGATCATAATAATTAAAATTCCTTTCAGCAACTTCCACTAATTTAGAGGTGAAAGTGGTCTAATTTCAGATCCAAGCCTTGCTTTATTCAAGGCTATATTTCCACACTATATTTCATTGATTTTATTGGACACACGCTAAATTATACTTAATTTATGAAGGAGGGGATTCAATATAAGGTAAAACATACTATAACACATCTATCTGAATCCATTGAGACTCATAATCTCTTTGTTATGTGCATGAGAGTTCAAACACTCCTTGAATATGCAATTCCTTCTTAGAGAGGAATGACCATTGTCAACCACAACAAAAATAAAATGCATAGTTAGTGTTATCTAAAGTAGAGAGGATATTTTGAATAAGTAGAGCATAGGGTAATGCCTTGCATCATTCCATTTCTACTGTATAATAATATAAACATGAGAATATCTACCATTTTTAATATACCATGCCCTTCATGTAAGGTTTTAAACAACCTACTACTATGCCATTCAACATATATGGGTTCAAAGGATCTCGGTCTACCAACTAAGATACTATGTGTAGTTCAACATGTAGGAGGCTCTTAGGACATTAGTCCACCAACCATTATAAACATGTGTTAATTATCTAATTTTTATCCCTTAGGAAACTAGTCCACCAATTAAGAGTATAATATATTAGACAATATGTATGTAGCCCTCAAGACATTAGTCTACCATCCAATATAGTCTATATACAAGGGGCCCTCAAGACATTTTTCCACCAAACAATGCAATGCATAGAGTGTAAAATATATTCAATACACAGGGGGCCCTTAGGACATTGGTCCACTAGCCAACATAATGCATAGAGTGTAAAAGATAGTTGATACATATGGGTCCCTTAGGACACCAGTTCACCAACCAACATAATGCACAAAGTATAAAATATATTTGATATGTAGGGGGTCTCATGACACTAGTCCACCAACCAATACAATGATCAAAGTGTAAAATATAGTTAATATGCAAGAGGCCTTTAGGATGCTAGTCTAAACCAACATAATGTGTTGAGTTAATAGACACCTTGGTGTCTAAGACCACCACGTCTGGTGGGTGAGGAAGGATGGGATATTGGACCTATGTGATAGATCCACACCACAAACCACTATATGTCATTTTAAAGCTAATTATTATCCTTTATACTCACTTAAATTAGTAATTATGTGCATACTAACATATGAAACCAACATAAGAAAGCATCACAATCTTTTGAAGAACATCAGTTGATCATGTAAGTGTAAAATCAATAAAAAAGAGACTAAGTAGTCTCAATAATGAAATTAAATCCAAATAATATTCATCAATGAATTCCATGATTAGCCTTTAACTCAAAACATTTGAAGTCAAGAAAAAACAATGCTGGTTTCCAAGTAATAAAATAAAATCTTAGATGACTTAAAATAAGTTCAAAAAGCCCATTTAGCAAAAATCAGAGCACAATGCAATCACTATGTGACTTAATAAGTCACTAAAAGGGGAGAAATAATAAATTAAGAGGGAATCGATGATCCACCAGTCATTTGGAGAATCAAACTATGTCACTGGCATAGGGGATATGTTCCACTAGCCATTACAATAAAATATGCTATGAAGCCATTTATTGCGTTATCATGTCAAATTCATTATTTGTTAAATTATGAGTAATAACACGTAGGAGGGCACTACACCACTACCAATACATAAAATGATATTGTCAAGTATTCGGTACCCTATGCCTTTTTGGAGGTCATACTTACAGATAGACTGTACTCACCACCTACCAAGGTGTGATTTATGATTGAAAATAGTCCTTACCTAATTTATCATGAGAATTTAGATATAATGCCACATAAAATTAATTCCCACCTATATGTGTAAGCATAATATTAATGGCAAGAGAGATGCAAGGCTATCATTTCAAGAGAAGGTCACCTCGATGGTCACCAAGTGTCCAAGGTAGTTAGTATTTTTTGTTATCAAAATTAACAAGTTCTCATTATGAGAAGATTTAGAAACACTAGATGCATTCATTAAATTTTACTACCACATATATTCACTATAATTCAATGTGATTTTTAGCACTTTTGGGCTTTCTTCAGCTAATCAACATTATTATAGATGTAGACACACCTATTGATTGATTTATCCTCATAATATCAAGAATGTGCAAGGTTACCTCAATCCATTCCATATGCTTCACAACTAGAAAGATTCACTTGTAACTATTTATCTTGCACTTATAAACAAAAAATATAAGAAAGCATATGCTTATGTATAAAAGTATAACAATCACAACTCAAAGGTATCCAACTATAGCATGCTATTTTCATGAAATAATAATCCTGCAGAGACATGCCTTCTTTAGTTTATTCCAAGGAGATTCATCTTACTTCACAATCAAAATGTAAGATTACACTCATCCCAATTAGCATAATGCAATATTGAATTTATTAATAGAAAAAGCCATAACCTCAGTACTAGAGTTTTACCATATCATGGTTCACCAAATGGTTCTAATGCTCTAAATAGAAAGAGACATTTCCCACTATTCAAACATATGCAATAAATGTATCCAAGGAATTCATAATTTCCAAAGAGAGATAATTTAGCCTTTTCATAGCTATAGTTTAATTTATCAAAATTTAAGCATTAGTTCAAGCATTACAAGCCAATTTCATTTAGTTTCATAGCTTTGTATTAGCATGGTAACACCATGAATCTAGTGCACTAATTCAACCAAGCACTTAAAATAGGCAAACAACATGTGCATACACACATATGTACACATATATAAATTACCTAGGGATTCTTAACAAGAAGGCCCACTATCCTTTCAAATATAATAGTTTATCATAGGTATATATTCTTTGTCATGACAGAATATCAAAATAAGTATAATATAGATTATAACAAAATTTGGTTCTCACAACCAATTCATATCAAGACTTAAGTATCATCCTTATTAAGTATTCTTAAGGAAAATTTATGCATAATGATCAATAGATCTATAGTTGAAGCAATCACCCCTGATAGTGTCTCTTCCTAAATGCATCCGTCAGGCCTTACATGGTCCTAAATTTGTAACTTTTACATGTGGGGCTTGTGTCTGAGTACCATGCCTCTTATGGTACTCCTGAAGGTGGTTCCTACTTCTATTTATATGATGATATTTTAAGGGTTATCCAACCTACCTATCCCTTTTCAAGGGTGGCAAGGCTCCTTTTTTCAGCATATAAACTTGGGGCAACATTTCCTCTAGAATAACCATCACTCACTACAAGGTATCAAGAATTCAAACATGGATTTCAGCTGGCTACATTATTCTTGAATTTTGGTGACACTCACATGTAACATTTTTCATGCCTTCTTTTTGTGGCATCTTGTCTAAAAATTCAACTTTTAATATTTAAACAAGCAAAATGAACCATATCTAATTAAAAAAAGATCATAATTAACTACAGTTAGAAATGTGATAAACCCATATAGAACATCCCTAAAGCTCCTAGAGTTTAACCTAGTGCTCTGATACCAAAATGTCATACCCATTTTTTTCTAAAAGAGATGCATGACACATAATTATAATGAGCAAAACGTCCAAAAACATGGATATAAATTGAATCTAATCCAAGTATAATAAGAATCCAATCAAATTCCAAAATAATATCCTACAACTTCTATGTTGAAATAACCAAACACACATTAAAAATAAGATGTCTACAATCTTGGTTCATTTGGCCAAGAATCAGATATCCTTTCATGGCTCATGCCAAATGTCAATGGTGTAAATGACATTGAAATGACCAAAAAATATAACCTTTGAGATAATTGGGCTCCACATGCTCATTTTGGCAAACTATATGGCCACATATACTTCCCTTTTATTTCCCAAGGCCACTCTTACCACCTACTGCTTCCTAGGTGATTCTAAGGAAAGCTCCACATGGTAATAAATTGATAACTAGCTACCCTACCATTGTGTATGGTTAGAAAAACTTTCATGGGGATGTATAGCAATGATATTATGCCACACAACAACATCTTGCTAGCCCACTAGCTTGCAAGCTTTGCTATCAATATGATCACTTCCAAAATCATGGAACAATAAGATCATCCCACTCACCTGCTTTCCCACAAGTTTCACACCTAGTATGGTCATCTCTTAGATATTAGGTCACCAGGATGATGCCACATGGAAATATCTCACCTATTCACTAGTCTAAAGGCTATCTCTTTGTATGGTCCCTTTTGAGATTGTGGGCCATTAGGATGATTCCACATGGTAACATCTTGCCTGTCTACTATCTCAAAGGCTAACTCTCTATATAAATAAATTTAAGATCATAGACCACTAGGATGATGCCACATGGAAACATGCCACCCATTCACTAGCCTAGAGGCTAGCTCTCTATATGACCCCTTATAAGATCATGAGCCACTGAGATGATGCCATATGGCAACATCCCACTCCTCTACTAGCCTAGCACTGACCACATAGAAGACCAAGTTGACATCACTCTTGGGTTCATGAAATAATGACATGTGGCTTCCTTAAAACAACTCACCAAAAAGTTATAAAAATGAATAAGGTAAAAATGATATGAAAATACCCAACTAAGGGGTGTCTAAGGCAAAGTCTAGGTGGATGAAGTTGACCAATAAAAATCTAAGGCAAAAATCCAAGAAAATGATTAAGTTAAAGTCAACAGATAAATCAAAAAATGACTAAGGTAATTAAATCTGAACAAATAGTAACCTGCATAGAATAGTTTGACAAGGCTAGGATCAAACACTTTAAGAAATCACATAAAACATATAAGGCTAAAATATGAATCCAATCAAACCAATAAATATATCTAAGTCTAGATTAATAACTCAACATTAAGCAAATGCTCAAATTGATCTAGGAAAAATATCGAAGATAGAGCAAAGTTTTAGGGCACAAAAGCAACTTTGATTATCACTCAACATTCAAAAGAACTGACCTTTGCATAGGTTAGTTAAACAATAAGGCCTCAAGGCTTAATTTGATCACTTGACACTAAACCAATATTCTTATTGGTTTAGTTGATTAAGAAAATAAGTAGAGGTAACTTAATCTAACTAGAATACCATCAAAGATATTGATCAATCTATGAACCATTTGGTCCTGTCAAAGATTTATAACTTCTATCATCAATAATAGGCCTAATTTGTTAAACTAAGGCTACGAGATTTTCTAAAGTGTAAAGACATAGATTCTAGGATTAGCTTTCCAAATCTTTTTTCAAACACTAAGAACTTCTTGTGATTGTATCAAAGGTTACACCCCCCTGTTTACCTTGCTTTATTATTTCCTTAGTAGAAGAAAATAACTTGGTTATAAATTTCTTATTATAAATAAATTAGTCTTGTAACAGGAAAATTTTTAAGGTAGAAAACCTAGTCAAGCTTAAATTTAGAACTCTTCAAGAAGGCACTTCTTTACCAGAATATAATCAATACTTAGACTATAAAGTCTTATCATGTATTCCTTCTTAATAACTATCACTTAACCCTTTATTTGAAATCCTCTCATTTATGGATAATATTGGTCCAAACTATAATTTTCAACATAATAATTCACGAGGCATGAAGCTTGTTTCTTAGGCTGATTATCAAGAAGTTTAAGTTAAACAAGGCGTACATATAATTTTTTTTAAAGAGACATAAAGGCTTAAGAGTTATTCCTCAATCGACCAGTTTTAACCACAAAGATCTACAATCAAGCCTAATGATGTCTTCCATATCACTCTCTCAAAGAGTTGTTTAATATTTATCTTAATTAGATTAATCTTTATCTTAAAAGGATACCCAACCAGGTATTGTAAAGAACCCTATCAAAATATGGTTTAATACAACCAAATTCATACAAAATAAAACACAAGTTTTCTTTAATCTTTCAAAACTTAGGTAGACTAAATCACATGCCTTCATACAAGACTCTTTTTTATATGTATATGTATAGTTCATTTAAAGTAATACCATTACAAGAAACTCAAGATGCAATGCACAAAATAACCACAAAATATTCAAATGAAGACATAACATATGTATTAAGGCCATTAACTTGGCCAAACTTAGTCATGAATATACATGCATCTACTGGGATTCCATTTTCAACAAGGATCCATCATAAAAAGGCCTAATAATCTGATATAACAAGAAACTATATAATAGTTCTATATAATAATAACTATGACATTCAACTGATAAGATTTATAATAATGGTGGCTCAAAATTTATCCCATTATCAATTATTAACATATACATACAATAAGCTCATTTGAGAATAAATTTTCTTTGGATTATATCTAATTATATAAAGTAATAAAGAATGAGTAGTCTACAATAAATGATGTGCTCCTATTTTTTCCAAGTGCAACTTTTGCCAACAGAAGGTGGGCTCACCTCCCAATATTTTTCCATCATCAAGTGATTTCTCTAGGTAGCTTCGAGTAGGGTTCCTAGCTCCAAGCATGTTCACATCATGGTGTAAGGTAAATAAAGGAAAAGAACAATCAATATGTCTTGTGGTCAAAGATATAGCTACTCATAAGGTGACAATCCAAGCATCTTTATGTCAAGAGGTTATGAACCTCAAATCTATTTTTAGCAAGCAAAATACACAAGAGATAACAAAATAAGGATATAAAATTTTAGGCTTACATACACTAAAATATGTTCTAAAAGTATTCATGACATGTCTTAGACAATCTAACATCATGTCCAACATGAGAGGTCTAACCCTTCTTCCATCATGAAGAATGTGGCCTTTCAAAACATCATAAGTCATTCATGGTAAAAACTTTCTGTCAAGGCAAGCAAAAGTCTTAACAACTAGGACTACCATGGAGGAATATCTCAACTCCAAAATCCTACACAAGGGCACAACCATAGAGAAATAAACAAATATAAGAAGTAAGCTAAGCGACCTTACTCCACTCAAACACATTAATAATTTTAGAATAACATGAACTTCATTTAGTTAGACAATAAGATAGTCAAATCATAAGACACCTACTTAATGATCTAGGCCATCTTTGGATCTTCTCTAAAACTTTTATACCAGCCTATTATGTAGGCTCTATCTAACTTACCATTTTTATCCCTTATTATTCCTTTTTCTCAAGATTTCCCTATGTTCCCTTTTGAGGTCCATTAATAGCTATTTTACACTAATTAAGGGGAGGACATAATCATTTGATCAAATTTTTGTCATCTCTATTATTTTATATCTTCATTTCTTTATCTTTCTTTATTTCCTAGTTAGAAAGTGGTTTCATTTCTATTTATGGGTCTTGCTACCTTTTTTACTATATTTTTTTAGTTTTATCATCTATAATTTCTCTTTAATAGCTTGAAAAATCCTATTCCCCACTCTTTTTCCACTAATATTTTTGTCCTTAAAAATTCTTGAGTTTCTTTGTATCCATATATCCCATAAAGCTATCTTGTAAAGAGTATTTAACTGAGTGTCAAAAAATGGTGATACCCATTGTAGAATCTAGTCAAGTATAATCAATTGGACCCAATAGAATTCAAAATTTATTAAGTATGAAACATGAAATATTCTAGGTAAAGGGAAAATCTAACAATAGGTGATGTACATTATTAGAGTCTCCTTCACATAAGAACATTTGCTTGGAATCATAATTCCTATTTTAGTTAGATTATCTTGGTAAGATTCTTATTCAATATTGATATCTAGAATAATAAGTTGATTCATAAGATTCTTGTCCCATACCTAAAACTAAGGAAAAGCATTTGACTGTGCTTCAAGGAGTAAAGTATATCTTAACTAATATTTTATCTACCTTTCATCATAGTAGTCAAGACTAGTTCATCATATTTTTCTCCTTGTTTGATATGAAATCATTTCAATAACTTTGATAAAGAATTTACATGTTGAATAACTTCTTGGTTAGCATTGTTTAGAATAATAGCTGTCCAAGTCTTGATCGAGTCTCTAATATCAATATAATAAACTACTCTTTCTCCAATAGTAAACGTGATGGGAGTACTAATAGATTTCTAAGGTTCTATTGAATCCACAAAAATATTTAGTAACCAAGCATCTTGTCAAAAGAAGAATTTTATACTAGAACCTAGATTCCATTTGGTACCCTTTCTTAGAATATTTATGTACTTGACCATACCATTCTAATAAATAGACTTTGTAGTGAGAGATTCATTAGACATGAAGTTGACAGACTCATTATTATCCAAATATTTCATCTTTAGAAGATCTATCAATTAGTTATCTCTTTCAAAAGTCTCCATCAAGTTTTAGCTAGTAGGGATTTGTTTAAAGGTCTCAACCTTCTTATTTCTAAGTCTCCATGTTTCTTAGGTCAACAAATATTATCCCAATAAAATAATGCACTTCTTTGTTTTTATTCGACCTTTGTCCATAAGAATCTCCTTTTTATTTATTTTATATTTTTTACCACTTTACTAAAGATTATAAGAAAAGACATGAAATTTGAATCCAATGGTAAAACACATCATGTCAAAAAGTCTCTTGGCAATGACTGTGGGATAAAACAAAATATTAGAATTTTAAACTACTACTTGGTTCACTGCAACTTTCAACATTTAAGTAGAAACAATATCAACAACATGGGGGATAACGAGACCACTAAAAATTAATTTCTTATGTAGAAGTTCAAGTAAACTAAAAAGTGTGGATAAATTTGAGAAAGGGTTGACTCAAAAAGTATATGCTTTGGATTGAAGGTCATGATGAAATACTAGATAGGGATTTCATGATAGGCTAGAAATAACTTCATGTTGTCTTCAAGGGAGTC
This sequence comes from Torreya grandis, assembly GCA_037957365.1. Classification (NCBI taxonomy): domain Eukaryota; kingdom Viridiplantae; phylum Streptophyta; class Pinopsida; order Cupressales; family Taxaceae; genus Torreya; species Torreya grandis. Next base: position 950,216 of record JARHVA010001894.1, on the reverse strand, counting down.
ACTGTGGAAGTCATAGAAGAACTCATTAGGGATGTCACTGACATATCTTATGAAGGCACTAATGCCTTAAAATAAAAGAGACAAAAATATGAACACATGAATGCATTATTCAAGATGGATACCATCTTCCAAATGAACAAGAAGGGATTTCCCAAGGCTGATCTATCAAGGAGATGGCCAAATGTCTTCTTACAAGTAATTCACTACTTGGTTTTGGAAGGAAAGTTCACTCATGTCATTTTTGATGAACCATTTTAAAGGGAATTGTATTAGTTTGTCATATTATCTCCTCATTTCACTATAATCTATAGTCCTATCCTTCTAATAAAAACCCATTGTAGACATAATCCACCAAGGACTAATTCTCTTGCTCACTAAAAGAGTGACCCCCATGAGGAGCCAAGAAATACATATAATGGAAAGTAATAAATAGAATAAATTTGATAAGGATAACTTATCTAAGGGAATAAAGGATGAGACTTCTCCTTCCCCCCACTTGGTTCACCCATGGTAGCACAAAAGGAAGGATAAAAGGAAATCTTGGTATTCTTCTCCCTTGGAGAAGATCTCAAGGAAGAAGGTTGATATAAGTCTCCAATTCCCCTAGGGCATAAAAAACACTAAATTTAAAATGAATGAATTAAAATTAGTAGAGGTATGGAAGAGGGATGATGATTCATCCTAGCTTTTAGAGGGATATAGGCACAAATTGGCAGAGTTACATGACAATCTACAAAAAATTTGCAGGTAGCTGGTGTCACTTATGGAACAATGGAACAATTTAAAGAAGGAAATAGATGGGCTAAGGGAAGGGAAAAAGGACCCAAAAATGGTGTAAGTAAAATAAATCTAGAGGGAGCCCCAAATATAAATAGGAAAGAAATTCTCACCACCCCTTGAGGAGCTATAACACTAAGAAAGGAAAAACGATGATAGATAAGGACAAAGGCTCAACAAAACATAGAAGAAACATGGTGGAAGGCCATGAAACACAAAACATAAGAATGATAAGAAAAAATATAAATAAGAATAAATATGGAAACAAGAAAGAGACCCAATTTGAGGAAATATAACATGTGGCTTTATGTATTGATCTAGTTTTCTATTCTTATTTTGCTGAAACTTTGCTAACTTTTTTACATCTGATAGGTTAGGTTTTCCTTGTTACTTTATTATTTTATATGTAATTATTTGATGTTGAAATATAATTTTTAGGTCCTATAAAACCTAAATTTAACCTATCAAATAAAAAATAAGAGACATGAAATAAATAGGTAAGTTTCAAAGATAACTTCTTAGAATTTGAAGCTCTCCATCTTGACTGAATAAATAACATTTCCATCTAACATGGAAACTAATAATATTTTTCATGACTCAAGTGACTTTGTGGAATTTATCAAGCATAAAAGGTATAAAATAATGAGTTATTAGTAAGCTTTGATGTGGTGTCACTCTATACCAAGGTTCCCATCAATGACGCAGTAGAAGCAGTCCACAATCTCACAAACATAGAAACTGCTAATCTTATTGATTTGTGTTTGAAATCTACCTTTTTCACATTTAAGGGTATAATTTATGAACAATGTGAAGGCATGGACATGGGATCTCATCTATCTCTTATGGTTTCCAACCTCTTCATGGAAAAATTTGAAGATTTTGTGCTTCATTCTTTTCCTTTCAAACGTAAATGGTGGAAAAAATATGTTGATGACACTAGCTTATGTTGGCAACATGGCTTAGATAAATTGGAAGATTTACATTCTCACCTCAAAAATTTGTTTCCTAGAATAAAATTAATCAAATAAATTGAGATAGAACACCAGCTATCTTTTTTAGATGTCCTATTCCTTAAGAAGGAGCATGGTTCATTAGCTAGGAAGGTTTATAGAAAAGGTACACATACAGACCTTTACCTACATGCCTCCTCCCATCATCATCTTGCTCAAAAAATAGGGGTCATAAAAAAATTAATCACTAGCGCCTTTAAAATTTGTGATGAGGAGAACATTGATCATGAAATCAAACACCTAAACAAAGTTTTTTATGTTGAATGGATACTAAGGTAAAAAAATAGCTAAGGCTATCAAGCAAGTTAAAGAAAATATTAATAGAACTAAAGATAAGGAGTCTTTGGTAGAAGGACCTATATATTTTTTACCTTATGTTGAAGGCATTTATAATAAAATAGATAAAATTCTAAAATACTAGAATATTCACTCCACTTTCCTTCCTGTTAATAAGTTGTGCATGATGTTAAGGTTTACCAAAGTCAAGTTGGACCCAAACCCGAGGAGTGGTGTTTACAAGGTTGATTGTTCATGTGGTATTCATTACATAGGGGAGATGTGAAGGTTGGTTAAAAATATAATTAGATAACATTCAAAAAAACATTCATCTTGAAAGAAAAAAAATCAACCCTTGTTAAACACTCGTTCAAGTCAAAACATGCTATCAATATTGAGGATGCAAGAATTTTAGTAGTTGAAGATCCCTACCATAAGCACAAGTTAAGGGAAGCCATAGAAATATTGAAACACTCTAAAATTTTGAACAAAGATGAGGGAATAGAGATTAGTCGTGCATGAAACCCTGTAGTTTATAAAAAATAGTGTTTTTTTAATCTCCTTTGGTGTATGAGGGGAGTTTTATTTTTAGGCTTGGTTTATCTTTATTTTTATTTGAATTAGATTTCTTGTTTAATTTTATTTAAATTGTTATATACTCATTTATATAATATTAAAATATAATAAAAAGTAATAATAGGTTACCATATTTATAGATTCCTTTAAATACACTTTAAAATAATTATAATAAAACCAATAAGCATTAAACTTATTTTAATAATAAATTTATTATTATTATGTTTATTAATTTAAAATATGACACAAATTTGTAAATATAAACTTTCTTATTTCTATTGTTTTTCTATTTTTTTATTTTTGGAAACTTATTGTAATGGCTATCTTGTTATTTTTTAGGCAAAGTTTTTGCAGCAACCATTTTTTCCTTCAATTTTTAATGTGCAAGGTTCTGTTGTTCTCACATGTTTTTTTTATGAAGGATCACAATAGTGGATCCAAAATATGTCGATCTTCAAAACTAAACACATTTTCTTTTATAAAATATTATTTTTTAATAAATAAAAATTTTAAAAGCATAAGGTGGTTATTTTCTTTTGAATACATTTGTATTCCTTTTCAAAACATGGCAGCAATATAAAAGATGTTATCACAATATTTAAACACAAACATCTCATAATTGGAGCACTAATTCCTCTAAAATATACCATCAATGTGTAGCATTTTTATAATATTTTAAATGAGTCAAATGGAATTGGAAATGGAAACTTTGTTCAAAATATATTATTGAAATACCAAATCTTAAAAATGTAGTTCTTATTGTCCAATCGACTAACACCATATGGCCAATTAAACACAAAAACTTAGAATTGGATCAATTCATTCCCAATTTACCATCAACGTGTCATTGTTTTGATAACATTTTTAACATTTTAAAAATAATTAAAAAATGGGAGACTTATAATAGAATCTCTAGGAAAAATTAAATAAGATTAATTTTTTAACAAAATATGTAATCCCTAAATTTTTGGATTCCTTCTACCAACAAATTCAAAATAAATTTATTATAAAAAAACCCGCAATGGGATAATGAGGTTTCACACAAAATAGATCAAGTACATGAGGTGTATATGTAGCCCATACAATTAAAATTAGAAAGATGTATAATCAAAATAAATCTACAACATATTGGTCATAGAACTGATCAGAGTTACCACCATATAAACAAATTCAAATGCACCATTAATGAGTAAATTTGAAGTCATTATTCATGAAAATATCACTGAAATTATTTACCAATAGGTCATTTGTAAATGTAAACCAAAATAACACAATACAATACTGAGTAATAATATATAATCATTCAAAAAGTATGTTATTTGTGTTCCTAAAAAATGACACTAAATTGTTGATGCTTAACTATACACCCTGAATTTTGATGGGGAAGAGAATGGAATTAATATTTTATAATGAAAATTTCACCATTTTTTCTTCCCAACAAGATTTGGGCTTAATAAAAAAAAAAAAGAGGGGGTTAAATCCTCACTCTTTAATCTCTGCAACACCAATGGTATAATACCCTCTTGTGCTACTCCAAAATTATCTACAATTTTTTATTTGATCAAATTAATTACACTTGTGCAAAGTGAATGAATCCAATGAGAAAATAAATGACTAAATGCATGTTTAAAAATTGGAAATATTGGATTACCTCACAATCTCATAGTATTCAAGCTTTATGTTGACTTATTTATACTTGTGGGAGTGTGAAATGCAAAATCATGCTCAGTGGCACTAAGGAGTCAAGTAAGGCTCATACCTTAGATTTTTTTTCAAAAAAGATACAATGTTGTGCCATGATAGGATGGTGATGCATGTAAATATTGAGCTAAATCATGACTAAGTATAAAAATGCAAGAACCCGACAAGTGGTAAGTTGTGCACAAGTTAGTGATCAAACAAACTAAAATTGGCTAAGGAAAATTAGACCAAGTGCAAAAAATGCAAAGTCGGGTAGAAAAATACAATTTAGATTCTACGTGACTAAGGAAATAAATAAGTTCCAAAGTCAATGCTATAAGACTAATATAATAATGCATGCAACCAAGTGAGAAGATAAATGACTAATTCCTTGAGTTTGCATGTCAAAGGGACAATCTAAAACTCAAAACTTCAAGGGAGATAAAGAAAATTGTTATAATAGAATTATAATAAGTACTTCATTGCCTTAGATTCTAAAGTATAGATTGAATTAACTCAAAAGGGGCTAAATATATTAATCTATGGTGGATCCACACTAGAATATACTTTAATAAAAGTTGAGTAACAATTCCCATAAATCATTAATTTTTTATCTATTATTTATGAGAAAGCCAAATAAATTATATGGGTCTAACTTAGATTTGATTTCATCATTAAGGCCTTCCTTCATTTAATGAATTTGCCTAATGTGTCTTTAAAATAAATATCTAAATATTTCCCAAGATGAGGAAAGGAAGTCTCTGTCATCCATTTACTCAAACCCAAAGTTTGAAAAATATAAGAGACGTTCAAAGGCTGACTATTATAATAGGTTATATTAATATTATCTTATTATGATCTATACAAAATTAAAACATATGTAATTTATTATAAATAATTTTAGAATTTAATATGAATCCTCTTTCATATTCTAAGAGTTCATGAGTCCAAATTATGTGCAGGCTTAGTGTTTTTACAACCAAGGATACATATTCTATTAGTTGTTGAGTTGTGCACATTTTTAAAGTAGCAATCCTTTGTTGAACCTGACTCTTTTCTTACTATAAAAAAAGAAGGCATATAATTATGTTACACGTAATTTTCTTGAACATAATTTTAATGATTTCTCTTATTTATAAAGAGACAGATCTGAGCAATATTCTTTCCATTATTATCTCAATTAGTTAATTCGACAACCCTTCTAGGTTTCATAAAACATAATAACAATTATAGGATGAACTATCATGTCCTTTTTATCCAAAGCTTATTATACCCAAATCATATTAGGCATTTTATTTTAAGATCATCCATTCAATTTTGAGGCTATTCTCAAATTATCCAACTAAATTTAGATGTTAATATGCTTAGAGATGTAGATATTCATCAACCTTATCTTCTATAGTTAATTAGATATGGGAAATGTAGACATTAAAATTTAACCAATAAATGATTGACAATGCTTGTCCTTGACATCTTTATCTTGCTTGACTAATTCACTATTTTGATAACCCACAATCTCTAAGAAATCCTTCAAATTCTTTAAATTACTAATAACATCTTCCATATTTATTTTATTCCTATTCATCCTATTCAGCAGATACTTTATTTTTTATCTTTTTTTTGAATCCTTTATCCTTTTAGGACAAGTCTACGCTAGGTAGACAGGGGATCACCACACACCTATCTAGTAGTGTGGACTAGTATCTCACACTTTAACATATATATTTTCAAATGACACACTTCCTAAGAACTTTTCCATGCATATCAATAGATCAATTATCAAAAAAATTCAAAACATCTCTCTATAAAATCACATCAAGGGTCACACTTGAATGAACCTAACACTCTCTTACAAGAACATTATCTTTCTAATTTTAAAACCATTTATTTTATGAGTAAATATACCTATTATAATTTTGTTGTAATTTTACAGTCCTTTGCCATGTCTAACATTATTTATTTCAGGTTAAGGGTATCCCTTGTCAAGCATTCTAATCAAAATTTCTAGTTGCATTCATATTATCTTCCCTAAAGGGAGAACTACATTGGCCTGAATCCCTTTTAAGATATGTAGGCAACACTTAGTCAACAATGGGTTTTATGAGGATAGTTCTATTATTCCCACTTTCCCCATTTTCTCCTGCTTGTATTTGATCTCCTTTTGTGTATTTATGGAGGATCAAGGTTCTAATTTTATATGTCTTCCATGCAAAAAAATTGGGCTCTACAGAGAAACATATCACATGTATACGTAGGTGAACAAACCCATATTTTTAGATTCAACATATAGTTTGACATGACAAAGCTATAGTAACAAATAGAAATGTGTTGTGGTGCTATCTACCTCTTGAAAACTTGTGCCAATAGACAATGATTCACTATTTTATAATACATCTATGTTTGAAAGTATTTTAATATAGTCATATTTTTTAAAAAGTCAATAAAATCTAAAATAAACTAGTTATAAGGATAATTCTCTAACCCTAACCCTAGTTTATATTTTTAACAATTTTCAAAATTTTTAGATCTATATATTTTATTGTATTCTATCTTATATAACATCCTAGATCAGATTTCAATAGTTTACATTTATAATTAGAGTTAATTGTCATTCATAATTAATTATATTGTAAATATTTTGGTAAATCCACTGTAGTCAACACACTACTTGTTTCTTGTTGAATTTCTAGCTTATGGTTTCAGTTTAATTTAATGAATTCCTAACACTGAAAGAATACTTGGCTTAGGGTTTTAGTTTAATTATATAAATTATTGACATTGAAAAAATATAGTCCTCAACATTGGATACTATCTATAACATAATGATTCAAAATTTTCAACTTTAGAGTAATTTGACACTAAAAATGTTTATCTTGTCACCTCAAATAGATACTGACACATAGGCTCTTTCTTTTGAATTCGAGTTGATGTTTGTGTTTTCCTATTCAAAAATATTTTTCCTTTATTTTAATTAATTTTTATTTGTCTTTGTTTGTTTTAGAAAGTATGTTCCAGTAGTTTTAAAACTATTTAGCTACTATTGTGAAGGACTACATAGTGTTCTATTTACAGACATCATAATGTGAGGGATTTTACTTCGATACCCGTAGCTATAGTATAGAGATAAACACAAAATTTAGTTTTCCTATACCTCATGGTATATTTGAAATGCCTAAGATCCCTTGTTTACAATAATATAATTTTTTTATCTATCTAATTTGTGATGCACCTGAAAGGAACATATCACCTAGGGAAGTTATTCTTATATTACCCTTAAAATTGAAGTTATTGGGCTACATGCATGGTTCTACCTCTGTAGTTAGTGATCTAAAATATCTGGCTGACACTAATGAATAAATGAACAAGTATATCTAAGAGCCTAAAAATCATTCAATCCCTTGTCTAAATCAACCTTTATACTTGATTTTTTCTTGTATTATATTCTTAGATAGTAGATTTGCATGATTTATCTAGTATATATAGTCATAATTCCATTGACTCATTTTATATTTCATGGATAGTCACAATAGATATGTTAATAGTATTCATCCCCTCAATGAGTTATTTTATACTCATGATGTACATTATATTTATGATAAATATGAATGGACAAAATGTCAAAAACAAAACTTATGGAAGAAACATAGATGGATAATTATGATTTAGATGTAGTATATAATGTGCAATTTAATTTTTATGAATCTTGGGAATATGATTATATTGAACTAGAGTCACAACTTCAATCCTCTTTAGAACCTCCTATAGAAACCTCTTTAGATTATTCTTTAGATTTATCTTTGATCATACCTCTAGAGTCTCCTTTGGGTTATTTTATAGCTTCTTCTTTGGATTTATCTTTTCTCACACCCATATATTACTCTTTGCATTCTATCTTATATTTCTCTCTAGATTCCCCTTTTCTCACATCTATAGACTCTGCCTAAGATTCTCCTTTATCTTCTTTGGTTGTACCTCCTCATTCTCCTTAAGTTTCCTATTAGTTTCCTTTTTTGATCCTTCCCTAGATTCTTCCTTGATGACACCTCTAGTTTCCTCCTTAGAATCATCTTTAGCATCCACCATAGTATCCACCACATACATAAATTTACATGCCACCCATGATACACTCTATTATTCTTCCCTTAGCACACTTCAAGATCCAATTGAAAGTAATATACATGTTCAATCATATTTTCCTAAGGTTTGTCACTATGAATCCCTTCAAATCAAATCATCACTATTGATAAAATCAATACAAGAATTGTAAAATCAAAATCACTAAACTAGTGCAAAGATCACATCATGAAAAAATACAAGAAATTCAGAGCATGCCTATGTCATTCACATATATACATCTCCTAGTTATGTCATACTTCCAAAGATATCATCTTAACTAAAGGTTTAAAAGCAACATACATCTATAGATAGTGATCCTACAAGTGTGAAAAAAGATAATAGGAGTCCAAGTTAGATCCTAAGATAAATTATTCAAAATAAATTCATTACATTACCTTTTATACCTCATTTAAGAAGATCAAAATAATATTGTACATATCCAAGAATGCATGGGCATCATATAGATAGTTGTTTGGATTTCTTGAATAAAATACAAAGTATCACTGATAATGGTGATCCTATAATAGATAAGTCAATTCAAAAACCCACTCATATTATGATTTCATCTCGTAAAGCATAAGTCCAAGTAGAACAAGTGACACAAATGGAGCTAGTGAAAAAGAAGAAGAAAAAACAAGTATGGATATGAAAGGATAACTCAAAGCAAAAAAGTTTATAGTAAGAACATTTTCAAAAGGAAAAATCATAGCAAGATTACAAAAGGAATAAGATGAAAAAGATAAGTTATTAAAAGAACAAATTGAGAAAAAATAATTTCAAAAAGAAAAATTAAAGAAAGAAAGGTCACAACAAGATACAAAACAATTACCAAAAGTAAAGTTGCAAGAATAAATTTAAGATAAACAAAAAGACACTTTTATGTAATATTTTATCACATATGTAAATGAAAGATATAATTCAAAACTACAATATCTATGATTGTATCTCTAAGTCATGAAGTCAAAGCACAAATTACTTGTTTTCCTAACACTCAAGTAAGGCTACATGATTCTTCTCTAATTCAGAATAAGAGGCAAGATTTTGACCATGATGAACTAAATTTTAATAATATAAATCCAATATATGACACTGTTAGTTTCCATATTCTCAAGCACAACCTAAGTAGTTCACTCTATCTTATGATGATGGTTACATTGATTATTATGATCATGATTATACAAAATATTGGTATGATTTTGAGGATTCAAAGGCATATATAGTTGGCACTCATTCTTCTTCACAAGATGTCTTTACTTCACATCATGTATATGAGTATACATATGTTAATAATCTTCCATATTTATATAGACATCCTTGTTGACAAGCATTTTGGTAGGCACCAACATTCTTTGTAAGTCTTCCAACTAGCCTTTATTGAAAGGAATAGGAATATCTCTAAGATTTATATCTACCTTCTCTAGGTGCAATGATCTTCACTTAGTGGCTCATCATGACCATTCCATTTCAAGGAGCCTGCTAGTATACACCTCCAACATGATTTTAACAGGTTTTGGGTACTTCAAGAATGTAAAAGATCATGTTTGTTTTGTGTTTATTTACATGGGTTCAATTTAGGTGTTGAAATAAAATAAAAAAAACATTCATTCATATAGTGCTTAATTACAAATCAACACATCTAGGAGGTTTTGTTCAATGTGTTTGTAATTGATTTAGGGTTCATTCCATTGATTTAATCATTCAACAATGCAAAAGTGATAATGGAGAAAATAAATAAATACAGATAGACATGTAAATAGATTACATTAATTCAAACCTTATATTAAAAAATTGATTACAAATAACAAAAGATAAGGGAAAGGGAAAAAAAATAAAACCATGTGCTTTACAAAGTAAATTTGAAGCCATCTATTGAAAACAACATCCATAAATCAATCCCTCATGTGACCAACTGATCCACAATCACCATAAGAATGATGCACACATATAAGGAGAGTAAGAGGATGGGAGGAAGAAAAATGACCACCATTCACATGCCCAGATCACTAATAAACCTCCAGAATATTTTATAAATCAAGATTTTCATGTTGATAACAATGTTTGAGTTGATTAAAATTAGTTACATCTAAAATATGAAAAGTAATGGTAGGATAAAAATATTGAGGGAGAAATTACACTATAAAAGTAAAAAATGCATTAAAAATGAAAGGGGATGGCTCCTAATCTCTTGTGGAAGAAGAAAATCCAACCTTTACTCAATAGAAATTAGAAAATATATAGAGAATCGGGTCTTCCATGGGGATTATTTTCCCTCTAAAATTCCAAGCTACTGCCATTAATGCCTCAACTACCTCCATCTCTTTCTCTTCCCTCTAATCTTGTCAATTTCATTATTCAGAAGCCTGCATAAGACCAAAAATGAAGTTAAAACATAATTTTAGAAAAGTGAATAGTAAATAACACACTAAAATGTGAACAAGTTTTAAAATAGGTACAAGCAATCAAAATTTAGGGTACAATTTGAGTTTTTGACACTTGAGTGAGAAGTTATCATCCAAAAACCACTAGGAGGTAAAAAAATAGGCTCAATATACCTAAACAAGTTTTGGTAAAACATTTGGTCTTTTTAAAAGTCACATTTAAAAATTTTAGCCTCTTAGTTCTAATTGGGATTTAGAATCTTGAACAGCACTAGGGGCATGTTTGAGAATGTTTCAAGACCTATTCAGGTCTAAATGTTTGATTAGAATGATGTTTACCTTGGCATGCAAATCAAATTTAAGTTGGAGAGGGGGCCGAAGACCAAATCAGGTCTTGGACCCCTAATTATCTCTTTAGGCTATTCATTGATGGTTTGGGGATTTAAAAACCCACAAGCATATTTGATCACAGAGTCAGGTGGTAAAACCCTAAAGGATTGATGTCATGGATCTGAGGGAATTTTGCCTAAAGGCATTGAGAGATCCAAGGGAAGATCCCCATAGGGATACGAAAGGGGGAATAGTTTCCAACCAAGTCAAGAATTTCCCTCTGATTTACAGAATAATGGGGCCTCGATATCATCAATAACCTAGTCAAGGTTTGAGGGCCCAATGAAGACTATCATGAATTGAACACAAGCCCTAAAGGCCCACTAAGGAAATTTCTCCTAAACAACACTAAAATTCCCTCACTAAACTATGCTAGACCTACTCAGGGAAATTACTCTAGCTAGCACTAAAGACATTGGAATAATTTCCATTTAGACCAATTTAGACTTTGAAGTCTGATTAATATTGAGCCTTGCCAAACAATGATCATTTATACCTAATTGGACTTTAAAGTCTGATTAGGTCTAAGAAGCCAATTAGGTAAGGTACTTAGATAAAATGAAACTAGAAGACCTAATTAGGGGTTGGAAATTTTATTAGGTCTAGGGACATAGAAAAATAACTGTCACCTATAGCTAGACCTATCTAGGGATCAAAAAAACTTTTTCTTAGGATCTTCAAATGGGCATAAGTCAATCAAAAATGAATCAAATAACCAAGTGTAAAATATGAAAATGACTTTCAAGAGCTTTATCATCTCAATGGAATGATTTTTAGGGGGTGAGAGGGCATGGAAATAAAAATGACCCCATGAAAAGGCTTTAGGGAGCTAAGAGAGCAAGGAGGCAAGACTACTAGGTGAGAGATATGAATCCAAGAGGGGAGTTAATCAAGTGTTAATATGATAAACCTCAATAAAAATACGTAAATAAATCTAACACCTCAATCTTATCCACTCAAAGATCAAGAGAATAATGTAAGTAACAAACAAAATAAGAAAAAACAAGTATTCATCACCTTCTTTGTGAGTAAGAGTTTCATGTTGGCCTTGGAGGAATGTGCTTAGTTGTGTGCTTAAATGGTATTTGACAATGGTGTTCCTTGCATCATTTTTACTTATCACCTTGGCAATGCTTATCTTGGATATGGAAATATGTAATAATCTATCAATAATTTTTCATTATAACATTACAAGAAAGCTTTGCTTCTCAACAATTGAACATTATAACAATACACAAAAAATCCCCTTTTAGAAGGACCTTGGAACTTATATTTATAGCCTTTAAAACTAACCCTAACCCAAGTGTAGTTAGGTTAGATTTAACTAAAGTTAGGTTAAGTTTAACCATAGCTAAGTTAAGGAGGGGATAAGAAATTAATATTTGGGATAGAGATCCCATTTATTAAGCATGGCTGTCCATTTCTAAATTTAAGGCTTTAATGGAGATATTTTTAATTCCTCAATTTTGAAGATGATGAAATCATCATGACCTCAATTTTATTATAATTTCCTTTTAAAAAATTAATATTCACTAATTGCACATGGAAATTTCACATAAGCATTTAATTTTGTTTTCTTTGTTAACTCTTTCTACTTAGCATTTTTGTATTTTGGGAATTATTTAAGTGCCTCGCTTAATAGGTCTAAAGGTCAATCTACTAATTTTCTAGGTCACCACTTGACTATTTATTACTATGTGAGAGGTTACTATTGCATATTTGATAATACCCAAAATAGGGATGCCTCAACATAATTTTGGGTATTAATGTCTGATGTGTGGACAAAATTGGGACATTCAGTGATTTCCAGGCTTAATTTGCATTATTTGGTAGAAACCAATTTGAAGTCCAATAAGAACACAATTGTGGGCAAAATAGGGTGTCTATAGTTTGGCCTTATTTGGGGAGCTGATACAAGACACATGTATGGTAATGTCCTCAAAAAAAGTGAGAAAGTTGTTAATACCTTGGAAAATGCTCTATAAGGCAATGGATGAGCCTTGGATGCCCCCTAAATATAGTCATAAAATGTTCTCCCAAAAAGAAATAAATGATGTGATCTATAGGTAACAAGGTGTAAATACTAATTTTCCCAAAGGTAGTTATAATCAGTGGCATAGTGAGGTGCCCTAGTGGGTAGATGATTGGAAATAATGAATTGTCCAAAGGTGGTTATGATCATCACTATAATGAGGTGCCCTAGTAGGGTAAGTGGGTGAAAATAATGATTTGCCCAAGGGTGGTTATAATAATTAACACAATGAAAATGCCCCAGTAAGGTAGATGGAAATGAGATACAATTCATCTTTTCCCTAGTAGGGTCGATATGATCAGGGAAGGTCCACATAATTTTCCCCAGTATGGAAAATTTAATATTGGATAGAATAAAATGATGATGAGAAAGCATGATTGACTTATAAATAAAAATGGGAATGGTTGCATAAAATGATGAGTGTATAAAAAAAGTGGGGGTGTGATGCTCATAGTTATGAAAGTGTCAACACAAATATATCATACAAGTACAAGAATGGGATTTTGGCTAAAGCCACACCAAAAGACAATATAAAAGTTCTCACACATGAACGTGGTTCATAATTCTTACTACATCTAAGTCTGAGAAGGAGAATAAGCTCCTAAAATGGTGAGAGCATAAAAGGTCTATGACTCACAAAATGATGAGAGTATAAAAGGTTTATGGCTTATAAAATAATGAGAGCTTAAAAGGTCTATGACTCTCAAAATGATGAGAGGGTAAATAAATCACAAAAATGGAAAGATCATTTTGAAAACAAACTTAGAGGAAGGAATGAGCCAAGATAATGGTGAATAAAATTAATCATTGAAATGGGCCAAGTTGACTCCAAATGCACTAGGCAATTGGATAATTCCTCCATAGTCCCATGGACATAAGTTCTAACATGGAATTCAAGTCAATGTAGTTTTCCCTAAAATGGGATGAAATACTATCATAAAATGAACCAGTCAAATGGAAATGGTCATGACGAAAGCCATGGGAACACTTCAGTTATACTAGTTGACTAGGAGATGCACATACTAAGTGGCATAAATATAATCTGAATGGACTAGCATACAACCATGTTTTTGGGTTTTTATAGGCACCTCAACTCAATGGATAATTATGAGATATATAATGGGTTAACTTGTAAAACAATAACAGTGTGGCTTAAAGATGCTCGTAAAATGACAAGAGCATTCAAAATTAAAGTGCTCAAAAAATGGTGAGCATGGCAAAGGGGTGACTAAGTTGACCTCCTCATGAGTCAAGAATATCCTACATAGTCCCAAAGGACCTCAAGTCATTATAGTTCTACCTACAGTGGAAGATCCATCTAGGTAACATCAAGTTCATGAATAGCTAAATGGAAAAGAATAGAACAATGGTGTGGCAATGTGGATAAAATGGGTTTGTTCCTAATTTTCCTAAAGATGGTTATAATAAGGAAATAATAGCATGGGTCTATGATATGAATTTTCTAAAGGGTGGTTATAATCAATAAAATTGGTAATGAAATATAATGTGACAATAATGAAGAATACAATTACCAAACCACTATTATACTACCCCAAGATATTGCCTCATTTCAAAAAACATGTGCTCAAAGAATCACCATATTAAATCAAGCACTGAAACTTCATTTAAATCTAATATTTAAAGGTGCCTAAATTACCAATGGATTATAACCAAGGTCAAAAAGGGTGGGTAATGGAGAGGTAAGCAACTTTAGCCAAATAGGGAAGGTATGGAAGGAACATTATATGATATGGTACAAGGAAGGTCATATTATAGTACCATATAAATAATATTCATAGACAATACCTTGAGTCTCTCAAGTGCTATAATGTTTTAGATGTATTATGTTCATGGGTTCATCAAGTTCATCTTCTTCTAACATAGCTAACATATAATCTCTAGAGCCATAATAAGTAATAATGACATAGGGTCCTATCCAATTAGGCTTGAAATTACCTTTCTTCTTTTTCTTGGTCATGGTGTTTTTCTAGTTTTAATTAAGGACAAGATAACCAAGCTCAAAATATCTATGATTGACATGCATAATATAATAACCACGTAACTAGTTCTGACATGCTTAAAGGCTATTTATAGTGACCATGCATTTTTGATCTAGTAACTCCAGTTGTTGTAGATGAATGACTCTGTAATCCTCATCATCAAGGATGTGACTCAATGAGATACACAAAGAAGGAAACTCAACCTCGATGGGAAGAATGGCCTTAGTGATATAAACAAATGAATATGGTGTGGGTCCTATTGGAGTATGGTAATTAGTACAGTAATCCCAGAGGGTGTAAAAGATCTGTAAGTTCCAATCATGACTAACATCATCGATAATTTTCTTAATAATATTGATAATAGTCTTTTTGGATGGCTTTGCTTGGCCATTACCTTGTGAGTAATATGTGATAGAAAAATGTTGGGTATTTTTAAACTCAGCATAGAGTGCCTTGACATTCTTATTCTTAAATGAGCCACCATTATTAGATATAATGTCAGATGGGATACCATAGTGGAAAATGAGATGGTTGAAGATAAATTTGGAAATTTGTTTTCTTGTCATGTAAGTGTGGGGTATATGTTCAACCACTTAGTGAATTACTCAGTGGTGGTAAGAATATGCTTATGGCCATCTGCTGAGGTAGGATTAATATTACCTATGCGATTGATTCCCCACATTGAAAATGACCATGGTGTAGTCATTGGTTTGAGTGTTCATGTTAGAGCATGGAATAAATTTGCATGCCTATGATAAAGTTTATATATTTTCACATAAACAACTGCATCTGCTTCCATGGTCAACCAATAATAACCAATATGTATGATTTTTTTGGTAAGGACAACCCTATTGGTGTGAGCCCCAAAAATTCCTTTGTGAACTTATCTCAATGTTAATCCATATTTTTTCAAATTCAAATAATGAATAAAAGTTTCATCAATGTTTTTATGGTAAAGGGTTGGGCTGAGTAGGGTATATTTAGAGGCTTGGTGTGTGAATTTTTTTTTTGTTTATGTGAAAGGTTGGGTGGAAGAAGTTGTTCACAGAGGTAATTATATAAGTATAAATACCAAATAGAATTGAGACAAACAATATCATATATCATTTGAATGGTCGAGGGTTCATGAGCAGGTGCTATAAGATTTTCAATGAGGAACTAATAGTCTCTTGCCTTGTCTGTGTTGTGGATCAAAGAACCAATGGTAGACATGGCATCTTATGTATTTTTATTGGCTTGACGTATGTGTTTAAACTAAATGTGAGTAATCTATTACTTGAGAATGTCCACCATGTCTTTATATGGCATTATATTATCATCTTTCATCTAGAACTGGTCTATAACCTAATTAATAATAAGTTATAATTCTCTATGAACCGGTAAATGTTGAATGTTCCATTTTACTACTAGATGAATCCCTATAATGAGTGATTCACATTGAACCATTTTATTTGTATGAGGAAAGCTGATATGAAATGAGTTAGGAATGAGATCCCCCTGTGGTGTAATAAATAACAACCCTAATCTTGATCCATGATATGTGAATGACACATCAAAATACAAATTCCACTACTAATATTCAAGAGGTATTTCTATGATAGTCATGATGTACTCATCTAGGAATGTAAAATTAAGTAGTTGAATATCTGTAATAGGAATTTCAATAAGCTGATCTACAAATACTTGTCCCTTAATGGCTTTTTGATTGACATATTAAATCTCAAACTCATTCAAAAACATGATCCACTTAGCCATGTGACCTTGAAAAGCTATTTTTGATAGTAGATAATTGAGCAGATCTACTTTGATAATGACTATGGTCTTATTGTTAAGCATGTAATGAAGCAACTTCTGAGTTGTGAAGACCATATCTAAATAATCCTTTTCAAGTGGCCTATATTTATATTCATATGCTACCAATGTATGACTTAGATAATAAACTACATGTTCTTTCCCATGTTCATCATGTTGAGCTAAAGCTACCCCTAGGACATTTTTAGTGGTAGATAAAAAAAGTAGGAATGGCCTCCCTGGCATTGATGGTAACATAACAGGTGGATTGGCTAAGTATTCCTTTAGGTGATCAAAGGATTTATAACATTATATATCCTAAATAAATGTAATACCTTTCTTCAATAAATGAGTGAAAAGATGGAATTTTTTAGCCAAATATAAAATGAAGCATCTAATAGACTAGATTTTGCTTTGTAAACTATAAAACTACTTCAGAGTGAAAAGTGTCAACATCTCGATAATGGCTTGAACCTTGGATGGATAAAATTAAATGCCTTGGTGAGAGAAAATAAACCCTAATAGTTTGTTTGAAGTAACACTAAAGACACACTTCTTGGGATTAAGTCAAACCTTGTACTCATAAAGTCTTTCAAATATTTTTTATAGTATGGCTAGATGATCTACATGGATTTTAGATTTACTTAGTATGTCATTGACATAGTCTTTGATAATATCATGCATCATATTATGGAATATAATGATCATAGCCCTTTGGTATGTCACCCCAACATTTTTGAAGAGGAACGACATTACCTAATAGAAAAACATTCCAAAAAGAGTGGTGAATGCTATTTTATGTTAGTTCTCTGGTGTAATCCTGATCTGGTTATAATCTAAAAATCCATCTATGAGGGAAAGCATTTCATACCTAGTTGTGGATTCAATAATCATGTCAATATTTGGTAGAGGAAATTCATCCTTCGGACAAACCTTGTTGATGTCTCTAAAATTAGTGCAGATTTTGATCCCTTTTAGCTTTTTACTTATAAACACAATATTTGAAATCCACTCTAAATTATTGATTGCCCTGATGTATCTCACTTATAAGAATTTTTCCAACTCTTTCTTGACTAACACAATAATACAAGGATGTATTTTGTGTATTTTCTACTTAATGGGTTTAGGATCATGATGTATAATGAGATGATGTACAACTAAGGTGGGGTCCAAACTTGGCATGTTCGAATAGGCCCATACAAATATGTCAATAAACTCTCTCAAAAGGGCTATAAAAACTTCACATTCCTCATCAATGTGGGACATGCCTAAATTAATATACTTAGGATCTTTTGGAGTCCTAATATTGAATTCCATAGTATCCTCTACAAGGAGAGTCAATCCATCTTCTAGAATATTTGGTAAGGATGTAAATTAGCTAGCAATGGCCAAGTCCTCTAATCGAACTGGTTCTTTAAGTTCTCCTAAATAAGATAAATTTGAATTTCATAATGGTAGGGCCATGCAACAAACACTGTAGGACATTGTCAAATAATTTTATCAAAGGCATGTTATTCTTTTGTATTGATCTCAGACCCAAAATCAAGTTCTCTATTGGTGGTCTCTAAAGCTTCATTCAAATAAGGGTAAACATCCTCGTCTAGTGTTGCTTGAAACATGTTTTCACCAAAAGATTGGCCTTTTTATTAACTCTTTCCCTGGTCCAAAAATGCCTCAAAGAGGTTTTCACTTTGGGACCTCAATGTTTTAATTTTTTGTTTTTGACTAAGGGTGTTCACCTACTTTCTAAAATAGGTAGTAAGATCTAATTTGATAGAGAACCCTTGTTTATGGTCTCCCAAAAGAACGTTATCTCTTAGGCCTAAAAAATCACAAAAGGCCTCATCATTCTCAAACTCATCTAAAGCTACTGTGTATTCTTGTTGGTCCTAGTCTATTAGTTGAGGATGATAAAGGGTAAGTGGGAAATGTCAGATTACTAGTGTAATGGTATAAATGGTGTATGGGTCAAATAAGTTGGTACTAGTTAGGTATTTATATATGCTAAGATTGGACTCTGATTTACTACTGGCATCACCATCACTAGTCATTGGTGTAGAAACACAAATAAGATATGTGGGGTCACCCCGAGGTGGTTTAAATCCAAGACCATGAGTTTTTTTGTATTTGGTCATAGAATGAGCTTAATAGTATCTTGTTGATTTGCCCCCAAGCCTCTACCTTTATAAACTTGGTTATCCATAGTCCTATTAGGAATGGGATAATTTGTACTGCAGTAGAAATTAGCCAATTTGTCATTATATAACCAAGAATTATCATTGGCAAATGGGTCATGTTCTTAGCTAGTGCTTGGTGTGAACATAATAGGCACTGGGTTATGAATATTTCCTTTTCCCTTTTATCATCATTCCATACAAATTGGATTAGCTTTGGAACTTCATAGGACTTGGGGTTATACAAAAAATTGGCTATATAAAATGTATCATGGGTAAAATACTCTCCTGAAACATTGTCCAAAATGATAAAATGATTATAAATTTCAACAGGAGGCATATGTGAAGTTGAGGAAATGCTATTAGGGTTTATACAATTGGTGTCTAGCAGTTTAACAAGTTTCTCATTGTCTTTGTCCTTCTTTGGTACTAAGTATAAACCAAAATGGTAATTTTAGCTTTCATATTTGGCCTCCAAATGATTTGTGGTGTTCATATGGGTGTAAATATCCATGGATAGTTACCTCCATCCTAGAGTGAATAAACTTGATAGATTGGTGCAAGGTTAAAGGTATTACATGCATTTAGTGTATCCATGGTCTACCCAAAAGTAAATTATATGATAAATCTAGGTCTAGCACATGGAAAAGTGTATCATGTGTCAAAGGCCCAATGATCAGTAGTAAACTGATGGTTCCTTGTGATTCTCACTCTTCATTATCATAAGCCTTGATCGTAATAATCTTTGGCTAAAGGTTAGCTACCATATATCGCAGATGCTTGATTAACTTCAAAGACACAATATTTAGGCTTGATCCATTGTCTATGAGGATATGTTTAACTTTGTGCTATGTTATAACAACTTCAATGTATAATGGGTTATTATGGAGAGGACCAAGGGATGACATATCACTTTGATCAAAGGTCAATTGTTGGCCTAGGGATAGGTGTCAAACCAAAGCTTGAATTTTTTTTTGATGTAATGTCATTGGGAACTTGGGACTGGCCTAAGAGTTTAGTAAGGATATTATTATGGATGGTATATGTACACAACAAATATAAAATAGAGATTTTTTTAGGTGTCTTTTGGATTTATTCCACAATATCATATGTTTTTCCTTAATATTCATAATTACCTTACTCCTAGCCAACATAGCAGGTTATATTGGCTCATTGATAGGGGGTTGTGGGAATGGGATGGTGAATTTAAACCACTGAGTTATGATTTCACAATCTTAATTGGGTACAAGACCATCATAACTAGAAGATGATGGAGATGGGCTAAATAGGGTAATTATTGGTTGTATGTGTGTTTGACTGCAGTCACTTGTCAATGAAGGGTTACTAACATAGGGCCATGAGATGGTAATCCTTGGTTGATATTATGCTTGGCTATGGTCATAGATCAAGGAAGGATTACTAACATTAGTAGGCTGATAATTATTATTAAGTAATGGTTTTAGTTAGTTGGTATTCAATCTAGGATTGATGGTAATGGTAGATACATGACCACACATAATATAACCTAAAAATTTATTGTAGTTAGATGCAACTATGTGATAAGTATATTGGTTATTGAGGTCATTCTAGCCTTGGTTCCATCCATTTTATGGTTTAAATTATTATTACTACTATTGTTGTTAGTTATTGCTATGGTTTTGGTATTTGTTTGTTGATATTGCTAATTGGTATTGTTACATTATGGAAAAGGATTTTGGTTGATACCCAAGTTTTGATTGGAATTACATGCTCTATTATCCTATTAGATCTCTGAATTTTTCAACATATTCTCAATGAGATGATTCAAATTCACACAATGGCATATAAAATGTCCATGAACATGATGGTATTCACATAACTCATGATATTTATACCAATTTGGATAAGGTACTCCTTAATGAAAGTGTTTTGGAATCAACCAACTAAACATATTAGCCACAACACATTTATGAAATACTACTTCAAATAGGCTCACCAAGGTCACAAAAGACTTTATGAGTGGTTCTTTGATCCATAAACAACACCTAAATGTGCCAACATTTACCTTAGATACTTTATCAACTTATTAATTCAAAATTATTAATTCTTGATTAAATTATCACTTATTTTTTTAGGAACTTATGCATTCAAATTAAGTAAATAAATGCTTAACGTAGAAAATCTGAAATTAATGCAAAATAAATAAAGTACTCACGACACCAAATTGATAACGAAGTTCACCTACTGCTCAAGCTACGTCTCTGGGTTTGCTTAGAACATGAACCAATCCATTTACATGAAAAATGATTACAACACAATGGTCTAATGGAAATTTTTGGACTACTCAAAACATAACAACATCATTTCAAAAAATCTCAGAATACCCGTCCAGACCTTACACCTTCCTGTTGCATGAGTAATCTCACCTTCCTAAAGTTCTTCACCAACAATTAAATTTCATGGACCTAAAAAATGGATTTTAAGACCTCAAAGTAGGATGTTCCACATATGGGTGGATTCTTCTCAGATTCTAGAATAAATCCCTAGTTTACATCAAGATGTGAAACCCTCTCCAAGTCTCTCAAAACTTGAGATCTCTACAAACTGGTCTATTAAAGCTGATACACAGTTTGTCTAAGCTTCAATTTGAAGCTTTAAAAAAATACATCAAACAACCTCAAATCCTAAAACTTAAAATTTTATTGGAACCATGTCAGAGTCTATAATAAATCTCTAGTTCGCTTTGAAGTCTGGAAATGCCTCCAAAAGCCTCAAAACTAAGGAAGAATGCTAGTTGCTCATTAAGCTCTTAGCTACTCTGCTCAGACTTGTGTGTTGAAATACAAATCCGTGTAATTTATATGGTGCTCAAAAACCTGGGTGCAATGTCTGGGAACTTGTCATTTTATCCCATAGGTCATGGGTTCAAATCCCATCCTCCACTTTTACGTTGGCTTATGCTTATCTTTTATTCCCACATTGGAAAGTGGGGGGGAACACATAATAGTTAATTACTACAAAGTTTATGGCATGATATGCCAAGTAATTGGCATTGGATTTTATTTAGTGGGGATTGTGGTAATTTTTTGGGCATTGAGTGGTATCACGTGGATGTTGGGATTTCACATGGTATATGTGACTTGGAACGTGGCATGGAATATGGGGTCACGTGGACTTTACCTGGAAATGGTTTATTCGAAACATTCAAGAATAACATTTGACAATGAGAAATAATTTGGTGGAAATCCATGTGGTGGATTGAGGACCCACCACATGGTCCAATCTCCTTTCTCCATTTTTCAACCTCTCACCATGCCACTTGTTGACCTCTCGTCACGTCACTTGTCGATGTCCAACTGGATGTTCCGTTCAAACCCTAATTTTTTTATGTTGGTTACGTTTTTCACTGAAGATGATATACATTATCCTATTGAAGACAAAATATATAAACATACAATTTTCACATATGATTTGACTGCCATGTGTCACATTCTCATTAGTCCACATTTTTACCACATCACCTTGTTGACCAAGTTTGAACATAACTTTGAGTGGCTATAACTTTTACATGCAAACTCTATTTCATGAACTATAAATTATGCCAAAAATATCTCTATGAGCTCTTCATAGTATAAATATTTTAAATTTATTCCATAATGGTCAATTTCTAAATTTTGACCAACTTTGACTTGCTTTGACTAACGTGACTGAAACTTTGATCGACTGCACAAGGAGCATATGAGCTCCATTTTTTGTGTTCCACATATCATTAGAAAGGTCTCGATGAGATATATGCACTAAAAACATATCCATAAATATTTTTAGACCTATCTAAATTGACCTTTGGATCATTCTTCTTCTTGGATGATGGGTTTGTAAAGGTGGTGGTTGTAGCAATTGAGGCGCTGGTCTAGGCTAAGGCATAAACTATGTTTACTGGATATACTACATTTGTGGGAGAGGCTAAGTAGACAATGTTTGAATTTTTTTAACATGACATGAATCATTGACTCCAGTATTGATAACATTCTTGTTATGGTTGTACAACTTAGGTTTTTCATAATTATTAGCCTGATTGGGTGAAAATGCTTGCATTTAGACTAGGCTAGGGCTCAGACTTGGGTCAGAGTTTTTGTTTTGGCTCTAATTTTGGTTTGAAGAATATAAATTAATAATACATTTATTAATGAGGGTTTTTTCAATTTGTATACCTTTCTCAATGTTCTCCTTGAATTTGTGAGCATGTTGAATCTCCAAGTGATATGATATTTCACTATGTAAATTTTTGGTAAACATAACTATCAATTGTTTATCTAGTAAATTATAGGTGTAGAAACTAGAAAGCATTTTCCATCATTGTAATTAAATCACAAATCTCTCACCAAATTTCTACTTGTCCTAACTCAAATCAACTACCAAAATCTCATGCTTGATATTGTAGAATACATGTAAAAAATTATCCAAAAGATCATCAAAGTTAGATACTGAGCTCTTTAGTTTAAGTAAGCCACTCCAAGGCCTGTCCAAATAGGCTTTAAGAAAAAATAATAAGTAGGTAGATGTCACTATAGGCCACTAGCTAGCAAGTGACAAAAAAATCTTTTAAATGTGCCTTAGGGTTTCCTTTACCCTTGTATTTATCAAATTTTGGAGGCTCATAACCCAAAGGAAATAGTATTTGGAGATAATACATATTAAATGGATATGAGCACACATCATCCAATTTGAACTTCTTAATCTATTTCCCCATCTAAATGACTAAAATTACATCCTTCATCAATTGTAGCTCTTGGGATAAGAAACTTGATGGCATAGTTGGTTGTGGTTGTGGTTGGGCGATCAAAGGTGGATTAACTTGATCGGGGTATATTGGGGAATGGTGTAATGTGAAATGTTATTCTAATGGACCAATCGACCAAGAATATGCATCAGTGTATTAGGATTAGGCTGTTGATACTGCATGCATTGTTAGTAAATATTTTGGTTTGGGTTCAAAATATGGCTTTGAGTATGAGAGAATTAGGATTGTGATGGAATTATGTGGCCTTGTGGAAGGTACTATGTCTACTGAGTTTGAGTAAGAACTTGATACCAACTAGTCAAACCTAGCTAAATAAACATTACTTATTATTGACTAAATCCCTATCAGTGAATATGTGACACATGTTGGGTAAAAGGAAACTATTGCTTAATGGGTAATTGATAGATGTTGGAGCCTCTATGTTGAGATAACACCTATTATGAACTGGATGCTTGCTAGGTGTTTGGAATTTATTATTGACCAATAAGAACACATTATTGACTAGACAACATCTATGATTATTGAAGTATATTGGTCTACATCTGTTGTGGTGGAACATTTTTTACTACCTATTGAGGTGGTGTAGTGTTCTACCTTTGTTGAGGTGGTAAATTGGTCTATGTATATAGCTTCATAATATTAGCCATCATTTATTTCAATGGGGTAACATTCACCACTTGTTAGGGTAAAACATTGGGTAGTGCCTTTCTACTTATCCCCTATTGTTGTGTACTTGAAGAAACAACTAGTTGAGGAGTGGGCGTAAACTATTGTGGTTGGGATCTAGGAATTCTTTCCCCTTGTTATTATGAACCACTCATAGTATTGTCAAGAGGTACTTGTTTTTTTAGATTATTTTGTGGTGAATTTAACCCACCTTGGTCTAAATTGGAAGACACTTGCATGTTATCCACTGTATTTGGTACATGGTCTTGAGTAGAAGCCATAGTCACTTCATCAATGAATGGGACATTAAACATGTTTCACACTAAATTACTTTGGTAAAATGGATCCACACAAGAATTAGTATGACCCAACAAATAAATTAGCACTCTTACTGAAGGAGCTAGCTCTATGAGCGGGGTATTTGATATGGCCACAACATTAAAATTATGTGCTAGATTACAATAAGTCTAATATGCTTGATGTATTTACATGAATTGGTCTAACATGGGGCCTTTTTATATTTGAAATTGCATTTAGATATTGGTTTAGCATTAGCATGAGTTCTTGATGGTAACTAGTAAAGGCATGTTCGATGGGTCTGATATGAGGTACATTACTAGGTACTCTAGCTAGACTAGGTAGATTTTCGTGGGGAAATTATTTTAGAAACTTATCTTCTACCTCTACGGCCCTAGCCAAAACCTCATCCTTGTTTTCAATAAAGTGATGATCAAAAAAGTATGGGTCATAGTTTGATGGCATGGTAATATATTAAGGCTATTGTTGGACTTGTTCAATAATAGATGGCACATTAGTAAGGTACAGAGTTGTTTATTCTTGCTCCTTCCCTAGACAAAGAGGTGTACCAAACAAGTATTTTACTAATGGATCTTTCCCTTATTCCACATATTGAGTTTTGTAAGGGGGATATGGATCTATCTCACAAACTATGTCATCTCCATATGGGTTTTGACCAAAAGCATCATGCGTGACTATGTTTTCTTCATCTAAATTGTACATGATCCCACTACTTATTTAACGAGGCATATCTGAATCCATGACTAATGTCTCACAAAGAAAAGTGTATAAATCTCAGAAAACACTTGAAATGTGATCTAAAAAATATTGGTCGATGCTTACAAATGTCTTGAAACTTGGTCTAGATGGAAAACTTAGTCTATTACTATAAATGGTTTAAATTTGGCCTAGAATAGAGGTCTTATTGAAAAATATCAATAGAAATTGGTCTCAAATACCTTCAATACTCTAAGGTCTTTTACATATATGGTCAAATGAATGCCAAATTTGAATCCTAGTCTTAGCAAAGTGTTTTGAACAAATCTAATCTAGGTCTAAAATGAAAATATGCTATATCTTTTATCGAAAGGCAAAAATCTAGACTTAAAAAGGCATGAACTAAATTTGAAGACTTTAAGGCAATGTTAGGTCTTTGATAAAAAGGCACAAAGCAATACTTTGAAATAAACTAGGTTGAGGTAAAAACATGCAATTAATTTAACTCTAAGGCAAATAGTTCAAACAATTTGACTCAATCTTGGCACATTAATTTTTAAAACATAATTGAACTTGGTATAAATCATTCACTATAGGCACACACCTAAAACTAATTGGGAAAGTCAATCTTAAGTAATAAAAATAAGAGCGGTGAGTAAAGGATTTAAGACCAAGTGATAAGTAAGGTTCTAATGTAAACTAACTGTGCTTAGAGTTATACTTAAAAAGTAATTTTTTACCTTAGTTTAAGGCAACAAATTGAATCAAGGAAAATAAAAATAAAACACTTCTTTGATCTAGGTAAATGGTCTTTAAATCAAGCAAGGAATCAGTCCAAGTTACATAATTCAAAGGTAAGAAGTAAACACCCAAGCGTAAATTAAGTAAGACCGATGTGTATACCAATCAATTTTGAATCTAAAATTTTCAAGACAAATTAAGAATTTGGTTTAAAATATTTGGATTTTTCAAATGGAGAACATCCTAGACCCAAATGGATAACATAAAAACACCATTTTAGACCAAAAGGTATGCATGATTTTGAATTTGGTTTAAAATAAGGCAACATTTTTAGAATAACATGAGTAGCATAAAAATGCTCCTTCAATCAAATGGTATGATATTGGTTTTGGATTCAAAAATCAAAAGTAAATGTTTTAAGATGAAATGAAAAATGTAATGCCACCCCATTTAAACAAGTGACACATAAATAGTTTTGTGATAAAAACTCTAAGGTAAAAAGTGTGACATAAAATGTGTAGAATAACACCTCTAGGCTAAAGGGGTGAGAAAATATGTAATGATTATGACTCATTTTGAATTTAAACAAATAAATAATTTTAGTCTCAAAACACACATGCAAATCAAATAAAATAGAAATAGAACTAATGGCTCATCCTATCCCTAAATCTGACATGGGTGTGCTTAAATTCTACTAAAGTTTACACCAATAGACCAATGCTTGTGAGGAATCAAGTGTTAATCTAAAAATTAAAGAATAGGTGTAGTTAGAGCTATTACGCCCCCCTTTATCTCTCAAATATTGTTATATGGCACAAAATTAGAGTGAGGAACACTCAATATTTGACAAAAAAATCTATGGAAAGTGGGGTTAACTAAAAATATATAAGTTTTAAAATGAACTAGATGGTCCCAATATGGCTAACTTAAAGGCACAATCACAGTAATTAGGTTTATACCTACTAACTTACTATGTAAAGGTCTATTCCTTTACACAAAAACTCCTACCATGTACTATTTAGTGGAGTCTAATGTTTAGCAAGACCTAACCCAAGTTTTCATTAAGATCCGAGAGGATAGCCACTCAGGCCCCTGACAATCCTAATATCATGTGCCTTGATTTATTTATCCCACCATGGAGTAGGGTTGGTAAGATGATGGTAGATGAAACCTCAGGTCAAAGCACCCCTAAAGAACATGTGAGGAGGTGATGAACTCCCACCCACAAGCCAAATGTAAGAAAATAAATAAATGAAAAGTGGAAAGAATTTAGAGGTCATTTTTAGGTCACCCAAATCACTCAGAGCTTGGGGAAAGCATACATGACATTCTTTCTAATAAGACTTAACAAATAAAGGCAATAAACTGAGCATTTTTGGTCATATGAGTTCCCTAAATGGGATGGGGGAGAACATACCCACTATAGTTTTTATTTGATAAAAACCAAGAATTTAGTCTAAGCAATTGAAACTAGCTAAAGACAAACAAGAATTGAAAAAACCCTTAAGAACTCTAACTAAAATGTAAGTTCTTTTTAATATTACCAAATTTAAATATGTTTAAAATTTTGTGCCTGTTGGCCTTATTTACAGTTGTAAAATCTTTTGGAATGCTAAAAGACAAATTTGGTAAGTGAATTCTAAGAACATTAACCAAATGTTGATGAATTTTAACCTTTGTTGTGAATTTTGATTTTGTAAAAGGAAAAAAAAATTAAAAAACATTTAACATTCCCTTTTCTTGGCTCAATTCTCTGCAAACAAGGTTAGTGAATTAATTTGTTCTTAAGCCAAGGTGAACATCTTACAAGTTAACTCAATAAGACACATTTTTAACTCTTTGAAATGATTTCATAGTTACATAGTTATTTTGAACTATGAAATTGCTCAAGAATTTAAAAACTCAAAAAAATAGAACATAACACAGACTTACAGAGAATGATTTCATAGTTCCTGATCAAATTTTCAACTTATCTCAATAATTTCTAACTTCAACTCATTGATTTCACAATTGTGAGAAACTTGTAGAAAACACAGAAAGCAAAGAATTATGATTTCGTTGTTTACTAACAATTTTGCAGTTAGACATATAATTTTTCAACCCAAAATTTATAATTTCAAAACTCCAAATCATGATTTTGTAACTACAAATAACAATTTCTCAAATGAAAAAGATGATTTTGCAAGTAACCAAAATAGAGGAAAAAGTCGTGCTTCCTATAAGATGAATTTGTAGTTTGTCATGATAATTTTGCAATTTTTGTCCTCAAATTGGTAATTTTATAGACCTAAGTTCAAACTAAGATGATTTTATGATTCTCCAAGATGATTTTTTAGATTTTCTTGATGATATCACAAATTTTCCTCCTAAATTCATAGTTTCACAAGAATGAATTCATAATTCCATAATCAAAGGCCAAACATGGAAAAGTTAGATAAAAAGTAAGTAAATAAAGTCTAAAATGAATCTTTCTTAGCTCCAAGGAGGTCAAAAGATGCTCTCATTATTCATTTAGGGTGTGTTGGTTCTTAGTTATACACCTTGTACATTGGGCTTTACACACTTGAAATAAAATGGAATATAATGATGAAAACCCGCTAGTATGTCATTGTAGCTAGGAAAGGGTTTGGCATCAAGATTAGACTGAATGTATAAAATGACTGAGAGGCACCTATAAAAGGTATGGTCAACTCCCTGCTACTTCTGGTTCTACTTGAACTAAGGTGAGAGGACCTATGGGGTAGCTTATTCATATGAGGAGATTCTACAATTCAACCTCCATGGGGATTCTTGGCACAAAAAAACAAATATGACCAGGGCATAACCAAGTTTTCACACTTCACCCATGAAGGGTTGTCACATAAAATGGATAAATGCTCTAAGTTATATACAAGCTGCTAAAGATAGATGAGAAAGAGACTGCAATCTTCATTTTATAGAACCTTCAATAATAGGTGTCAAACAAAAGACTGTAATACTGGAATTTAAGACATAAACTGTAAACACATTTCAAATATGCAAGATCTTATGCATTTTCAAGGAAAATAACACTCATAATATGCAAAGGGTGTATTATTTATATGGTAGGATAGGGTAGGACAAGATGGATAATTATAAAAAGGGAAGGTGGTATAATGGTGGCCTTCAAATAGTATGGTATCTTGCAAGATTCATGACATCGTTCCTTAGCATAGATGTAGAAAAACTCAAATGCAAGCTAGTGGAAATACCAAATGATCCTTGAAAGAAAAGAACATACATTGAGACTAAACTTTCAAGAAACTCTCTTGTATCAAATCCATAAACCTAGGGTTTCCTAGCAAGTTATTCAACATGTTCTAAAATAATGTATAAAGGGTTTTATAACCCATATCCATTCTCAAAATGATAATTAATAATGAACATAAAACTAGATATCTAGTCAATAATATTTGAAAAATAGATTATTGCACTTCATCAACATGAAATAGAAAAGAACCACAAGCATTTTTCATTAACTTGAAAAGAAATATTACAAACATCAATACATCAAAATGCTGCCATGGGGAAAAGCATGGTGAGATTTTTATTTTGACAAGGGAGACATAAAGATGCTCTCAAATCTCACTAATGGCTATATAGCTACAACCACCTTATCAAGGGAGACAATATCTACACACAACAATTGATCCCAAAAATTATTACAAAACCTAGACTTTGAGAAAATGAACACCAAAAAAAATGACAAACAACAACCTTGAATAGAGGAGAAGCCCCTTATTTATACATTTTTAAATCTAGAACTGTGGGTCACAAATTTAAAGGTTTCAAAAAAAAATTTCAAGTCTGACAAGATGCTTCCATCTGGAAAATATTCCCTTACAATTTTTGAAATCTTCATCCATTTGCAAGAAAAAATCATAACTCTAATTGCTTTTATGTGGAATGGTCAAGATTTGGAGCACATATTTTGATTTCATGGTGGGAGATGCCTTTCACATGAGCTAGAAGGAGAATATTCATGGTAAAAGGCTGAACAAACTTTGTCATTATGTGTAACTACCTAAAAATGCCCTAAACCACTTGCTTGCATAGTTGGAACGTCTTGGACAGCTACCCTCCCTCTCATGCATGCCATGGAACAAATTGATTTTCCCATGATTCCTTGGGAATATTATAGATCCATGGGTATTCAAATGATCTTATTTGGAGTAACCCACCATGATTTTTCAAACCTACAATTTCCTTCCATGGAGTAGCTTGGACAAACAAAGCAAATAGAGATACAAGTTCTATTATTTTTAACTTTTACATTTTGGCTCCAACTTGTTTTTTATATTTTGCATTTTAGGGCTTCACTCATATATTTTTTAATACAAAAATGCATTATTTTCAACCTCAGGGTTACCATGCCTCATTTGAAAATTTACCAAGTCACCCTACTGCCTATGGTGAAAACTCAACCAATTTCCTTGCATAGGGTCCTTGAATATGATGTATATGACTATGTGGCATTGCCATGTCATGTCTGCTCACCAATAACTTTTCTTTATATTGACCTCAACATTACATGTCTCCATATGCAATCTAATTTCTTTTTCATTAATAGAGAACTTCATAGGCTACCACATTTGCCTTGAGATCTGTTGAAATGTCTACCTTCCTATGTGCCAATACCAAATCCTTGTATGCATGATGAACATGAGCATGCCACCTGATAGCTCTATGGTCAATGTCTATCTAGCACTAGTTTTCATTTGAACTGTCAGATCTCCATCAAGACCCCTTGAGATCTTGCCACTTAGATAATCCATAAATTTTTGCATCTTGCACAGTCAATCTTGACTTAGACTAATGTGCTTCCACCACATGGTAGCTCCTTATTCAGCCCAAATCCTTTAACAAGTTAGCTCTCACTCGCATTATTGATCTTAAAGCTAAATGGAATGTAGACCATTGATCTAGATTCAAAGGATCATATGCCATTGGCTACCCACTATGGCTTAAATTTGATATACATGTACCTATTATTTGATGTCTGCATACACATATTTGATGGGTATGTGACCATAAAATTTAATCCCCAATGAATAATTATCATGGCTTAAATTTGATGTCCGCATGCCCATCATTTGACATTTGTGTGACCATAATGACATCCACACAACCATCAAATTTAAGCCCTGATGGATAGTTGTCATAGCTTAAATTTAACATCCATGTGCCCATCATTTGATGTCTATGTGACTGTCAATGATGTTTGTACGATCATCAAATTTGACCCCTAATGGATGATTGTTGAGCCTAATTTTGACATCTATATGACCATCAAAGACATCTGCATGGTCATCACACTACCTGGGGTAAATTTATTTAGGGACTTTATTTATTAGCATTTTATTGATATAATTATTTTAGACATTTTGTCTAAATCAATTTCCTCAAAGCATCAAAATTCACTCAGAAATTATTATTGAAACATTTTATCTAAAGCACTTGAGCACATTCAACATTTTTTCCATGGACAAAATGTTTAAAAAAATTCCTTTAGGTCTTTTGTACATAAAATTCTCCCACATCATTCGATCATTTTACTTCGGGTGATGCATAACATTAGATTGTGATCCGCCAGCCCAACCATGATTGGCTCATCTTGATAAGTGAAATTTCTAAGTTTGAGCTTGGGACATAAAACTTAGGACAAAGACTTAGCCTAAGATTTTGGGGAATTTATAAATATGAAGGGGACCTGAGACTTTTATGCTAAGCATATAACAAAGGGACCAAGATCTAGCCAGACCACATAAATAAATAAAAGGGACCAGGCTATGAGACATAAAAGGGGACCTAACATGAATTTTTATATTAAGGTTTGGTCATTTTAATAAACATAACCAAAAGTTAGTATAAAAATTAAACTAAGTCTATGGCATTTTTTAAAGTGTTCTTGCTTAAATTGATTTTAAATCAGAGGGTCCTAGCCTTAGGCAATTGAAACAAGGGATTCAAAGTGCATAGACATGATTTTCAACTTGACCTCTAAAAAACCAATGAACACTTGAAAACTAGAATTAGGCTAAAAATTTAGGCATTCATACTTGACAAGGGCTCAATTGCTTCAGTGCAATTTTGGGCATTAACACTAGCTCTTGCCTGGGGATGCACTCCCCCTGTGGGTGTGCAAAGAACCCTAAAATGTAATACCAAGTGCCAATCCATTGGGTCACAAAGTCAATATTTATCAATTTATAAATAGAGACCCATGAAAGTTCAATAAAACAAGGAATCTTGATAAAAACAAACCAAGAGGATCTAAAAATGAACATACAATAAAACACAAAGGGAAACTATACAAACAAGGCCCAAAATAGAGGGGAAATAAAGTGATGAAACAATAAAAGATAAAACACTATACAATTATGTATACCATTAACTGGTAGCTCCAATATTTCACCATCCAAGTCTCTTATGAATAAAGTATGTTTCCCAATCTGATAGTCAATGGAATAGATACCCATCCACAAAGCATCAAATTTTCCATGCTTGCCTTTCTCCTCATGCCTGTTGTCCCAAAATAGAACCAAATCACCTACTTGGAAGGTTCTTAGAGTGACCTTCCTATCAAATATTTTCTTTAGCTTATCTTTGAACTTGAGGTGTCACTCATGAGCTTATCTTCAAATTTAATAAAGCTCAATAATTTGGTTTATCCTACTTTCATAGTGGTTTATTTTCTCATCATCTTCTAGTTACTTCACGAGCTGATAAGTGGGCAATTACAAATTCATAGGCAATATTGCTTGAGCTCCATAAATAAGCTCAAAAGGGATTTTTCCTGTAGCTCTCTTAAGCATAATCCTATCATCTCATAAGGCAAACTTCAGTTGTTCACCTCACTTCTTATTTGCTTCCAATGTTTGTTTGATGATCTTGAGCAAGTTCTTGTTACTTGATTTTGATTGCCCATTCCCTTGAGGATTGTAGTTGGAAGCATAGGTAAATTCAATCCCATACTCTTTTCACAATGCCACTAAAGGTTTGGATTTGAAGCTCATGGAATTTTCAACAATAACCTTAATAGGCACACCAAAACTACAAATAATTTGATTCAACAAAAAATCCATTACTACCTAGTGTGTTTCTTTCTTTTTAGGGACTACCTTAACCCATTTTTTGAAGTAGTCAGTTGTAACTAGGATCCATCTATTTCTAGTGCTTGATAAATCAATAATTTATCTAATGAAATCCATTCCCCATTGTTTTAATGGGCCTTTAATCATCACATGATGTAAGGAAAGAAAACCTAAAGCTTTCATCCTCCTAATAAAGTGCTAACATTTTTCACACTTTTTGACTTTCTAAGCAATATCCTTAAATAATGATGGTCACCAATAACCAACTCTCATAATTTTATGAGTTGCAACTTTAGGCACAAAATGGCCACCACATACTCTATTATGGAGGTCTTCAATTAGGTCATTCGTTTGTTCTTCCAGCACACATATTAGGAGAACCCCATCCAAATTCTTCTATACTAGTCCATTTTTAGTGAAGAGGTACTTTTGCAAAACAAGCTTGAGAGTTATTCTTTGGTTCTTATCTAAATCAAGGGGATAATTCAGATTTTACAAGTATTAAACAATATCTCTATACCATGGAGACATGTTAAATTTACTCAAAGAATCATCAACATTAAGAACAACAATGTTTACCTCAACAGCTTGAAAATTTGTCTCAACCATAAGCTTGGCTAGACCCATCCCTCTTGCTAATTTGGTGGTCTGAATATCCATGTCATACTCTTGTAGCTTGTTGACCCACTTGTATCTCTTAATAGATACTCCAATCTGAGTCAAGATGTCCTTCACCATGGTATGTGGGACATAAGCCATAATATTTGAACTCATAACATAAAGCCTAAATTTTTTGATAGCCTTCAAAAGAGCAAAAGCTTGTTTTTCCATAATGGTATAATTCAAATCAGGACCTTCCATAGATTTTCTAAATAAAGTTATGGGATGCTCATGACCATCTTCATTCTTTTTCAACAGGATGACAACAACAATATTGTATGATGCAAAAGAGAATATCTAAAATGGCAATATCTAATCAGGGATGGCCAAGGCAAGAGTAGACTTTAAAGCTCTATTGATGTCATTTAATGTTTGCATGGCCTTCTCCTCCCATTTGATGGTCTAGTCCTTATTAAACATGGAAGTAATAAGTAGAGTAATCTCTATAAAATTGGATGCAAACCTCCTTAAAAATTTAATTTTTCCAAAGAAAGACTGAATTCCTTTCTTAGATTATAGGATAGGCACTTTGTCAATGGCTTCAACCATTTTAGGGTCAATCATGATACCCTATTTGGACACTATATGTCCCAACAACTTGGTATTTTGTACTCTAAAGTGGTACTTCTTTGGATTAAGTCAAATGTCAAACTCCTTGCATCTGATCAACATTTTTTTTATATGTTCCAAATGTTCTTCTCTAGTCTTGAAATACATAGTAATGTCATCTTGATACACAATAATGAACTATTTAATTATCCCTATAAAAGTGATGTCTATATCTTACTGGAATGTTATACCAACATTCATCAACCCAAAAGGCATCCTCATATATAAATACGTGTCCCAAGGCATTGTAAACGTGGTCTTGGGTCTCTTAGATTCTTTCACCATAGCTTAGTTATATCTTGAGAAGTTGTCTAAAGTGGACAACATCTCTGATCTAGTAACACTTTGTAGTAGGTTTTCCATATTAGGCAGGGGATAATTATCTTTCAAATAAGCTTTATTCAAATTTTGGAAATCCACACTCAAGTGGATGTCACCAGTCTTCTTTTGCACATGGACTAAATTGGCAACCCATGATGAATAATTGATGCTTTGAATGATACCACCATCCCTTAGCTTATTTAATTCATCCTACATCTTGGTGTTCATGATGGGGTTAATGGGTCTCTATTTTTACATGAAAGGTTTGCTATCAGGCTATAATGGGATGATGTGCTAAAACAAATCTTCCTATATGATTTTAGTACATAATAAAACCATGCTAGACAATCCTATTACCTTTTAAGCAACTGCATGTAATCTTTCTTCTCAGCTGCACTTAGGTGAGTACTTATCCAAACCTTTCTTGGATTCTCATGAGAACCTAAATCAAACTCAGTCATGTCTTTTGAGATAAATAATTCTCTTAAATTTATTTTATCAGCTCCATCAAAAGATGCTTATAAACTTAGCAATCCTCTAGGAAGCATGTTTGTCTTCAGTTAAATGATGTCCTTCCCAAAAAAGGTTTCTTTTTCATTACAAACCTAAACCATAGATTCCAATTCTATGAGTTGATCATATAACTTAGCTTCACAATTTAGAAACCTTTTGATCTGATCATCATAATCAAACACCTAGCAATGATGAACATTATCTGGGACTGAAGGCCTAACAAGCTCCTCCACCTAATACTGACAATGAGGGATTGTATTTACAATATCAAATTGAGCACCTAACCTTTTAATTTTGTCAACTTATTCATTGAAACTTCTATCATGATGACAAAGATTGAATGCATCAAATAATTTAATCAAATCTCAAACAACATTATGATATTGTTTCAACCTTTTATTTTTGGTGGCATAAACATTGTGAACTTGCTTAACCACCATCTTGGAATCACCCTTGATAATCAAAATTTTAATTCCATGTTCATGGGAAATCCATAGACCAAGTAAGAGTTCCTCATACTCAATAATATTATTAGTGCACTCAAAGGATAGCTTAAAAGAAAATTTGAAGTACTTACCATTGAGGGCATATCATACAACCCCAGATCCATTTCCAAGATTAGAACAATCCCCATCAAAACACATATTCCAAACTACACTTTCTTTATCAAGTTTAACATCAAGAATAGTAGGTTGTTCACTAGTATCAACATTCCCAAAAAATTCCCAATT
The DNA here is from genome assembly GCA_037957365.1 of Torreya grandis. NCBI lineage: Eukaryota > Viridiplantae > Streptophyta > Pinopsida > Cupressales > Taxaceae > Torreya > Torreya grandis. The sequence continues at coordinate 913,869 of JARHVA010001894.1, read as the reverse complement.
CAACATCTGTGTATAATACTTCATTCAAATCGTGTTTCAGATCTTCAATTACATGTAGCATCTTTATCTCTCTATAAAGCTTGACCATATTACCCTCAAATGGAATGGTGGCATAAGATAAGTCCATTTTTACACTTCCACCCATACTATCATCCCATTTTTGTGACAACAACATCCCCCACTTAGGTGGGTTGTCTATAACTACCACATCCATATTCAGATACTGACCAAGATGCACTACCAATTGTACCACCAATCCTTTGACTTGTCCCACAATTGGAACCTCTCATGAATCCATCGCATAACACTTGTTAAGGCTGATGTAATCTTAACTATGATCTCAGTTAGGACACCTAAGGGCATCACATTGTAGGAAGCACCGAAATTAAACATACACTTGTGAACAATTAGACCATTGATTAGTAGAGTTGTATAAAATGGATCCACATTCAACTATCTTTCTACAAGTGTAGTCCCCACATAGACTTACAGAGTGGGTTCAATAACCTCTTCTAATTATTCATCACTTTTTGGGGGTGTTTGGGGTAACTCAATTTCATTCATATATGACTTCTCACCAAATTCAAAGTACTTGAATGCCCTCTTTCTATGTTCAAGTATTCTTAATAATTCAACAAGTAGCACAATGATTTTTAGTTAGCTCAATACTTAGGCCATATCACATATGTCGTACTGAGGAAGAAGAGTATTTGGTGGAAGGGTAACAACACCTTCAGCTAGAATATAGTCAATAAAGGTCTGAAGTGGAGCAAGCTAGGATGGATTAACATTCTTATCAACAACCTTTAAAGGCAGATTTATCTTAACATCATTCACAACCTTAAGGATACTAGATAATATGGGTACCCTATTCTTGGTTGGATGACCTCTAAGCTTAGAAAATTAGGAAATGGGTACTAGTTTGGAAGCTTTAGGGACTGTTTTAGTTTTCTTAGCCTCCTTATTAGCATCCCCTACCTTTGGATTTGTAGGGGCAGTGTCTTGAGGAGCAATAGCTTGATATTTGCTTCTCAGGTGATATTCTTTCTCTTGGGAAATTGTTGCATTGATTAGCAGTTGTCCATCCTCAATTGAAGGAATTTACCCATCATATTTCTTAATAATCATATAATGTAATAAATTAAAATCATGAATGGGCAATCATATATTTATGCTATATTAACATCACAAGTAAACTTAGGAGTTAGGACACTTACCTTTTCAACCACACTCCAAAATTGATCAATAGTAATAACACTCAACAATTATGTAGAGGTAGTCAATTTTATTTGAGGGTTTTGATAATTGAACATCAAGATCTCATCATTAGATGACACAAACACAAGTTCATTTGCATCTTCATTACTTGGTTTAGCTATATCACATGGAGGATGTAGAAAGAAGCACTTGTCACACCAATCAATATCAATGTTAAAATTCACTACATTCACTTTACAATTTAATGGATTGGGCACTTCTTTTCCATCTCCTCTATTTTGATTTTTATTCGTTCTTTCTTCATGTGGAGGCTTCCTCCCTTTATTATTGTCTTAATTGTGGAAATTAGGCCCCCTTTTTGCTTGATTTGGATTTGGAAGCCTTTTTTGATTGGTAGACACATGAAGGATCCCCTTTTTAGTTTTGGCCAACTTAGATGACATTTCTTTGATAGTAGAGGCCAAAGTTTTAACAATATCCTCAATATTGGTACGTTTTGTGGACTGTATCTTTTCTAGATTGACCAATTTTATACCAACCTGCTTATTCATGGGCTTTCCCATAAACTTTATGTTATTCTCAATTTGTATGGCCATATTGAATGCTAACCATAGGTTTGTGGGAGCCTTGTCCCTCAAGTACTATGAAGCCTTCTTGTCAAAGGCATCATAATATTTTATCAAGCACACTGTATCATTAGGCTTGATGTTTTTGGGTAGTCACATCATAACCTTATTGAACCATGTATTGAATTCCTACACACATTCATTAGAATTTTTTTATATATTTTCAAACTCAACCAAAAGAAACCTAGGATTAACTCTTTCACCATACTGAATTCTAAAGACATTCCTCATCTCTTCCCATGAATCAATGCATATAGGGGGAAGAGAGTTGAACCACTCATGATCATCTTCCTCTAGCATGTGTATAAACAACTTAATGCATACATCCTCATATTAAACCTCATAATCTTTAATGATATTTTTAAAAGCCCTCAGGTGCTGATCACCAATCACTGCATTGTTCCCTTGGAATTTTGGAAGCTATTTCCTTACTTCATTTAGGAATTCATTAAGATAGCCTACCATTTCATCAAAATTGATAAGCTTGAATCTAGAAAAATGTAATGCATGATGCTCATTCTCATCTTGGTCCCTATACCTTATGATTGGTTCAATGGGAGGTTCAAGAACAAATGGAAAATGAATATGAGGGGGTGAATGAGGTGGACTTAGTAGACAAACTTGGGAGGGGATTCAGTTGGTTGAGAAAGAGTTGGTTAATACATAAGACTATAGGTTTCAAATTTACTATGAGAGCTATGATAGTACTCAATAATGGGAGGGTTGATGAATAGTTTAAGATTATCAGAATCTTGACAACCATTAGTAGTTGAAATTTAACCTTCAATAGGCCTCCAAACATGTCTCCTTCATCTTTGATATAAACTTAATGGTGAGACAAGTTTCTTAGATGAGTCACCTTTGAAAGATGATCTTAATCCTTCCAAATTTGAAAACAAGAAAATACTCAAAGATAAAACAAAATAGAATGACATTCAAAATAAGCACTGATATTTCTTGAAACTAGGTGATACAAATTGGATTCACCACTAGAATCATAATTCTAAAATATAAGAGTTAACAAATTGATAGTGATACACGTTGACAACATACTTTGTTGAAGTTAATGATGCGATAAAAATAAAAGACACTAAAATCTTTAAAATAATGTTCAAAATGGAAAAAACACCTTCTAACATACAATCTTAATTAACTCTTTACAATGAACATAGTAGAATTCAATGATCAATCCTTACAAAACTCTTGGCACATCCCTAGTGGAGTGTTGTGGAGTTGATGTTTTTTTGGTCAGATTGGTACAAATATAGGTAGAGAAATTTCAAAATTGAATTAATTACAACTCTTTATAAGAGTCCCTGGCAACATAAGTGCCACAAGTGTCTTTTCTCCCTGGTAGCAGTACTAGTAAAGTGTTGGTTCCTAGTTGTACACATCATACACTTAACCTTGCACACGTGAAATAAAATGGCAAATAATGATGAAAAAATTGCTAATATATCATTATTTTTGGGAAGGGTTTGGCATCAAGATTAGATTGAATGTAAAAAGTGACTGAGAGATACCTACAAAGGGTATGGTCAGCTCCATGCTACTTCTGTCTCTATATGAACTAAGGTGAGAGGATTTATGGGGTATCTTACTCACATGGAGAGATTCTGTAATTCAACCTCCATGGGGATTCTTAGTACAAGGAACACATATGACTAGGGCATAACCAAGTTTTCACACTTCACCCATGAAGGGTTGTCACATGAAATGCACAAATGCTCTAAGTTATATACAAGTTACTAAAGATAGATGGGAAAGATATTGTAATGTTCATTCTATAGAATATTTAAAAACAAGGGTCAAATAAAGACTTCAATGCTAGAATTTAAAACACAAACTGAAAACACATTTCAAATATGCAAGATCTTATGCATTTGCAAGGTCAATAACACTCATAATATGCAAAGGATGTATTATTTATGGGGTAGAATAAGGTAGGACAAGTTAGATAATTATAAAAAGGGAAGGCATCATGCTGGTGGCCTTCAAATAGTATGGTATCTTACAAGATTCATGACATCATTCCTTAGCACATATGTAGAAAATGTCAAATGTAAGCTAGTGGGAAATACCAAATGATCCTTGAAAGAAAAGAACATACACTGAGTCTAAAATTTCAAGAAAATCTCTCCTATCAAATCCATAAACCTAGGGTTCCCTAACAAGTTATTCAAAAACATGTTAGAAAATAATGCAGAAAGGGTTTTATAACCTGGATCCATGCTCAATTTGATAACTAGTAATGAATATAATACTAGATATCCATAATAATATTTACAAAATAGATTGTTGCACTTCATCAATAAGAAATATAAAAGAACCATAAGCATTTTCATTAACTTGAAAAGAAATATTAAAAACACCAATACTTCAAAATATTGTCATGGGGACAAGCATGGTGAGATTTCTCTTTTTACAAGGGAGACATAAAGATGCTCTCAAAGCTCACTAATGGTTGTATAGTTGCAATGACCTTAGAAAGGAAGATAATATTTACACACAGTAATTGATCTCAAAATTTCTTACAAAACCTAGACTTAGATAAAATGAACATAAAAAAACATCAACCAACAACAACCTTGAATAGAGGAGAAGCCCCCTATTTATACATTTTCAAATCTATAACTGTGGGTCACACATTTCAAGATCTCAAAACAAACTTTCAAGTCGGGCAAGATGCTTCCAGCTAGAAAATATTCCTTTACCATTTCTAAAATCTTCATCCATTTGCAAGAAAAAATCATAACTCTAACTGCCTCTACAAGGAATGGTGAATATTTAGAGCACATCTTTTGATTTTATGGTAGGAGATTCCTTTCACATGAGTTGGAAGGAGAATATTCATGGTAGAGGGCCAAACAAACTTTGTCATTATGTGAAACTACCTGAAGATGCCTTATACCACTTGCTTGCAAAGTTAAAACCTCCTAGACAACTGCCCTCCCTCTCATGCATCTATGGAACAACCTAATTTTTCCATGATTCCCTAAGAATATTCTAGATCCATGGGTATTCAAATGATCTTCTTTGGAGTGGCACACCATGATCTTGAAAACCTATAATTTCCTTCCATGGAAGAGCTTAGACAAATGAAGCAAATGAAGATACAATAACTTAGGTTATTTTTAACTTTTACGGTTTGACTCTAACTTATTTTTTATATCTTACATTTTATGGCTTCCCTCATATATTTTTTAATGAAAAAATGAATTATTTTCAACCTCAAGGTTACCATGCCTCATTTACAAATTTGCCAAGTCACCCTATCGCCAATGGTTAAAACTTAGCCAATTGCCTTGTACAGGGTCCTTGAATATGATGTATATGCCTATGTGGCATCATCATGTCATGTCTGCTCCCAATACCTTTGATTTAAATTGATCTCAACATTACTTGTATCCATATATGGTTGAACTTCTTATTCATCAATAGAACACTTCATAGGCTACCACATTTTCCTTGAGTTTTATTTAAATGTCGGCCTTCCTATGTGGTAATGCCAAATCCTTGTATGCATGATGAACATGAGTGTACCACCTGGGAGCTCTATAGTCAGTGTCCATTTAGCACTAATATTTATTTAAACTATTAGATCTCCATCAAGACCCCCTAAAATCATGCCACTTGGATAATCCATAGTTTTTTACTTCTTGCATAGTCAATCTCAATTCAAAATAATGTCATTCCACCATGTGGTATCTCCTTATTCAGCTTGAATCCTTTAAAAATTCAGATCTCACTCATGTCATTGATCTTTAAGCTCAATGAAATACAGACCATTGATCCAGATCTGAAGGATCAAACACCATTAGCTGCCCAATATGGCTTAAATTTGATGTCTACATGCCCATCATTTGATGTTCACATGAAAATATTTGATGGGCACATAACCATAAAATTTAAACCCTAATGAATAATTACCATGGATTAAATTTGATGTCTATTCACCCATAATTTGACGTTTGCATGATCATTAATGATGTCCATGTGGCTATCAAATTTAATCCCCAATGGATAGTTGTCATGGCTTAAATTTGATATCTACATGCCCATCAATCAACATCCATGTGATCTTCAATGACATCCATGTGATCATAAAATTTAACCCCTACTAGATGATTATTGAGCCTAATTTTAACATCCATGCCACCATCAAATATGTCTGCATGACTGTCACACTATTTGGGAAAAATTTCTTTGGGGACTTTGTTTATCAAAATTTTGCGAGGATAATTGTTTTAGACATTTTTTATAAATCAATTTCCTTGAAGCATTAAAATTCACTCAAACACTCTTCTCGCAACATTTTCTCTAAAGCACTTGAGCACCTTTAGCATTTTTTTTGTGGGCAAAATGTTTGATAGAATTCCTTTAAGAATTTTTTACAAACATTTCTCGTGCATCATTTGATCATTCTATTCTCAGGTGATGTGTACCATCAAATTTTAATCTGCTAGCTTGACCATGATTGGCTCAATCTAGACAAGAAAAAATTCTAAGTTTGAGCTTGGGACATAAAAGTTAGGATAAGGACTTAGCCTAAGGTTTTGGGGCATTTATAAGTACAAAGGGGACTCAAGAATTTTATGCTAAGCGTATAACAAAGGGACCAAGCTCTAGCTAGACCACATAAATAAATAAAAGGAACTAGGCTACATGACATAAAAGAGGACCTACCATGAATTTTTATATTAAGGTTTGGTCATGTTAATAAACATGACCAAACCTTAGTATAAAAATTAAACTAAGTCCATGGTATTTTTCAAAGTGTTCCTGCTTAAATTGATTTTAAATTAGAGGGTCCTAGGCTCAGGCAATTAGAACAAGGGCTTCAAAATGCACATACATGATTTTCAACTTGAACTCTGATAGACCAATGAACACTTGAAAATAGGAATTGGGATAAAAATTTAGGCATTCATACTTGATAAGGGCTCAATTGCTTTAGTGTAATTTTGGGCACTAATAGGGTGTGTAGTCTTACTAGGTGTGCCATTATGTGAGACAAGAATCCAAAAGGGGAGTTAGCCAAGTGTTAATATGATAAACCTCAATAAAAGCACATAAATAAATCTAACACCTCAATCTTAGCCACTCAAAGAGTAAGAGAACAATGCAAGTACAAATAAAAGAAGATAAAACAAGTATTCTTCACCTTCTTTGTGAGCAAGAGTTACACGTTGGCCATGGAGGAATGTGCTTGGTCATGTGCTTAAACAATCTCTAATAATGGTGCTCTTTATATCATTTTTCCTTGTCACCTTAGTAATTTTTAGCTTGGATTTGGTAAGATGTAATAATCTATCAATAATTTTCATTATAACATTACAAGAAAGCTTTGTCTCTCAACAATTGAACACTATAACATTACACAAAAAATCCCATTTTAGAAGGACCTTGGCACTTCTATTTATATAATTTCAAATTAACTCTAACCAAAGTGTAGTTAGGTTAGATTTAATCATGGTTAGGTTTAGTTTAACCTTGGTTAAGTTAAGAAGGGGATAAATAATTAATATTTGGGATAGAGAACCTATTTATTAAGCATAGCTCTCCATTTATGAATTTAAGGCTTTAATGGAGATATTTTCAATTCCTTGACTTTGAGGATGATGATATCATCATGACCTCAATTTTATTGGAATTTCCTTTTTATAGAATTAATATTCACTAATTTCACATGGGAATTCCACGTAATCATTTAATTTGTTTTACTTAGTTAATTCATTCTACTTAACATTTTTGCATTTTAGGAATTGTTTAAGTTCCCTACTTAATTGGTCAAAAGGCCAATCTGTTAATTTACTAGGTCACAAATTGATTGGAGATGAATCTGTGAGAGGTTATTATTATGTATAAGATAATACCCCAAATAGGGATACCTCAACACAATTTTAGGTACTAATTTTTGATGTATACATGAAATTGAGACATTCAGTGATTCTTAAGCTTAATTTTTACTATTTGGTATAAACCAATCTAAAGTATAGTTGGAACATAGTTATGGCCAAAATGGGGTGTCTACACCAAGGAACCATAAGTGTAACAAGACTCTAATTCAGGACCAAGTGTTGTATTTGAAACTTTGTCATTCAAACTTGGTCATCATAATGGGACAAGTTTTAGGATCCTAAAGGGCATGAGAATCAAGATGATCTCCTGGAATAGGCTAAGAGAGATAAGGAAGCTAAGAGAGCTAGGCTTCAAATGTAAATTTGGAGATCAAAACTCCACTTTCAAGCTAAGTTTAAATTACAAAGTCGACTTGCATAGACATAGTATTTATGATGGTGATGATTTTATACCTCAATTTAACACATAAATGAGATGGACCACCCATGCAACTTAAGAGTGCTCAGACTAACAAGTTGTGAATGCAAGAAGGAGTAGAACAAAATAAAAAAAAGGATATTCCCTTATTATTGGAATAATTAGGGCATGTTGTGCAAGAAACAATAAATGACCACTCTACTAGAAAATAATCCTATGTATTTTGGAATGATAGAAATGTGTCTTCAAACTCAGAATCTCTAGCGAAGACAATTTTACCCAACACTTTATAATATAAACCCATTATATTGCTGAAAATTTCTAAACCTATTTTGAAGGTCTTATAAAGTGAGAGCTTTATGTATTGCACTAACTTCACTATTTATTAACACATATTTGAACATGTTTTATCTATTCAAACTAACCAACTAATTCTCTTGGAAAGTTGTGTATGTACAGGTCTCGGTTCATTTTGTTCTTCAAAAAATTTGTTCAAAACTATGATTTATGAGATTTGGTATTTGAAAGTTTTTTTTGGAATCCTATCATCAATAGTTTTCAACACTTCACATCTATATAAACCTTAGCATGAATTTACTCTTTAGAGTTTCTATTCACAGGTTTTATTCGGGATAATTGATCAAAGTTTCTATTTACAAATTGGGCCTTCAAAACTCTATCTTCCATATATTAAAGTCTTTTCCATTTGGTCTTTAGGAACTAGGTTTTAATAAGCTTTACAATTTGGTTCATTTCAGGCTTCAAAGTAATTATTTAGAGAATTTGTTTGGATCATTCTAGTCTTTTGAGAGTTTGTTAGGTGAAACTCTTTAGTAAAAGTACTTGGCATGAAATTGGTGTTCAAAAATTTTATTTGGATAATGTGTTTATCTCATTTGGATCTTCAAGGAAATTATTCAGGGCTTTTATTTGGCTCATTTTGATCTTCAACAAAAGTGTTCAAAACTTTTGTTGAGGAGATTCATTCACATCATAACAATGTTTTAACAATATATCCTAACTCCCAACTACCAATATCCCCTATGGAATATTAAACTAATGAGAAATAAGTAATGAAATGACATTTGACAAAAGGAAATGATGTGTCACTCCTATTAAGCATCAACAGTGCCTATGTGGCATACCCACCAAATGAAGTGGTAAAGTTTGAATTGAACAAAAAAGAAAAGTTATAGATGTTGGACATTAATGGTGCAAAAACTATAATTGAATACTAAAATTATATCAAAGTATTACACATAAATGAAATGATCATTAATCACAATACAACTTTTAACTCACTTGCTTCCCTACTAACTAGCCATAGCTACCAATGTTTTAAGCATATTGTGTACTCGAGAGAGCTGAGTTACTAATTTAAAAACTAGGATGTTGTTAACAAAATCAATTAGTAATGGTATCCTCATGAAAGATAATTAGAGGAATCTTACCCCATCAATATTTTCTATCAAGGATTCAACTGAGTATAATTACATAATATTTGACCCCATAATATTCAACAATGACTATAATAATTATTCAACACTATGGGAGGTGACTCACTAGGTTGATGCACACACCTATGAAGAGAGCTTGAATCCATCTCAAAAATAATTAGTTGTAGACCTCCTACCCTTTGAATTCCAAGGACTAAACTTTGTAATAGTGAAGTTGGATTTCATGCCATGCATATACCTCCTACAAGACTTGTTCTTCATTGGGAAGGTGTCTGGAGGTGCATTATTGCACCATTTAGAGCATAAGATAATCATAGCTTGCATCTCAGGGGATGTATTTCAAAGGTATGTATCTCTCCTTATTGCAAATGATACATATAATTTGAATAGGGTAGTCTCAAAGAAGAAAGAGAAATCAATTATGAAAACATTAAGCAACTGGATGGTTCATGGGGAGACCATAAATTTGAAGGAGAACCAACTGGTGCCTATGATAAAATTTAGGATGGGAATCCATATTAGGATGGCCATATTGAATAGGTTATACAACTATCATAGCATTGAATATCCTGTAACTTGAGTGGGTTATATTGTTGGACTTACTGATGACCTTAGAGTTGGCATTCACTTTGGGTGAAGTAATTAGTGCAAGGTTGAGAGAATAAGTGTTACACAAGGATAAGAGGTCCTAGAAAGGCCATTTATACATGATGTCCTATCCTATTGATGTTGTGCTAGACAAAATTTATGTAAATAATGGGTCATTCTAGAACCTAGATCTAGACTTGATCAAAAATCATATATGTGATTCCTATTCCTTTATGCACATATATGCATACACCCAGAATATCACATGTATTGTAGAGGATGTCTACCCTCAATTATGGATGGCCATCCATGAGTCCCCATCACCTAGGATATCCAAAAGTATTACAAATACATTATTGATTAGAGGAGATTACTAGTTATACCTAGACTGCATTTTGATTATGGTCATAGATCATAAGGTAGCACCCCTATGCCTCCCTAAATATGTGCCTAACAAATTGGCAAAATAAGAAATTACCTACAAATTATGGTGGGGGATAGATGAAGATATGTAGAAGAATAAGAAGAGATCATTACATATATTTCATCTCATGATTTGGAAAATGTGCCATGTAAATTGAAAACACTTCTATGAGGCTGGTAGGTATAGAGAGTACTACTCATTGGCAACTCTACCACACAGGGACTGGGATCCTCATGGCCAAGTATAAAAACATATCAAGGTCCTTAGTATTCCCTACCATTACGAGTTATATGATCATGAATTATTATTTCTCAATGCTAAATATGATCCCCAAGTCAAGGAAGGGGCACAAACAATTAGGCTAGCCAAAGACCTCTTAAAAATCATTCAAGGGTAGACATTTATCTCAATTACATATGTATAAACTAGACTCCCATCTACTAGAGGATGGGATACCTCATATTTTTGGGTCTATAGGACTTTGTAACCATCAAATAACCAAGGAAATCCTTCATAGACCCCCTATGACATTAAAAGTTGTAAATATGGAGCTTAGATTTCATGATACTTCACTTAAGGGAGCACATGATGATCCCATTTGTCTTGATTCTTCAAATTTAGAAGAACCTTACCAGCCAATTACTACATCAATCCTAGAGGCTGCTGCTATGGTTATCTCAACTACACCAACTCAAGGGGCATATTCCATAGTTGGGAAAATAAATGTCTATTATAAGAGGAAGACAAGGGGCCAACCCCCTCCACATAGTCCTACTATTGAAGCATAATCAATAGAAGGGCCATCAGGGGAGGTAGCTAGAGGTGAATTCATAGATGAGGAGGAGGAGATTCAAAGAGATAATATTCTCAACCTCGAGGACACTAAGGGATAAACACCATTATATGGATAAATATCTAGTGAGGAAGTATCCCCTTCAATTTTTCTACTCGTATTATGTCTTATGTTTATTACTTCATTGTTGGTTCATTTGATTCTGTATCCCTCAGTCTTAGTGTTCCCCCTCCCCTTTCGGTACCCAAGGTAGAGGTTATTTTCTCTCATCCAAGTGCACAGCTAATTTTTATTGTTCCAAAGGTAGAGGATACTTCCTCTACCCCTATTGTTCCTACTCTCCCAGCTATTCCACCTACTTCAATTGTATCTTCTATGTCTATTATTAATGTTTCTACTATGGTTACTTCCACCACTATCCCATATCCCCAAATTACCAAAAAGAAGGCAACCAAGAATGCTATAGGAGTAATGGCAAGCCCTCCACTACATGTTTCATCTAATCAGTTGAGTTTACCATTACCCCCTAGTTCTTCTCAAGACACTACTATGGTAATAATGAATAAGGCTTAAAATAAGAATCCAATCTATACAGTCTACCCATTGCCTCAATATGGTGGAGTGGACTGGTTTAAAATAATTTGGCCTTCCCTTCTTGATCCAATACTTGAAGAAGATTTGAGTAAATCCTCAGAAGATTTTTTGGGTGAGACTATAATTCAAAAGACTCAACCCATAGATATAACCCAATCAGTCCTCCCATAGTGGGTAATTGATATATAAATAGAGGCTTCTCAAAGGTGTAATCTCATAATTAAATAATTACCCACAATGAGATCTGTATTTGAAAAACCTATAGGGAGTGTTCAAAGGGTAAATAAGAGAAAAGTAGAAGATAAGATTAGAATGGGGATCATTTTTTAAGAAAGACAATAGGTATTTACCTTGTCTACAAGAAACAACATAAAATTGGGGAATTTTCCTTGCAAATCCTATTTTGAAACCCATAAGGATGCACTGATTGAGATTCATGAAGGAACTGAAATGACCAGAACATAACTTGAACAATAATTATAATAGATAAGGGAACAACAACAAATAATGCATGCTCCCATACTAATATAAATAGATGTGCAAAATGTAGTATCTAGATTGTATAATATTCTGGAGGCTATTATTACATTGAGGGTTGATTTAACACCTCATATAGTTGAAATTGATAAATTACTCAATTATTTGAAACAAGATGAAAATAAGTTGAAGTTCCTTATTATTTATATAATTATTAAGGCATATACCCACATTAATTTGATGGCACCCTTGGAAGCTACCAATGCTCTCAACTTGGTATTCATCAGGACACAAGAAGCTAGAGAGTGGGTTGCAGAAGTTGAGGCCATAATGCCCAAATATGCAAAGTGTGAAAGCTTAATTTTACATATTCTAGAGTAATTAAAGACCTCACAAGTAAGGGAATCCATGGGTAAGATTATTAACAAGGCCAATTTTGATTAGCTTCTTTAATAGGATTTAATCAGCTTCAAGTAGGACTTACAAGGAATAACATTAGAATAAATAGAAGTTGAGTTCAATTTTGCAGTTAAAAAGGTCACGAAGGTAGAAATATTCAAGATTAACTTCATAAATACTAAATTTGAACATGCATGACTTATGGAACAAGTCAACAAGGTGTAGAAACCTCCATTGTTGAATATGGATATTATTAGATACCAAAATGATATTGGTGACAAACACTTTCAAGTGTTGAAATCAAAGAAAAAATTTGATGCTTCAACTTCTAGTTTAGCATAAGCTACAACTTCAAAGCCTCCAACAACAAGAAGTGTAATGTAATGTCCTAACAATCCTTAATTGAAGGCTAATTTTGTATGTACTCATATAGATAGGACTAATCCTTGTATTTATAGTTTACTTATACTTAATACATAAATATATAAGTTTCTTAAACTATTTTAAAGTATGAACATGTTGTATTGCATAATATAGACAGCCTTATTTTGATGTATTTGTAGTTAACTATGAGCATGCACACATGTAATTTTGATACTAAGAAAAGAACCAAGGTTATAATTATGTAATGTAACTATGAATTTGCATATACTTGGAGGATGAGGTGACCCCTCCCTAAGTCTATATATTTATGTAATTATACATTCCAAAGGGTCATAATTTTTATAAATACATGAAGAAATCAATTTGATTGTCATGTAACTGTGTCAATGTTATTTCTTTCCATCTTTGTGTTATTGAGGTTTTTTTTCTTGGTTATAGTAACTTAGTAATTTAAAGTGTGCAAAATCTATGGATAATTCTAAATGTTATCATTAATGTATGATAATTCTATGTGTGTAAAATCTATTGAAAATTTAGTAGATTTCATTGATTTTAAGCAATTAGTTAAAGCTGTGTTAATGTTCTAAAGTATGTAGGAGTGTTTTCTCCCTGGTAGTCTTCTAAGTGTGTGTCATAACTACCTTAGACACCTTTTTGGTCTGAGCTATAATCTTATAATTAAGGTTGTGCAATAACAAATCTAAAAATAACAACCTTCAGTTAAGACCATTAATTTTCCTATACTATTTCCCATAGACTGCCTAACTTTGTTTGCCTATGAGTGTGCAATAGATACAAATAGTAAATATTAGTCCTATAAATACTTTTCCATAAAAGAACCAACCTAGGAACTAACTCTTTAATACCATATAACCTTCTTTTCATCTCTACCCTTCCCTCCTTTTGAAATTTATTTGATTGAAAGCTACCCACTCTAGAATAGATTCCACACTCACATCCAAATCACTTAGGTTTTTACTTCTTTACTAAGATTAATTTCACTACAAGTAATCTTGATTAATAACCTGCATTCACAATCTACTATTCTACCATAAGGTTGTTTAACACATACCTGCAACTTGTGCCTTGGAGTGGAGTTTATCTCCATTGAGATCCTAAAACATTAGAGGCTACCTCATTAAACCTGGGGATGTGCACAAGATCCACCTCAACAAAAAAGTTAATACTAGGAGGGTCACTTGTGTGCCTTCCCTAGTGAGTGGTTATCCCCTACATTTGAGTTGCACTTGAGACACCCAAGAGTGTTACCACGTCTAGGGCCCAAGCCAATGTTTTGATTTCCCCTTTATTAGCATATTAAAGGCCTAAATTTGTATCGATTATTACCAGTAGACCTCGGGTAAGGAAACCTTCTCCAATAAGAAATATTCATCCCATTAATCATCCTATGGCTCAACAACCTTGGTTAGTGTGATTTTTCATTGCCATCCCAAGGGATGTGCATTATTTATCTAGGAACCTAGAGAAGTATCTATCTTCTTTCTCCCATTTAGGTAGAAGAACTACAAAAGAACACATCAAGTCTTTCAAGGTTGATTTCAAGTTAATTAATGTTACTAATGAAGATGTTGCATGTAGGATTTTTCAATTTACCTTGTAGGATGCTACCTATGATTAGTACCTCAACCTTTAAGAGAACTAAATTAATTTTTAGAATGCACATCAGATAAATTTTCTTGTGCAATTTAGACAAGTCACCAACCCTAGCTTGGTGTATTAACATTTCACTAGTATGAAGAGGGAGCCTAATGAGCCAATTTAGGATTTCAATGCAAGGTTTTAGAAGATATATACTTGCCTTAGCCTAAAGTATATACTAGATGAAGCATTGGCATTGGATATGTATAAAAATGCCTTGGACCTAATCACTAAAATATTATTTTGAAGAGATAATATTGCAACCACTCTAGTCTTAACATATGAAAAAGATATCAATATTGATAGATATATCAATCCTCAAATACTAGGCACTCCCAACATTAATGTTAGTTTTCCAACCTTGGATCCAAAGCCTCATGTTAATCAAAATGTTATTACATTCAACCAGAATCAACTATATTCATTATCGCCTCTAATGCATGAATTCCCAATCATAAATATGATTATATGAATAATTAGTTACAAATAAATAGTCATCAACATAATTAACATTCAATGTCCTCTAATATTGTAGTTGTACAAGGTGATGATTCTACAAAAGTAGAGTTGGATTCTATACAAAAAATGTTCCAAAAATTGAGCAAATACTTATTGAACATGTAGAGGAAGATGGGTAACACTACTATATAAAATAATAACTATAATTCTAGGTTTCAAAGATATAAAAAACTTTTCAATCAGTCTATAAATAACACAGAACAACAACAACCCAAAAATTTTCCAAAAATCAACATAGTAGAAACAATTCTGCCTAATTGGTGTAACGTTCATAATATACCATAGAATGGTGAAATTTAATGTTTTAAAATATGTGTAACATTTTAAATCTTCCAAATGAAAATGGTAAGGTAAGATTTGTTAAAAAAGCCACTAGAGTTCCACCTAGAAGCTGGTTCTTCAAACACCGCAATGGTATTTGAAATACACAAGTCTTTTTTCTCAGGTAAATATGATAATGAACTAGAGGATAAATTTAATGAAAGAAATGTTTTCTATTAGTATCAAAAGGGTAATTTTAATTTGAGTAAAAATCAACCCTTCATAATTTCTACTCCTTTAAATAATACCACTATTCCACCAAATCCAAGGGGTGACAACAATCCACCTCCCCCAAAAGGGAACAAAAAACCCTAGAATAAAGAGGAGAAAAGAATTTGAGGGTATAACATTATTGAACACATGAATAATATCAAATACAACATCAATATTCATGAATTGGTTCAGATCATTGAAGAAAAGGAGCTCCTATAGAGGTTGATTATAAGGAAGGCAACTGTAGAAAAGACAAAGGCTACTCACACCAATATCATATACAAAATAAAAATAGAAGTTCCATTTTTTTTTATTAACTATTAGAGCATTTGAAAAGAACATCCAAAATTATTTAGTCGATTCTAGAGCCTTGGCCACAGTGATGCCAACTTCCATTTGCCAAAATCTTGGTTTGACTCCAAGCCCATCAAAGATGATGATTTTATAACTCGATAATACTGTGGTACCTATAGTAGGAGAAATTAATGATGTATTCATCCAAGTAGAATTTCATCCATGAGTAAAAATTATAATTAACATACTTTTAGTGGATATACTAGAAGGATACAAACTCTTCCTTAGCAGAGACTGGTCCAAAACGTTGAACATGTATGTAGCGACAAAATTTTCTCACATGTGGTTACTATGAATAGGTGTGAATGAATCAATATATTAATAAATATAATACAAAGAATAAATAATTAATATATAAATCTCCAAATCTTGAGATTTATACCTTTACTACAAAACATGAGGTGCCAGAACTAGAAGTTCAAGGACCTTCCTAGTTATGGACACTCTACTTTGACAGTGTAATATCCAAGGAAGGATAAGGTGTTGGCATTAAATTATTGGAATCCCAAGGCAATAAATACTTGGTATCATATAGACTATAGTTCCCTTGCACTAATAAAAGATAAGAATATGAGGCTTTATTTTTAATATTGCATTTTGCTCTCAAAAATAATGTCAAATAACTACTAATCTATAGAGATTCAGAATTGGTAGTCAATAAGGTCAAAAACAAATACTAGTACAAGATATCATACTTAAAGAGGTACAAATATATATCCTAGGATTTAATCAATTCTTTTTAAGCCTTCAACATAGTGGATGTGCCTAGATAATAGAATCAAGTTGTAGATTCACTAGCTATTTCAGCTACCAATTTGGCATCTCTACAAGAATCCAAGGTATAAAGATTCTCTATCGAGCTAGTACCTTATCCATTTATTCTTAACAAAGTGTTTAATTTCTAAGTCTTTGATGATGACCATCAGATCATCCATCTCTTGACTAACTTGAGGAAATTTGAGTCTCAAATAATTAATGATAAGGAGATTAGCTACATATGCCAAGAGGAATTTGGGGGAAGAAGGAGTCATTTAGCTGAAACAAATCATCCTCCCTCTAGGAATTGTTAACAACATAGATAACACCCTAATTGAAGGATGATAGATTGCTATAAAACTCCTTCACATTTGGACTAACATTGGAATGATCTGAGGTGTAGGACACCTAAACTCAGAGAAGACCTCTAGTTTTGATGAGGCTAGCTCCTCTAATGTATCACTTTACACACTGCTACTAAAATATACTAATTTTTGGGATGAAAAGGGGAAGAAGGAAACTAAAATTTAAATCCTATTCTATTGTTGGTGATACACCTATATTACTAGTTCATCCACTCTATTTGAGCTCTTAAAACACTGATAAGACAAGTAAAGACTGAATCTATAACTCCAAATGGCTCCTATGCATTAGTATTTCATGTAGAGATTTTATCAGTTGATCAAAGTCTAATGGAAATTATGGAATATGATATGTTCAAGGCACTAAATATTCAATTATATCCATTGTTATCTTTAACTAATCAACATCAAAACACTGAATATGACCTGCATAATATGACAAACTAGTAACTAGGTGAGATCAAGACTTAACAAGGGAGAAAGTTCTACCACATGTGTAAATAAAAAAAATTTACACTCTATACCAGCATATGGAATTTTAAAATAGACATTTTATTTATCTCATAATATTACAAAGCTCAATCTTGGTAGAGTCTAGTCATGCCCAAGAGAGGGATCCTAAAAAATGGCATGAAAGCTTGAATATATAGCAAATAGAAAAAGTGAGAAGAAGCTATAGCCAATGTGGCATAAAGGTGAGAAGATGAGGTCAAATCCACATGAAATAAAGTTAAAAATCACTTTACAATTGATAACAATAGTCTTAAGATATCTCCTTTGTTAAAAGTCTTTGCATGAAACTCTTTTTTGGCATTGAAATGAGGATGGTGGGCCCCTTAACTTTGTCAAACTCTCTTTGCATGAGTGATACACCAATATATGGTGATTATCTCCACTTAAACTAAGTTTAAGAGTATGTGAATGCCATTTATTTTGCATGGAAATCAAGAATTATGCATGAAAATAATCAACTATTTCTACTAGAGTGATTTGTACTTCAAGACTAGTTAACTCCATGTGAACCCTTTATTTTCATGATTTGGCACTTTTGGACTTAAAATTTCATGGTTTATTCACTTTATCAATAGATAAGTGGTGTGGAACTTCAATATGAACTCTTTGATTAGTCCTTCAATGCCAATTCCACTTTGATTATTTGTTCAAATAGGCCTACTAGGCCAATTAATACTCATAGGCTAACCTTTGTACTTGAAATCCATTAGAACCTAAATGAAAACCATGAAAATTGAAAAAAATAATGATATTATACCTGTAACAACTCCTTCTACCATGAGATAGGATTTCTTGATGAAGAAACTCTTGCCAGTCAATCACCATGGTTGACTAGGTGAATTCTGCCTCATTTTCCTGTAGAGTGGTTATTTTTAAGGAGATGACAAGGGAACTTCCAAGAAAATTTATGACCAAATTATGATTTGAGGATTAATAACAAATCTTATTCTTAAATATCCATGGATTTGATTTCATGTAAACTACGTTGTACCTCAATTTTCATGCCTTTTTCTCCAAAATATTTGATTTCTACCTTGATCCATATAGTTTCATACAAAAAATTGGAATTTTTGGTATCATCTCTAAGTTTAATTGATTTTTTAATATGTTTTAGGTTGATCCATGAAGTTTTTATGTAAATAAAATCAACTTTTCTCAAAACTAATCACTATGAGGGTTTGGGAGGGTTTTAAAGCTGAATATTCTTAATGAAGATTCATGAAGCACATACCTCCAAATCCAAATTTATTTTCATGAATATGTATTATACATACCCACTCAAAATCCCTAAAAATATTGAGTTCCCATGCAAAATATATGAGAATATATCACGTCAAGAAAATTTACTTGTAGGGTTTTACTTGCATTTTAGACTATTTACGATCTTAGAGATTATTCATAAATAAAATCCCATAAACCAACCTCAATTACTGATTAATTATAATTTAATATTTGTCCTTAAATAATTATAAGAGTTTCTGGACAAACTCTTTATGTGGTGAAAGATACGAGCATTTGATCAAGTGGCTTGAATGGGTGTTTGGAACTGCAGAATTCAAATTTCTATGTTGGAATAAAAATGAATCCTCAATTTATTTTAAATATCTAAAATCATCATTATGGGACCTGTAACATATCATAAAATCACTCTGTAGGTGTCTTCTTGCTTGATAGGTCCAAAATTGCCTTTTAGCCTATAGGTCTGCTTGCTTGATTTAGCCCTCAAGGGCATGGTTTGCATATGAATTAGAGTTTTAACACTCTTTTAAAGGTTTTATGAATATTTAATAACATATATTCATGATTTTTAAATATTTTAATGAGCATAAAAACCTCTGGTACACCTGTATGCACCCAAGAACACTACCTGCTCCAATGGTACTAGTGAATGGACATGTAGGAGATTGTGTAAAAATAGTTGGTAATTACACTTGTGAAATGGTATTTAAAATGATACATAATATTTCCCAATTCATTATGACCATGTGTACCAAATTTTATGTCTTTATTCAACCTATAGATGTTAGAAAACCTCAAAACTCTCTCAAATTATCTTTTTTGCATTATCCGAGCGTGCAACTGACTGTGTTTTGGTGTTTTATCATGGTTTTTGGGTCCTAATAAAGATTTATAATCTCTAATTATTTCATAAAAATCTCCTTTTATTCTTCTTACTCTTTATTGGCATATCTCAAAATCCTCCATGTAACCTATGTTAGTTTGTACCTCCTTAAAAGTCTTTATATGACTGTGTTTATTATTGATGTAGGTGTACACTTCAATAAATGAAGGTATTTTATAGGAAAATTATCCTCCATGGTGATTTGGATACCTTCACATAATCTTAAAACTATTATCATATTCTATTGATGACATATTGACTCTCAAAACATGACTTTAAAGGCACTTACACAGTCATGTTCTGTACAATAGGCTTGTAGGGTTTGATTATGTTTATCCTTGAGCTCCATTTCTACCCTTTGGATCTTACTATCAAAACAATAATCACTTATAATATTCCATGTCACTTGAAACTATTCAAAGTGAAACACTATGTTCTCAACTTGCTTCATGCTTAAAACATGATGTGCTAGTACTAAAGCTCTTATAAGCCCTTATGGCTGTAGGTGGATTCTTCATTAGGTGAATTTGACTATAGATGGTCCTTTGAGAACTCTCTCTATCTTTCCCTTGATGCCTTATTATATCATGTCTCATGAAGTGTTTCTTGACCATGCCATATCCAACATTCTTAATACTTGATCATAGAACTATCATCCTCTTGACTATGTATTCATGAAATACTACTATAGGTGTAGGTTTAAGGTGATGACTAAGGGTCTGTTTGTCCTCATGAAAAACCCACTTCATATATTATGTGATAATTTCACCATTATATTATTAATAATCTTGAATGAACATGAAGCTTTCATCTCTGACCATTACTCCTATGAATTCTCTAAGGTTCCACCTTGATACACTGTGCTTGTAGGTTTCCATCAAAGGTCAGAGACTATATCATGTTTGAAACCCTCACCTTATGATTCTATTTAATAAGTTCATCTCTCATTACATTCTTGAGGAGTTTTTTTAATATGAAGTTTTTTCCTTACTACATTTGTTCCATTAACTTGAAAACAAAACACTCTCTTATGCTTGACTGTCATTAGATGCCTGCAGGGTATGTACGAACTATAATAATGATTTGAAAATTCTTGGAGTCTTTGAAAAACACACAAGGTCTCCTTTTTTTATTCTACCTTTGTCATGATGATCCCTAAACATAAAACCCTCCTTGAAAAGTTCAAAACCCTTGAAGCATACATAAAGTGTCATTCACCATCTTGACTGCTTGATGACTGTGTTATCTTTGTATGGACAGAGTGTGATCTTTGGGAAGTTTAGAGAGATTGAAAAAAGAAATAATATGAGAAAATATCCCTCATTCAAATCCAATGATCTCTAAAAAATCATTTGGTAATTTTTTACCTACTTGGTTGTAGGTCATCTATTTGGGCTGGTTGAAGCTTGATTTCTTCCTTTAAGGCCTATTTGAAACCTGATATGTCTTGTATTTTATATTTATATTTAGGTTATTACCCCTACTCACTTTCTTACACTTATCAATGTTTAATCCTCTTTGTAACCTTAATAGGTCTCTTATTGAAGTTAAAACCCTTACCATATTGTAGGCTACTTAAGGACAAGCATATAGGTGAGTGTATTAAGTTGATCACTGACTGGGTTCTTAAATACTTGTAGCCTCCTTTATGGTCTTTAGGCCTCATTATATCATTACATATTTATATGAAACTTTTGCATCATACACTTTCACCTGACCCTCCTTGAAAATTTCAAAACTCTCTCACCCTTGACTATGCATCAATTTTAGGTAAGCTGTAGGTGGATGTCTCATTAAGGCTTGTAGGTGTCCTTTAAAGTACTTGAGACACTTTAGGTTTTGATTATGTTCAACTTGAGGTTTGTAATGATAATTACTAGTCATGAACACCTTCTTAGAACTTTGAATAAACTTATGACTACTAAGATCCTAGACACTATAGACTCTATTTTCATTAGGCCTGTAAGTAGTCCTTGTAGACACCTAAAACTGGCCACCGATAACCTTCAACCAAGATTTTGACCAATTTTCACCAAAATGCACAATTTGGCCTAAAAATAATAAAACAAATTAAAAGATTTGAAATTTTTATATTCAAGTGCCAATTTTTGTTAGAGTGTCATTAAATGGGGCAATGCAATTTATGAAATAGCTAGCTTTGATCAGATCATTTTGAGTCAAAATGACATTTTTGCACTTGGGTGCTCTAGATTGCTCTTTTCTATTAAATTTCTTGTACAAGACATGTGATTTTGTTATTTTGCATTGGCAACATCCTAAATGGGATAACGGTTCCAATACATCTAACATCAACTTCAAATTCTCATCTAATCAAATTTTGAGCCAATACTATGACATTTTGACCAATTTGATTAATTTATGCACAAATTACCAAAGTTTTGCATCAAAGTTGACTAAGCATGGTTAAGGCTAATTAAACCAAATGAAGAGCTTAAGTTAATTTTCCATGGAATTTTTTGAATATTTATTTCTAGAAATTGATTATCATTAATTGTATCATCAAATGACATCATCCTATGGGGTGGCATCCATAAGCCATAAATTCCACAAATATCTGAATCAATGCCCCCCATGCCTCATTAAGACCCTCCATGCCTAGTTAAAGGCCCTCTATCACAAATATTTATGAGCCTATTTATGAATTCTAATTACATAATTTAGATTAATTCATGGCCACACATCTCAATCTTGAGATAGACGGTCATGGTTGATCCTAAACCATTCCAAAAATCTATAAATAGGAGGCCTTGCCTATTAAATTTTAAGCTCTCATATGTCAAAGCTATAATGTTAAATTGATTCCAAAGTCTCATATAAATTAGTGTTATTATGCCCAAATATTGAGCCAAGCCAAGCCAAGCCAAAGCTAAATATGGTGTCAAAGAGAGATGGAGGTAGCCACACTTCATTGATGCAGACTTCATGAGCACAAACCAAGAAAGCCACTACAACAAGCATTTTGGAGCATCCAAGGAAGGTATTTCTTTCATGTTTTAGTTGTGTTTTCTATTTTTGTTTTTTTAACTACGCTCCTACTTTGAGATAGGCTTAGGGTGTTAGTTTAATGTGTTTTTGATTAATTTATTTTATTCACTAACACAATACTAATCTCCCCCAATTACAAACCTATGTTCATAAATGGCTCACCTAGTAGGACCTATCCTCAAAAATTTGGTCAAATTGTGTTGGTTGAATATTTTGTCGATCAACGTAATGATAAACAAAATAGGTCTGATCAGCCAAAGTAGGAAGATAAGTCGTCCAAATGTGTAGGTTTACCATATCAGAAGGATACTGATCTCTCCTCTCAACAAGGGGAGGTTCCTTGTAGGTATGCTATATATATATATATATTAACAAAAAATAATACTCAAGGGTAGGACAAACCATCCATCTCTCTTTCTTTAGAGATCATGCATGCAAATCAATGGAAAAACTCAAGGGAAATGATAGACAACACTCCTCTTCTTTCAGAAGTACTATTCAACAAACCACAAGAATACTCCTGGTAGTAACAACAAAATGTAGCAAAGGATGTAATAACCAACAAATCGAGATGCAGCACAAAGTCTTCACCTGGATTGCTCAAGAGTAAGATATGAAGAATAATGAGAGCACAAAGTATTCCTAAAGTCCTTTACATAGAAATGAAAAGAAAACACACTGAAAGGCAATTATGGGGGCACAAAGCCTCTCCACAGTTGATTCTTCAGGACACCTTTCTGACTAATTTCACTAATCCTGCTTGTTGAATTAAAGGAACAAAAAATAAATCAAGGAAAAAGACATAAGAACGGTTTCCTCAACAACAAAGATATCACAGCACAAAGTCTAAAAAGTCACTTGCTTTCTTATTCCAGTAACAAAATATGATCTCAAAGTCTCAGAATTGCCTTTCAATTTGGGCAGAGTTTCATTATGATTGTAAAAAAAAAAGATAATTTATAATAGAAGAGAGTCCCTTATATAGCCACTTCAAGAAGGACTCGAGAAAAGTAACACATCATATTGCATTGGAATTTGTTAAGAAGATAGGATGGAACTTAAGGATGTTTTACCCATTTGATTTTATCAATGCAGGGAAACAAGTCACACTTATTGAAAGTTTGCAACTTTCAATGTCCACCTAGCGATCTGATCTTACCTTCATCATTCCTCCTTTTTTGGTTAATTGAATCGGGTCTTGGATTCAATTTTCTATTTTATTCTTTCCTCACTTTCTACGGTTCTTGGCCTTGAAGTCTGTGAATGCATTCTGGTTTGTAGGTTCAAAGGATCAATGGTTATTTTGTTGTCTTGAATTTGACGTTCACGTGCCTGTCATTATGTTTTCAATAGTTAGTTCGCTGCGTTAAATTTGACGTCTTCAGGCATGTCACCCCTTGGTCCTCTTTCAGCTCTCTATTTGGCACTTTTCTAGATTGGGCTCGCCCTTTCAGGCCTTAAGAAATGATCCCTGAATGGCCTTCAGGCTTCTTGTTTTACATCCTTCCCAAAGGGAAGGTGACCCTTCAGCTTCAGAAAGTTCCCTTTAAGTTGGCAGCCGAGAGTCCCCCGCAAGGGCACCTACCCTTTGGGGTCCTTTGGCAGCCCTTCAAAAATTCCCATGGATAATTCCCATGGGTACTTTCCTTGGGCTTTTCCCTGGGCAAATTCCCGCAGACAATTCCCATAGATAAATTGTTCGTAAAAATTTCTCGCGGACAAAAAGTCTGCGAAAATTATTTCGTTTGCCAATACGCAAATTCCTTTGGGTTCCTTGCTTTCGTGACTTCTCAAAATTCTTTCAAACTTTTTGTTTGAAATAATTGTGCCTTAGACTTGCCTTAGTCTTTTTTGAAAATGACCCTTCCAAAGGGTATTTTTGTTGACCAAGTGCCCTCCGCAAGGGCACTTGTCCTTCGAGAGGCCCTTTGAACTTTTGCATTTTGAACTGCTCCTTTGAACTTTGGCGATGAACCAACTATTGAACCATTCCATTGAACCAAGGCTTTGAACCACTTGTTGAACCTAGGCTTTGAACCAAAATGGTTCAAGCCGATGAACCCTTTGTGTGAACCAACCGTTGAACCTCTTCGTTGAACCAATTGGTTAAACCAAGCTTTGAACCAAAATGGTTCAATCTAATGGTTTAATTGAATGAACCAAGCTGATGAAATGCTCCATTGAACCAAGACATTGAACCTCTTCATTGAACTAATTGTTTGAACCAAGCTTTGAACCAAAATGGTTCAAACCGATGGTTCAATTGAATGAACCAAAGCGATGAACTAACCGTTGAACCAAGCGGATGAACTGAGTAAACCAAAAGCATTGAACTGATTAAACCTTGAACTCATTAAACCTTTGAACTAAATTGGTTTAATGGTTCAATGGTTTAAGCCTCTTTTGCTTGAATGCTTGCCGATAGACATTTTTGATTGAACCAAGGCACTGAACCAATCCTGAAAATGACCAAGTGTTAGAAACTGATTCTTTTGGTTGAACCTGCCTGTAGAAACCTTTGAACCTGTAGAAATGAACCTGCCTTTGAACCAAAAGATGTTGAACCAAGCTTTAGTTCAAAGGTTTAAACAAAGACTTGAACTGATTGATGAACCATTTGATTGAACCAAAGGATGAATCAAAGCATTAAAATGCTTGATTGAACCCGCCTTTGAATCATTTGACGTTGAACCTAAGGATGAACCTGATGTTGAACCTATTGTTGATGTTTGCCGATGGAGATTTCTGTTTGAACTAAGGCACTGAAGCAATCCTGAAAATGATCGAGTGTTAGAAACTGATTCTTTTGATTAAACTCGTTTGCAGAAGTTGTGAAGCCCATTGAACTTATAGAAATGAAATTGCTTGCAGAGTCCATAGAAATCAAGTCTATAGAAATCAACCTATAAAGCCCATTGAACTTGGTCTGCAAAGTCTATAGATTTAAGCCTGCAGAGTCCATAGATTTTTGAAAAGTTTGAAAAATGAGGAATTTGAATGCCTAGGACAAATTTTAAAAAGGGAAGAGACAATTTTGGTCTATAAGACCAAAATAGTTCAAATGTTGTTCCAAAAATGAGTGATATTTTTGGGGGACAACAAATTGCACCTAAAATCAACATACTAACCATTGTCATGCAGGATCTTGGAGTGTGGAGACAAACCAAATAAAAATTTGAGCAAAAAACTATTTTTTCTAAGCCATGGTTTTGTTCTCAGGACTGTCAATCCAACTCACATGTGTATCCCATACTCCCTACAATACTCCATATGGGGAACATAGTCAAAATCCACAATATCCAAATCAAATTACCAATTGGGATGATATAGTTTATGAGGAAGATTTTTAAGACCCAACTATAGATAATGTTGCTTGGGATATAGATCCATACCCTCTTTACAATAATCAGTACACATAACATATTCAAGAACCAACTTATGATCCAACTCAAGACTGGGATGATATGGTTTATGAGGAAGAGTTAGATGCCTTGTCTTGTGTGAGAAATCAAGCTCCACAATGCCCTTTCATCATTCTAAGACCTCATCCTTTAGCTTATGTGAGCAACCAAACTCTGCACTACCCTATCCTTACCATTTTAGGACTTCATCCTTTGGCTCATGTGAGTAATCATGCTCCCCAATTCCATAATATTATCTAACCATAGGCCATTCCTCATCTGGTACCAATCCAATCAAAACCTCAACCCATAAAATCATTCAAAGGCCAAGCTATGTTCAAAATTGGTATTTTCCAACTCATTAGAAACCAAGGCCAAGAAAACCAACCAATCCAAGATGTTTTTGTCAAACCAATCAGTTGTGATAAGTCAACCTATGATGAATCGCCTATTGATCCTATACCAATTATCAAAGAGTCTCACTCTGACAAGAAAATCTTTATTGAGTCACTTCTTAATGATTATAGCTGCCTTTGGACAAATCATTATCTTGACCATATGCCTTTTTTTAAGAGCCTCTTATTGACAAGCCAGTCTTTAAGGAGTTGTCTCTTGACCTTTTTCCATCCTAAAAGAGTTCCAATTTAACAAACCAATTTTTATGGAGACCATTATACCATCATAGGCTATTACTTAACTAATACCAAACATTCAATAAGACATCATTATAATATAGTACCCATTATAATTAGAATTAACATCAGTCTCAACATTGGATTTAGAGTCCCTTGAGTTAGAATCAGATTTAGAAGAAGAATATGTTCATGGTTGTTACAAAATTAGTTATTCATGCATTGCAAATCAATTTGAATACATTTGTGATCCTTCTATGGTTTTTTAAGATGAGTACTTTAGATTCAACATGATTTCTCCTAGTATCTTGTATGAGGATTGTGCTACCACCCTCCATTCTATTACTATTTCACAGACCATTACCACCAACCAATATATCCATTTCATTGACATTTCATCTCCCATAAGTGTTGAATGGGACTGATAGAATAATACTTTGTTAAACTGCATCCATGGTGACATAGTAGTTAAAGAAGAGTAAGGAGGCCAAGACTACATTCATATAGTAGAAGAACACTCTCCTAGTGAAACCTTTTTAGAGGCACTAAGGGACAATTAAAGTTCAAACTCAACATCTTCTAGTGAAACCTTTTTAGAGGTGATAGAAGATAATCAAAGTCAAATGTCAACATTCCTTAGTGAAACCTTTTTGGAGATGCTATGGGATAATCAAGACAACTTCATTGGTGAAAACTACTTCAAGGCACCAATAGCTGAGCACAAAAGTCCTTCACTACTTAATGAAGACAAAATCAAAGAACAAATCAAAATAGCTTCCTATCTATAGTCTAATCAGATGGTAACTATTCTCAAGATCAAATAATAGAAAAATTTGGTGATCCTATCAAGATAATTTTCAAAGGTCTTCAGCCTTACCACAACCAAAATTAGGTCAAATCTGATATCAACAACATTACATGTGACTAAACATCCTGATCTTCATTTGTTTCTCAACTATTACCCATTCCATTATCATTTGCCATTCCATTTCAAAATCAAACATATCAACCATTATTTATCCTTGTTTACCATCCATGACCACACTTTCCTTTGTAGAGGCTACAAAGATACCTTGTATCGATGTTTGAATAAACCAAAATCAATGACCAATGAAGATTATAAAAGCATTCTTGACAACCAGATCTATAACCAGTTCTTGATAGAGCAGCTATTCAGATGAGGTATGGGATAACAATTAACATGATTAATTATTCTATTTGTATCATTTTTTGATCAAGATGTGCATCTCTGCTTCAGTAAGAACAATAGAATCATATGCCATTTTACCATACCTAGGCAAAATAGAATTAAAAAAAAAAAACAACAATCGCCCAGGCCAAAAACATGCACCATACCATTAAATTTGCCATTGTCACAAATTCCTACCATTTACCCCATCACTTGGGGGCAACCCTCCTACCATTTTATCCAATCTATCAAAACCCATCATTATCCTATAATAAGACCATGCCATCCTATCATTCTATTCCTATCTAGACTAAAGCCTATTTTTAGTCATCCTACGTAATCTTATTTTGATCTTAGCTCTTTTGGTTCTTCCCACACTTTTTACGAGGGAATTCCAGTCAATTCTCAATAATAAATCAAATTCATGTTTCAATGATAGTCTATGGAAGTACTATGATAGTTGGTCTGGTAAGATATCTTTCATTTTCCATCCTATATCAAAGTTGGTTTATGTTAGCCTAATTATAACCACCTATGGGCAAATCAGTGCTTCACTGGTCTTGCTACTAATTATAACCGCATGTGGCATGTGGGAAAATTAGTATCATTTATCTATGCCATTGTATCCTAATTAAAACTACCTATAGGCAAAATAGGGGTAATATTTGTTTACCATGCATTGTCATCTCACTTTGCCATTACTATTTTCATTTGACTAGCCATTTACCAAATATGAGAACTTGTTGGGACCTAGTTGGTTTTTACTCACCTTTTGTGTGGATGGAGATATAGTGACTTGACATCATTTTGGGACTATGTAGGTCATTCTCAATTTATGTTGAGGTCACCTCAGTCCTCCTAATCCATGCTCTCATTATTTTGTGAGCAACCTAAGCCAAATGATCTCATCATTTTATGAGTAGGTATCTTGTCATTCTCGATCAAGTTAAGATACCTCAAAATTCCAAAAACATATAAATATTTCAAAATTCAAAAACATTTGTCTTGTCTAAGCCTAGTTAGTTATCTTTGATGTGCCCTACTAGGGCATGGTCATTATTAGGATGCTTTCTTTTTCTTTTTTCAATCTTTATATTTGTTTGTTTATTTCAAGTTGTTTGTTTATTTATATGCTTCTTATTTTTTTTTGCTTGATTGCTTGCCTATTTGTTTGATTTCAGCACTATTGCCTCAATTTAGTGTATATGTATATAATAGGTGATTCCTTGCACACATTACTCTTGTGTCCATCAATATTCATACATCAACATTAGGATTAAGGTTTTTATCATTGGTGTATTATTTTTGAGTGTTTATTGGATTGAGAGTCAGTTCTTATGATATTTTAGGATAGTCTTGATGGTGTTCTATCATGATGCCTACCATCACATGCTATAGAGAAAATTAGCTTCAATAAGGTCTACAATTAATGGAGCTGTAGAAGTTTCTCCTTGGCACCTTCGTACATCCTTCCATCCACCCATGATCAAATCAAGCCATTGACCATTCTAGTTGTAGAAATGCTAATAAGGATGTGTATCTCCTCATTGGTAGGTATAATTGAATCATTTCTAATGGTCAATATTATTCTTCTATCCATCTCTTTTATCACTTTATGCATCCTCATATGCTTGGTTGTTTATGGCTTATTTAGTCATTAAGACCATCACATCTATGTTTACACCTGCTCATATTTTAATTTGTATTTCAAGTTATATCCTCGAGTTATGCTTTCTAATTATCCCTAACTGGGGCACCATCATATTTATCCACTCTAGTTCCTCTTACTGATTATAATCACCTATGGACAAATCATTATTTTAACTTTTATTTCTAATTATAAATGCCTTTAGGCAAATCAGTACCTTTTAAATCAATACATGCAAACATTTTGTTGTTTGGATTAATCTCAACCATAGGTTAATCCCACCTTTATTATTTATTCTTTCAAAGGACTATCCATCCACATATGTGATAGCCACTCCCTCGAGGGGGTATCATTATAGGCTTGCTAAACACCATTTGGAGTTTTAATCTTCAATTATCATATTCTTTTTGGCATACAGGTCATCTCTCATTATTTGAGAATACATTTCTTTGCCTATAGTTTGTAACATCTTCCCAAATAGGGGAAAACTATAGACACCTAAAACTAGCCACCAATAGCTTTCAACCAGGCTTTTGACCAATTTCCACCAAAATGCACAATTTGACCTAAAAACACTAAAACACATTAAAAGAGTTGAAATTTTTATATTCAAGTTCCAATTTTTTATGGAGTATAATTAAATGGGGTAATGAAATTTATGAACCAACTAACTTTGATCAGATCATTTTGAGTCAAAATAACATTTTTGCACCTGGGTGCTTTGGATTGCTCTTTAGTATCAAATTTCTTGTACAAGGCATGTGCCTTTGTTATTTTGCATTGGAAACATCCTAAATGGGATAATAGTTCCAACGTATCTAACATCAACTTCTAATTCTAATCTAGTCAAATTTTGAGCCAATAAATATGACATTTTGACCTATTTGATTAATTTGTGCATAAATTACCAAGGTTTTGCATGAAAGTTGACTAATCATGTTTAAGGTTAATTAAATAAAATCAAGAGCTTAAGTTAATTTTCCATGGAAATTTTTAAATATTTATTTTTAGAAATTGATTGTCATTAAGTACATCATAAAATGACATCATCCTATGGGGGTGATATTCACAAGCTATAAATGCCACAAATATCTGAATTAATGCCTCCCATGCCTCATTAAGACCCTCCATGCCTAGTTAATGCCCATCTATCCCAAATATTAATGAGCCTATTTATGAATTTTAATTACGTAATTGAATTAATCCTTAGCCACACATCTTCATCTTGAGATGGATGGTTTATGTTGATTCTAAACCATTCCAAAAATTTATAAATAGGAGGCCTTGCTTATTGAATTTTTAAGCTCTTTTATGCCAAAATTATAATGCACAAATGCATTCAAAATCATTTCATATTAGTTTTATAATTCCCAAATATTGATCTAATCCAAGCCAAAGCCAAACATAGTGCCAAGGAGAGATAGAGGTAGCCACACTTTATTGATGCAAACTTGATAAGCAAAAATTGAACAATCTACTTCAACAAACTGTTTAGAGCATCCAAGAAAGGTGAAAAAAGGTTTCTTTTACATTTTAGTTATGTTTTCCATTCTAGTCTTGTTAACTAAGCTCCCTCATTGAGATAGGCTTAAGGTGTTAGCTATTAGTGTGTTATTTTCATTTTGATTTCATAAACTAACACAATACTAATCTCCCCTTATTGCAATCCTATATTCATAGTCCTTAGGGCTATAGGTGTAATTTGAACCTGTAGGTTGTATTAGTGCCTTATTATCCCTATTTGACTTAACAATACATTCCTAAAACTCAATATCTTATTGATCATGTATCAGGTGACTCAATGTAGTCTCTCTATACCTTGAAATGTTCTTGATGGGGTCAAAAAGCCTTTATTTGCTAACTTTAGCTTGCCTTTAGGCTTGTTTTAGGTTACCATTCTCCTATTAAACCCTCCTTAAAACTTGAAATTATTTTTACCTTGTTCACTTCATGATATTATTAGTTCAATGTTATTTATTGTCTCTTGATGATCAAATTAGTCTCTTTGAGCCAAGAAAGAGATAAAGGTTTTGATTATTTCAAGACTGCTATAGTGTACTTATAGTACCATATGCATGGATTTTTAAGTCTCAAGGAAAGTCCAAAACTTGATTTAATTTTAATTTTTATTCCTTGTTATGCTTGATGAGGTCATTGCATATAGACCACTATGAAAATATTCTCTTTGCCATTTTTTGTCTATGTACCTCATGGAAAACATGACTATTTTCCTTGTTGTTGTGGGTGGCCATATTGGAATGGTGCCAACTTTTAGGTCCAAACATATACTTTCACCATGGATTTTTCCTTATATTATGGATTTATTGATCTCACTAGACCTTGAATAAGGTTTCTCTCACCTTGAATCTTCATTTTACCTTCATGACCATACCTTGGCTATAGTGTACTGATATACGTGGTTTCATTGACTGTATATGATGCTTAATTGATGCATATGTCCTCTTGATCATGATTTTGATGGTATCAATCAACCCCTGGCTCTCTCTAGAAATGAAACATGGAATGGAGATGGGTGAAAGGGTGGTAGGGATGAAAAATGATGAAAGTACATGGAAAGAGGGTGGGAAAAGCACAAAACATAGTGAGAAGGTAGTGATATGTGGGTGAGTGAAATGGAGGTGGAAAGGAACACTTGTGAGCATGACAAGGCCAAGATTATTAGTTATATACAAACATGGACACATCATCCTCTCACCATATGAATTTTGATTACATTTGAGGAGGAAAATGAGGTGAAAATGAAACATAGGTTTCTAGAAAAAACTTAAAAATATGTAAACTTTCTTTAAAGTATGGTAAACTA
Organism: Torreya grandis; assembly: GCA_037957365.1. NCBI lineage: Eukaryota > Viridiplantae > Streptophyta > Pinopsida > Cupressales > Taxaceae > Torreya > Torreya grandis. Next base: position 881,111 of record JARHVA010001894.1, on the reverse strand, counting down.
GCCCTTTGAGATACTTTTAGAGCACAAAGATGGGATAAGACATGAATATTTGGATAAATTCTTTAGGAAATTTTTTTGTAAACATGAAAACAAGAAATAAATTCATGCCATGGATCAAAATAAGAAATCTTGAAAACCCACTCTCTCTTTAAAACCATATAATCTCTCTTTGAAAGCATGCTCAACTACAAATTGCACTGGTTGTGTTTGTTATATTTATTTGAACTTTATATGTCTGAATAAGGACTAAAATATTACATTTAAATGTGTATTGGGTTCCCAATAATCTATTAAAACTTTAATTTTCTTGCAATGTTGCCCTGGTAAGGAGAACTTGAAGAAAACCGGTTGCCTTAATGTATGCAAAACTAAAGAAATTATCCTGACTTAAAATGATTGATTAATAAGGAATGAGAGATAAATTATATAACCAATTACTCCATGGGGAATTAATCTAAGTCTAATTTGTTTTCCCAAAATTTTAGACCTGTACCTGCACTCTCCAATCCGTACAAATAGCAAACCTAAAGGCAAGTCTCTATGTGCAAACTTGTCAATTACCTAAAAATGACTGGTTTTGAGTCTGTATGGTCTCCAATTACTCTAAAATTCTTCTAGTATCTTATTAATGTCCTTTTACTACTAATTTAGACCCTATTTATATGAAATTACGTATAGATCCATACTTCTCTTTGCTAAATGAATGAAAATAAGACTTTTCTTGCCTTTTATTCACAATTTGAGCTTTCCACCACCAAAAATATAATATAATATAAGTGTTACAAGTCACATATCATGAAAAAAAAAGTTTTTAAATCTTTTCCATGCTTTATGAAGCCAAAATTAGCACGTGGGAGTTAGAAAAGGCCCTTTTTGACTTAAAAACACATGAAATCACATTTTTAGAGTATGAAAATTTGGAACTAAGGTAAGGACATATATTTGAATATACTTAAATGAATTTTAGGATAATTTAGTGAATTTTTTTACTTCCATTTAAACATTCAAAGACCAAAAATTACTCTTTTAGGCCAAAATACACTTATTTGACTAGCTTACAGAGGCTATTGATAGGATACTCAAAAGTTTTAGATTATAGGGGTTTTCAATTGTCCTTATTAGGATAAATTACCAAAAAGAATAATTTAATTGGAAAATACATTTTATTTGGATCCTCAATCACAATAACCAAAGTAACCAAAAGTTAATGATTCTGAATTCAAAAGGAAGAATCTAGGAGATGAATATGACCTGTGCTATGTTAACATTGGTCCCAACTACACTCTAGAGGAAAGTCAAAGGGTAAAGAATATACTCACCCAATAAAAATATGTGATTTCATGGAAATATAAATACTTAAAGGTTTTCAACCCAAGGTTTATCATCTATATAATGCCATTGAAGTTAGATCACAAACCATTCAAGTAAAGACAAAGGCCAATAAATCCTATCCTGGAACATCTTATTCAGAAGGAAGTGAAAATCTTGTTGAGTGACAAAATATTTTCCCCTATAAGACATTCTAATTGGGTGATTAATTTATTTTAAGTAAAGAAGAAGAATGGAAAAATTAGACTCTGTGTTGATTTCAAGAACTTGAATAAAACTTCTAATAAAGACAATTATATATTGCCTTCCTTAGATGAGGTCATACAGATAGTGAGTGGTTTAAGAATGATGTTCTTAGACAAATTTTCTAGATATAACTAGGTGATGGTAGAGTTAGAGGACATAATGAAAACAACATTCACTATGAAGTGGGGTACTTATGCATATTAGAGGATTCCATTTAGAATAATTAACATGGGAGCTACCTTTCAATGAGCCATGGATCATGCATTCCAAGGGATAATAGGTAAATATATAATCATTTACATGGAAAACCTCATGATTTTATCAAAAGATAGAATTAGTCACATCAGTCATCTACAGTCAATCTTTGAAAGATGCAAAAGGTTTGGCATTTCACTAAACCCCAAGAAGAACATATTTGGCATCATGGAAGATAAAATCTTGGGTCACATCATCACCAAAGATGGAGTTATAATTAACCCAAAAAAAATCTAGGGGATATCAAAAATTTAATTCCCAAATAGTAAAAAGGAACTCAAGTCTTTTTTTGGGAAAAAACATTTCATGAGAAATTTTATATCAGGCTTTGTAGAAATCGTTAGACCTATGAATGTAATGTTCAAGAAAGATGCTAAAGTGGAATGGACAACAGAGGCCTGGAAGCCTTTTTAAGACATTAAACATGCAATTTATCAAGCCCCTATATTGATAAGGCTATAATTCACTAAATACTTCTTCTTGTATTCATTCACTTCAGAACATACCATTTCCATCATGCTCACCTGGAAGAAATATGAAAGCGAGAACTCTATTGCATTCATGAGCATGAATTTAAAGTAGGCAAAATTTAGGTATTCCATGATAGATAAGTAAATATTTAACTTTGTCAAAGTGGTAAAGAAATTTTGATATTACATTCTAAGGAACAAGACTATAACCATTATACCAGATCCTACTATAAATCTCACTTTATGTCAAATTAAATTGGGATAATGCAGGGGAAATGGATGGAAAAACTACAAGATTTTGACATAGAAATCAAGCCTACTAATATTTTAGAGGTCAAGGTATTATTAAGCTCATAATTGAGCCTGACTCATGTATTACCATTGAAGAGGTTTGTAAAAACCAAGTATTTAAAGGAGACTGGTATACTAACATTATTCAATACTTACTCATAGGTACTTATTTCCCATAACTCAAAAAAGAAAAGAGAAGAGATTTGAGACTAAATCAGTCCATTACATGATCAAAAAATGGATCCTCTATAGAAGGAATTATGAAGGCATCTACTTGAGATGCATATCACGATAAGAAACTAAAGAAATTTTGGAAAATTTGCACCATAAGATAGGTAGTGGTCATCCCTCCGAAAAACCATGGACCATAAAATCCTCATAATAGGTTATTACTAGTCAATGATCTTCAAGGATGCACATGTTCATGTTATAAAATGCCATGAATGACAAGTCTTGGCAAAAAGATAAGCACACACAATATTGCCTTTACAACCTATTATCTAAGGGAGACCATTCACATAATGGGGTTTGGACTTCATTGGGGTCATTTATCTTAAATATTTAGCTGACCATAATTTTGTACTCATTGTCATAGACTATTACACATGATGGACCGAAGTTATAGCTACAAAGCATTCAATATCACAAGATGAAATTGGATTTATAGAGAAAAATATCAAAACTATATTTGGCACCCCCATTTCTCTAATTTATGATAATGGGCCAACATTCTAATTATCTAAATTCACTAAATGGTAAAAAAGATAAATACACATAGTAATGCCTTTACAACCTATTATTGAAGGGAGACCATTCACTTAATGGGGTTTGGAATTCATTGGGTCATTTACCCCAATTCTTTAGCTAGACATAATTTTGTACTCACTACCATAGACTATTACACATGATGGACCGAAGCTATAGCTACAAAGCATTCAAGAGCAAAAGATGCAATCAGATTTCTAGAGAAAAATATCACAACTAGATTTGGCACCCCCATTTCTCTAGTTGATGACAATGGACCAACATTCCAATTAGATAAATTCATTGAATGGGCCCACAATAATCAAATCACCATCATGTCATCATCTAACCATTACCCATAAGGAAATAAATTGGATGAATCAACAAAAAAAAAATTGATTGATGTTTTTAAAAAGTCATTAGTAGATAAACCTAGATATTAACACAACCTACTAAAGTGTATACTATGGGATAATAAAAAAAGATACAATCAAGCCCTCAAGGCCTCACCTTGCTTGCTGGTGTATGAATGATAACCAATTTTCCCAATCATGCTGAAATTTCTAACATATTAGTTTATACAAGAATACATAGAACTAAGTGAGAAGGTGGAGTCTTGATTACTAGTTATAATAGAGATGGAGAACTCAAGGAATGAGGACTTAAAGAATTATAGTAAACATCAGGACATAATCAAAAGGTGGTTTAACAGAAGAGAAAAATTCAAAATATTTGACCTAGTGCTTCTATGGAATAAATCCCATGAAAAGAAAGGACAACATGACAAGTTTAACCCATTGTGGATTGGACCTTATCAGATTTTACATATCTTGGGTAACAATGCTTTCCATTTGAAGGACTTCCAAGGTAATGAGATGACATATCTAGTCAATGGATAGTTTTTGAATCAATACTTCATGGTTGTACCATCTGGGTATGTCCCTAAGTAACAACAGGTACTATGGTAAGAGGAGCAAAATAGATTTACTACTTTAATATAATAGGTTTATTGTTTTCATGAGATAAATTCCTTGTTTCCTAAATTAGGATTTCCTATTTTTATCATTTGATTTTTAATTTAGTTCCCTAATTTATATATTAGACATTTTAATTTATCATATGGCAATATAATTGACTTCCACTAGTATGCTCAAGCAAGTATTCAACCCATTGGACTTCCTATAAACATGTTTTGAATCTAAATGATCATCCTGTGGGAAATCACACCAAGAAAAGGTACACCATTTTTTTTTCTTGTAATATTTATAACCCTTATATTTTATATTTTTAAAATTTAGGTATGCAACATGAAAATTAATCATGACTTGTATACCATTAAATACTTTAATCAGGCATATAAAGGCTGCTCTCATTAATGTATATAAATTTTAGAAAGTTTTATCACTTTCACTAGATCAAATACACCTATCATATTAATAATTATTTAAATAAATAATCAATGATATGGGTGTAGTTGGTAGGGACAATCTAGTAAAAAATTATGATTTCATATATACTAGCTCACTATGGTTTATGCTCTCCCTCTTCCATCAATATTCTATAAAACAAAAATATAGAAAAATAAGGATAAAGGAATCCTAAAAATAATGATCTAAAAAATCCTATGAAAAATCCAAAGGTGATCAAAAGTTGAAATGATGAAATAAGGTCAATGTATCATGCATCATGTAAGAATACAGGAGGAGGAAAGATAAGGAACCCATGGTACCTCTATCAGGGAAATGGATGCTTGTTTAGTAACAGAGTAATGCTAGAGTTTCTCCAATTTTAAAATCTATTTTTATCAAAAACTAAAATGAAACCTATAGTTATCCTAAGTCTCTGCTAAAATACTCACAACAAATATAAAAGGAAATCACTTCCTCATACATAGATCTAGGGTAAATGAAGAGGCAAGTATATTAAATGTGGTTGTTAGGAGTCTCTTTTGTGTGTATGATTCAACTATTCTTTTATGGAATGGTTCATGTTTGATCTAACCATAGGTTCTAGGTTCTCAAATACTTAGGAGTATTTCCCTTGTAAGTCACCATTTTTTATACCCAACATACCCCCATTTTTTTTATAGAATAAGGGCCCACTATATTGCAAAAAAGGTCTAGACCTATCTTGAAGGTATCCTAAATTGAGAGATTATGTATTGCACTAAATTTTATATTTGGAAAATGTATGAACATGTTTTATTTATGTAGACTAACCTACTAATGCTCTTCATAAGTTGTGTATGCACAATTCTTAGTTCATTTTGGTCTTAGGTGAATTTGTTCAGAATTATGCTTTGTGGGATTTGGTCTTTGGAACTTTTATTCAAAACCTTATCTTCAACAATTTTCAACACTTTGCATCTATATAAATCTTGGCATGAATTTAATCTTCAGAGTTTTTATTTGCAAGATTTTTTCAAAACAATTATTTGGATTTTATATTTGTAAATTGGGCCTTCACAATTCTATTCACCATATATTAAAGTCTTTGCCATTTGGTCTTCAATAACCAGGTCTTAACATTTTTTACACTTTGGCTCATTTTTGTCTTCAGAGAAATTGTTTTAAGAATTTATTTCGCTCATTCTAGTCTTTGAAGATTTTGTTCGATGAAACTCTTTGGCAAAAGTACTTGGCATGAAATTGGTCATTAAAAATTTTGTTTAGCAAAAGTGTTTGGCTCATTTAGGTCTTTGGGGAAATTGTTTGGGTCTTCTATTTGGCTCATTTTGGTCTTTGAAAAAAGCATTTGGAACTTTTGTTTGGGAGATTCATTCACATTGTAACACTATTTTAACATTATATCCCAACTCCAAAATATTGAGAGCCTCTGTGACATACTAAACTAAAGAAAAATAAGTGATGAAATGACATTTGGAAAAAGGCAATGATGTGGCACTCCTATTAAACATCAACAGTGCCTATGTTGCATACCCATAAATAAAGTGGTAAAGTTTGAATTAAACAAACAAACAAAAGTTGTAGACATTGGATATTAATGACACACAAACTAGAATTGGATGTCAAAGTTATATCAAATAATTATGTATGAATGACATACTCATTAATCAAAAGCCAACTTCAAACTCACTTTATTCCTACTAACAAGACCTAGTTACCAATATTTTGAGCATATTGTGCACCTAGGAGAGTCGAGCTGCTAGTTTAAAAACTAGGATGTTATCAACAGAATAAATTAACAATGGCATCCTAATCAAAGACATTATGGAGAATCTTTCCATTACCAATATTTTTTATCAAGGATTTTACTAAGTATAAGTAAAAATTATTCAACCCTATAGTATTAAAAAATGAATACAATAATTATTCAACACTATGAGAGGTGATTCACCATGTTGATACGCACACCCAATAAGAGAGTTTGACTCAATCTCAATGACAATTGGATATAGACATCCTCCCCTTAAAATTATAATGAATTAAATTTATAGTAGGAAAGCTAAAGGTCATGCCATGCATAAACCTCTTATGATACTTCTTATTCACTAGGAAGGTGTCTAAAGGCATGTTATTTTACTATTTAGAGTACAAGATAGTCATAGAATTCATCTTAGGGGATGAATTTCAAAGCTATCTATCTCTCTCCATTTTAGATGCTACATAAAATTTGTATAGGGTAGTATCATGGAAGAAATAAAAATAAATTAATAAAACATTAAGCAGTTGGATGGCTCCTAAGGAGACCATCAATTTGAAGGAGAAGCAACTGGTGCCTGTGACCAAATTGAAGATGAGATTTTGTATTAGGATGGCCCTCCTAAATATGTTAAATTTTTATCCGAACATTGAAACTCCTTTAACTTTAGTGGGTTCCATTACTTGAATTACTGATGACCTTAGAGTTGACATTCAATCTAGGTGAAGTAATCAATGCAAGGTTGATAGGTATTACACAAGGTTAAGAGGTCCCAGGGAAGCCATTTATACATAATGTCTTATCTTTTTGATGTTGTGTTGGGAATAATTTATGTACACAATGGGTTGTTCTAGAACCCAATTATATACTTTATCAAAATCATATATATGATTCTTATTCCTTCATGCACATATACACATACACCTAGAATATCACATGCATTACAGAGGGTGTCTACCCCCAGCTATGGATGGCCATCCATGAGTCCCCATTACCTAGACTATCTAAAAGTATTATAGATACATTCTTGATTAAGGGATATTTTTGGTTATACCTAGACTACACTGTGATTATGGTCACATGCTAAAAGGTGTCACTCCTACACCTCCTCAAATATGTGCCTGATAAATTAGTAAAAAAATAAATTGCCTACCAATTATGGTGGGGGATAGATGAATATATGAAAAAGAATAAGAATAATCTCACCTCGTGATTGAGGGAATGTGTTATGTAAATTGTAAACACTTCTATGAGGATGACATGTATAGAGAATACTACTCACTAGCCACTTTACCACATAGGGGATAGGATCCTTATGTCCAAGTACAAAATCACATCAAGGGAATTGGTATTTACTACCAGCACAATCTATATGATCATGCCTTCTTGTTTCTCAATGCCAAGGATGATGCCTAAGTCAAATAATAAGCATAGATAGTCAGGCTGGTTGAAGATCTCTTGAAAATATTCAAGCATGGCCATATGTCTTAATTTTAGATGTAAAAACTAGACTCCCACCTACTAGAGGATGAGATACCTCATGTTTTTGGGTCAATAGGCCATGCCAACCATCAAAGAATGAAGGGAAGCCTTCACAAACCCCCCTATGACATTAAAAGTTGTAAAGAAGGAGCCTAAAATACTTGATACTTCACTTGGGGGAGAACATGATGATCCCATTTATCTTGATTATTCATATTCAGAAGGACTTGCCCAACTAATTTTTACATCAATCTTAGAGGCTAATAATATGGTTACCTCAATTACACCCACTCAAGACGCCTATTATATACCTAGGAAAACAACTGCCTGTTACAAAAGGAAGCCAAGGGGTCATCCCATCCATAGAGTCTTACTATTGAGGCACCATTAATAGAAGGGCCATTAGGGGAGGCAAATAGATATGAATCCACAGATGAGGACAAGGTTCTTCAAAGATCTAAGATTATGAGCCTCTTAGACACCAAGGGAAAAGCACCATTACATGGAGAACCATCATGTGGGGCAGTAAACCCTTTGGTTTATTATATTCCTATTGTGTCTTGCATTTATCCTTTCACTATTAGTTCATTTGATTATGTATCCATTAGTCCTAGTGGTCCCCCTCCCCTTTTGATACCCAAGGTAGAGGTTGTTTCCTCTTAGCCAAGTTCCTTACTAATTCTGCTTGTTCTAAAGGTAGAGGATGATTCCTCTACCCCCATTGTTCCTAATCCCCATAATATTCCACCTCCTTTAATTATATATTATGTGTCCATTCCTATTATTTCTACTATGGTTGATCCCACCACTATCCCAACACCCCCAAAGACTAAAAGGAAGTCAACCAAGAAAGTTGTATGAGCAGTGGAAAGACCTCAAATATATGTTTCATATACTCAGTTGGGTCTACTAGTGCCTCACCCTAGTTATTCTCTAGACACTACTATGGTAACAGTGAAGAAGGCTGAAAAGAAGAAGCTAGTCTATACAGTTCACCCACTACCTCAATATGGTGGAGTAAACTAGTTTAAAATAATTTTGCCTTCCCTTCCTGATCCACTACTTGAATAAGCTTTGAAGCAATCCTCAAGAGAGTTATTGGGTGAGACTAGAGTTTAAGGCAATCAACCCATAGATACAACCTAATTGGTCCTCTCATATTGGGAAATTGATATGCAAGCAAAGACTTCTTAAAGGTCTAATCTTATGATTACAGAATTGCCCACAGTGAGCTCTATATTTGAAAAATCTATAAGGAGTGTATAAAGGGTAAATAAGAGGAAATTGAAAGATGAGATTGAAAGGGAGATAATTTTAGAGTAAATACAAGAGGAATTTACCTTGTCTAAAAGAAAGAATATAAAATTAGGGTAGTCCCCCTACATTGAGGATTTCAAATACTATTTTAGAATTCACAAGGATGCACTAGTCAAGATTCATGAAGGAACAAAAATGGCCTGAAAAAAACATGAGGAAGAATTAGAACAAATATGGTAACAACAAAGAATGGTGCAAGTTACCATATAGATAGAAATAGATGTAAAAAAATGTAGCATCTAGATTATATAATGTCCTGGAGGCTATTGCTACAATAAGGGTTGAGTTAGCACCTCATATAATTAAAACTGCCAAATTGTTTAGTTCTTTAAAATAAGATGAAAATAAGTTGAAGTTATTTATTCTTTATACAACTAGTAAGGCATATGCCCACCTTAATTTGATGGCACCATTGGAGGCTACCAATGCCCTCAACTTAGTAGTCATCAAGACATAAGAAGTTAGAAAGTGGGTTGAAATAAATAAGGCTATAATGCTCAAATATGCATATCATGAGAGATTAATTTTATAGATTCTATAGGAATTAAATATATCATAAGTGAGGGACTCAATGGGTAGGTTTATTAGCAAGGTCAATTTTTATCAGCTTCTTCAATAGGATTCAACCAGCTTAAAGCAAAACTTACAAGGATTGACATTGGAACAAATAGAAGTCGAGTTGAATTTTGGAAGGAAAACGGTCACAAAGGTAGAAATATTTATGATTAAATTCAAAAATATTAAATTTGAACATGCACGACTTATGGAACAAGCCAACATGGTGCAAAAACCTACATTACTGAATATGGGCATTATTAGATACCAACATGATATTGGTAACAAGAACTTTCAAGTGTTGGAAGAAAAGAAGAAAGTTAATGCTTCAACATCTAGCTCATCATAAACTACAAATTTAACACCTCTAACAACAAGCAACACCATGCAATCACCTAATAAGCCTTAATTTAAGGCTAATTTTATATGTACTCATGTAGATAAGACTAATAATTGTAGCTATAGTTTAATTATACTTAGTAGATAAATATAAAAATTGCCTAAACTATTTGTAAGCATGCACACATTTTATTACATTGTACAAACCAACTTATTTTGATGTAGTTGTATTTAGTTGTGAGCATGCAGACATCCAATTTTGATATTAAAAATATAACTAAAGTTATAATTACATAATATAACTATGAGTTTGCATGAACTTGGAGGATGAGGTGACCCCTTACTAAGTATATACATTCATGTAATTATACATTCCAAAGGGTCAGAATTTTTATCAATACATGAATAAATCAATTTCATTGTCATACAATTGTGTCGATGTTATTTATTTCCATCTATGTGTTATTGAGGTTTTATTTTCTTGGTTGTATTAACTTAGTAATTTGAAGTGTGAAATAGATACATATAATTTTGGTTCTTATCATTGATATATGTTAATTCTAGATGTGCAAATGTTATTTAAAAGTTAATATATTTCATTGGTTTTAAGCAATTGGTTAAATCTGTGTTAATATTCTGAAGTGTGCAAGAGTTTTTTCTCTCTGGTATAGTATTATAGGTGTGTGGCATAGCTACCCTAGACACCTTTCTGGTCTAATTTGTAATCTTTTAATTAAGGATGTTCAATAAAAACTCTAAAAGGAACAACCTTTAGTTGAGACCATTAAGTTTACTATCCTATTTCCCCCAGACTGCCTAACTATGTTTTCTTTTGAGTATGCAATATATACAAATAACAAGCATTAGTCCTAGAAACACTTATAAAAAAAAGAACCAACCTATGAAGTAACTCTTTGAGACCATAGAATATTATTTTCTGCTCTACCCTTCCTTCCTTTTTAATTTTTTTTGATTTAGAAATACCCACTGATGGCCTAGGTTACAGTGAAAATAATGAATAAATTACATTATGACAAAAACTTTTTTTTACACACCAAAATTGTATTGTATTATTTCTCAAATCAATATTTACAAAGCACGTGAAAATATTTATAGGCTTTTCATGAGTGGTTATAGGTTAAAACCAACTTTTGCATGAACCAATAATTTATTTAAAATAAAGCATAAAAGTAAATTAAATATAAACTATACTAACTAAATATTAATCTAAAAAAATAAACTAACTTTAGATCATTAAATAACCCAAAAAATGCCCCCTTGATCCAAAGGGTATAAAAATATTGGAACAATAAATTGTGAGTCATCCAATTAGACTCTGCCACAACTGAAACTAGTACACTATGCATCTTGGATTGATCTACACCTCGATCATCCCCACACTATAGTAGAACATGATCATGTGTTGTCCAACTACATCAATCCTCACACAAAATCCATCCAATAAGTGACTGCCCTTTGTACTGTGTGTGACACATCTCAAACTAATGCCCAACAATCACCAACATCTCTCACAGGCCTTTGCTCAGCACTAATAATGCTAACAACACAATATTTACTCATACCGCACATCACCGATGACTGATAAAAAAACCAATATTCAATATCTTCTCCCCTATTAGGAAAGAGGTGAGAAGTCATGCAACAAATCACTAAAATGTTCCACATTAAAGATCATATTAACACTACATCTATGAAAGCAAAGTACACGAGCCAAAAATTTGTTATCCTAGCAATGAACCCATGCTCCAAGTGAATAGCAAATAGGAGAAGGGAAAATATCCTCCAACCTCTAGTTTGCTCTATTTAGCCTGTTAGATCCTTAGGGACTTGTAAACACTGAAATGTAATACCATTATCACCGATAACACAAGTGATGGGACACATCATTAAAATCTTTTTTTGATGTATACAACACATTTTTACTATTTGAGAAAAACTAGGGGTGTCAAATTCCATCGAAAATGCACTTGATTTCATTACAATGCATAGTTTATTCAAAATATGTGGAAAAAACATATTTACGTATGTCAAAATCAAAAAATATCCATGTTGATGCTCTTATAAATCCATTTCCATGAAAAATGAGTGGTCATATGAATATTTTGGACATCGTATGCAGAAGATATGACACTTTGAAAATTTTCTCCTATGTTAGGCTACATAGACCCCCCCTCAATGTTAATTCATAATATTTTACCAGTTTATGGGGATTAAAATTTTATATCAAGACATTATGAACCCCTCCTTGCTTATACTCGTTGGAAATATATTTGAGTCTAGTTTCCAAAAAAGTAACTTTTACAAAATAATATGATAGTGTGTTCAAGATATGGTAGAGATGATCACAATAAGTACATATTTTTTTGGTTTTTAGAATTAATTCAAATAACCCCTTTTTTAAAAAAAAAAAAAAATGGTACTTTTGAGAAAAAATAATATTTCCTATGAAAGTAATTTTTTAAATAAAACCTAAATCTTTTCAAGGCTTTATGTGGGTCCCATCCAAACCCTAATATTTGACAAACTATAATAAAAAACTTTGCCAAATGAAAAATAAACTTTGCTCAAACTTCCAATGCCTCCCTGGAACATTCCAATGCCAAAGCTAATTTGGGGAATTTTAATCCTCTTCTGGCACTCCAACTGAGCCATACAAATCTATACAAGACCTTTATTTTTGCATATACATATCAGTTTGAGACTTTTAAAGAGAATTTTGATAAATGAAATATGATTTTTAATGATGCAAGGCCATACTTCTACAATTTTCATCCGTACAACTCCATTTTTTAGGTTGAAAAAATTATAGAATGCATTGAGATTTGATAAATGGTTTTCAGGAACTCATATTCATTTCAATATGTAGGTAGATCAATTTCCAGATAAATGGAATCTATTTTATCCAAACACAAGGATATCCAGAATGGAAAGGCTATACAAATGCATATATGGATTGTAATTTAATTTTCCAACTTGAAAAAAAAATCCTTAGATGCCTATTGATATTGAAATTTGATCTTAAGAGACTCAAAACATACTAAAACTCAGTAAATAGATTGAATGGAGTTTGAATACATTTTTCACATTTCATAGAGACTTCCAGCTTCAACAAGGCCATACAAATGGCTTTTTAGCAGATTTTGGGGTTTGAAAAACAAATCTAGATCACTTTGTGGCTTAAAAATCCAATCTTAAATGCTTAATATGGAATTTTGATGTACTACCAGGGAGCAAGAAAAAACTTCTCCAATTATATGGCCGTACACAGGCTATTTTCTCAAAAAAAATTAGATTTTCTAATGTAAAACTATTTGAAAAATTAAAATATTTTAATAATTTTCCAAAAAATTCAACATTAGACTAAGTATGAAAAGAAATGACAAACTTTAAAAAAAGGCATACCATATACTATTCAACCAAATTCCAAAATTTGATTTCACGTGAGGCTTTTCATTCCACGTGAATCAATTTTCACTTTGCCTCTCCCGTATTCACCATGCTTCAATAAACCATGCTTTGATACCATTGATGGCCCAGGTTATAGTGAAAATAATGAATAAATTACATTATGATAAAAGCCTTTTTTTACACACCAAAATTGTATTGTATTATTTCTCGAATCAATATTTACAAAGCACGTGAAAATCTTTATAGGGTTTTCATGGTTGGTTATAGGTTAAAATGAACTTTCCTGTGAACTAAAAATTTATTTAAAATAAATCATAAAAGTAAATTAAATACAAACTATACTAACTAAATATTAATCTAACAATATAAACTAACTTTGGATCTTTAAATGACCCAACACCCACTCTAAAATAGATTCCACCCATCCATCTAATCCACTTAGGTTTTGATTTCTTTATTAAGATTCATTTCACTACAAGCAAAATTGATTAATAAATTACATGCTTTAGTTACTATTCGACCAGAAGGTTATTTAACCCATACCTGTAACTCATGTCCTAGAGTGGAGTTTTTCTCCATTGAGATCCTAAAACATTATAGGCTACCTTGTTAAACCTAGGGATATGTAAAAGATCCATATCAATAGAGACTATGTATGGAACATGAATGGATTCGAGAGAGGAGAAAGTGAGAGTGTATAAATACTAAATCAAACATTATCATTGACCTAGTGTGTGAAAATGAGTTAAATTACCACTTTTAAGAACTTACAAGGACTAGCTACTATGGATCCAAACATCAGGCTAGTGAATCCTACCTTGAAAATGCTTGCTTGGAAATTTATTTACTATCGAATAAATGTTCATAGCCATGATGGAGTTTCCTCTTATCCCACTCAAGGTCTTGCTCTACTACTAGTTGGGCATCTATAACTCTGATAAAAATTACCTGAATCACCCATAATTGAGTTTTTTATATATTGATTTTTTATTTTCCTTTTCTTGTCTTGATTTATAATTTATTTTCTTTTTATAGCATCTCAATTCTAGGATGGGTACCATTATGGAAAGTAAAAGGTAGAATTATATTTTTTCACCCTAGATCTTCGCTATAGCAGGTTCATCTAGGCAAACCTAAAAACCATTAAGATGTGATTTTTTACTTGGTTTCAAGAAATTGTCTTTATTAAACAAATGGTTTTACCCAAATTTAACCCAACATGAATAAATATAGAACACACACCATAGTCAGACCTTCAAAATTGATTTAGAAACAAAATATAACACTACAAACTACTTAAAGTACTTACACACAAGAATGTCATTCACTTCACTTACCTATAAGTTGGGTTTTTAATTCTTTTAGATAAAAGGGGAACGTATAGGAAAAATAGATGGGTTGGGATAAAAGGAGACAAGAAAAGAGGTTAGACCAATAAAGATAAGTAAGAAAAGTAGGAAAAGCAAAATAAACTAACAAAAAAGTAGGAAAGAAAACAAAAATAAGTTAGGAAAGAGAAATAGAAGGTATTTACAAGAACTTTTTAGGCTAATTCAAGCTTGGAAGTAGTGTTTGAGGAACTGTCCATTGAAAGGTAATGGGACATCCTCACCAGTTAGACACCTTAGGAAAAATTCATTCTCACTTAAGATTTTAAATATTTGGTAAGGACCCAACCATAGGGCATCAAACTTGCTATGTTATCCCTTTTTCTAATGAGCCTTATCCTAGAGAAAGACTATATCAGAGATCCTAAAAGCTCACTTTTGATCACTTGTAAAATCAATATTTGAATAACTCTTGTTATCTGCTAAAATTAAATACAGTTGCATCACATTTCTCTTCTACTTGAATCAGGTTAAGGAGGGAAGCTTCTATCTTATCATCCAATTTTAGGTAGTTCCTCATGAGTTATAATCTTGGGATTCTCAGGGTGATTGAAAAGATTAGATCTTGGCCATAAATAAGATGATATAATGACATTCCTAAGGTTGACTGAATTCTATTCCTATCAGACCACAATGCAAATTTTAACATATTATGTTAGTCCCTAGGGTTCTTTACCAAGATCTTATTAATTACATCCAATAAATTCTTTTTAGTAGATTCAAATACTATGTTACCTTACAGATAATAATTGGAAGATACTTTTAGGACTACCTAGTTTTTAGAGGCTCATTCAATGAACTAAAGAGAGGAGAAAGTAGGACCATTATAACATACAAAAGTAGCAAACATCCCAAACCTAGTGATGATTTGCTATTCTAGGAAGTTGATTACCATGTTAGTTGTGATTTTCTTGCATGCTTGAGATTCAGCCCAATAGGTGCATTAATTATTTTCCATAAGGATTAACTTGTGCCCTATAGAGGAATTAGCATTGATGGTACCAATTAAATCCAATCCCCATTTTATGAAAGGTCTAACCTTAATAACTAGTTGTAATGGCATGGTAGGGGTATGTTTTCTGTGTGGTAACTTGTTAGGTATGATAACTCTAGATGTGAACATGAGCATCCTTGATAAAATGCAAATAGTAATAGCCTACCCTAATTATTTTGATGAGTTGTATCACTCCCTAAACCATGACTAGTTCCATATTTCCTGTGGAAATCATTAAATACTCTAGCTACTTCTTATTTTTTTAGGCACTTCAGATATATGCCTTTATGATTCTTATGGTACAACACCCCTAATTTGATCATAAAGTTGTTGTTTTTCAGGTGTAAGGATTTTCTTTGAGTTGAATTTAGATGACTTATGCACTCATTATTTAGTAAATATTAGACTACATCCTAGTACCAGTCATCATATGTGATAAATTGCACTTTGTATTATTGCAAACTATCTGCGGGTCTAATTTAACCATGGCCTTGTTAAGTCCTTAACCTCTTAAAATTTTCATTGGATTGATTTCTAGGTCAAACTCTTGAAAAATGGTCATCCACTAGACCCTTCACTTACCCAACTCATTTTACATTAACACAACCTTCACTATCAGGTTAGGCACCATTGTGAATATCTTATTGTAGAGAATGTAAAGTCTGAACTTTTTAACTACTTTGATTAAGGAAAAATATTGTTTGTATATAGTTGAATACCGTAATTTAGCATTATGGAATGGAGAGCTTATGAATGAGATAGGTTTCTCATCTCTATATATTTTTTTCTATGTTAAAATGTCAGCAATCCAATGTTTTGAGGTGAACAAGTAGATGTATAAGGGCTACCTATAGTTAGGACTGATTTGCATCAGTGTATTTATGATTGATTTCTTGATCCAAGAAAAATATGCTTATGCTTCATCCATCCATTCAGTCTTCACCTTATTATTTAGCATGATATTCAATGGTTGGACTATCTATGAAAATCCTAAGATGAACTTCCTTACAAGTTAATCTTGTTGAATAATGACTTCATCTCTTTTATGCTACAAGGCAATAGAATTTTTAGGGTTTCCTCCACTTTTTTTGGGTTTATTAAAATGCCTTATACTAAGATGATTTGGATAAGTAACTTACCCTCTGTGACCCCAAACATACACTTATTTAGGTTTAGGGATATTCTATGATTTTTGGACCTTTGAAATACTACTCTCAATTCCTTGACACGATCTTCTCTATTTTTGAAAAAGATAGTTAAGTCATCCATGTATATGATAATGCACTTGCTAGTGAGATACTTGAATACAATATCCATGGCCCATTAGAAGGTGGAACATATATTTATTAGGCCAAACAACATCATTTTGTATATGAATGTACTCTAATTGGTTGTAAATATTGTCTTGATCCAATCCTCATAATTGACCACTACTTAATTATACCCTAAGTACCCATCTAGGAATGACATCATCTGCGAACCATTCACTATCTATAAGACTTCATTTAGTGAATGTGGAGGTAATTATTCTTTATGAGGCCTTATTCAAGTTGAATAAGTCTACATAGAGATTTATCTCTCCAATTTTATTTCTATCAAGTACTAAATTATCGACCCACATGAAGTGCCTGATAGGGAAGATTATCCTTGCTTGAAGTAATTTCTACACTTGTTTAAATATCAATAGTTCTAGTAATGAATTATCTAGTCTTTGAATTTGATGAAATGGTTTGACTTCTAACTTGAGAGGGATGATATGTGTGATAATAAAAGTGTTAAACACTTTTAAGTCCTTGTATCTCCACACTATAACATATTTTAAATCCTTTAAGGATTGAACAAAATCTTATTTTTTTATATACATATTATGCCTAGAAGCACGTTCTTTGATTTATTGGCATTGTATACATTGTAATATTCGTGTAGAATAACTTTATCAGGGGCTTATTTATACTTGTCACCTTGATAATACATGTCAAACAATCATTCTAATGAGAGCAAGCCCTTAGGTATACTCTTGGTTTTTAGATTGATGACCCTTTTCTTTTCCATTTTATACTCTTTATGTCATCTTCATCAATAATCTAAGAATCAAATACATATGTGTTAGTGATGAATTCAAATATATGTTGATCTTTGTTGAATACCTATAAGTTCACGATATTTTTAGGAATGAAAGGAGTAGAAACTAACTCCATTGAGAACCTTCTTAACTTGGAGTTAGCTATAGGTTCTAGTGTATTAGCAGTTTTAGTAAATGCATATGTTATTGAGCATATTCATTGATGTTAGGTTGTCATTGATGTCAAAGAGAGCATGTGATTCTAGTACATGAATGATAAAGAGGTTGTGTTTGATAGCTTGGAGAGATATGGCACATTTGTAGGTCTGTAAGGACAAATAAAAAGTTATGAAACATCTATATATGTCTTTGTGAAGCTATGGTGTGTCACTTGATCTTTTGGAATGAGAAATAGGAATCTTTTAGATTAAGAAAAGCCAAACATCATAGACCATCATGTATACATGAATGAACTAGCAAGTTTGTGCATTTATTTTTGGTACTCCAAAATTCAATTAAGGTCAAAGGATTTCATGGAGATGTGTGCTAAGAAGGTACCTTAAATATTTGGAGTCTTAAGGTGTTTTCTAGCTCAAGATATAAATCTTAAAAGTTTTTCTAGAAGACTGTGATAGTCCAGGGGCCATCAAGTTAAACTACATTGAAGTCTGAGGTTAACTAGTTAGTAGATCTAATGGTGCATGTGAAATCATAGATATTGATCCAACAGTGTGCGTAAAAGTCAATATGTCAAAGAATGAATGCACTAGTGATATAAGATTAATGGTTCATAGGAATTCATATTGCCATAAGATTGACAGTGCAAGTCAAAGTCAAAGATTCAAATGTGTAGAAGGCATATAGAGCTAGCAAGTGGCACGATGATGCATATTTATTCAAATTTATTAGGGAGCCTGAGATGAGGTCAACATGTCCGAGGTTTAACATATGCTTAGTGACTATTGAAATTTAAATATTCAAATTTATGAGGGAAAACTAATGCTTAATTTTTTTGCTATAATTTTTGATATATGTAAAATTTCATGGTGATGTAAAAATTAAAGTTGTAGAGGACTTAAATATACATCTAAATAACCTAGTTATAAGGTCTAAATGTTTGTACAAATAAAATTATGGGGCTTAAAATTTGACTATTTGTTTATTAATGGTGTTACTATGTATGAAATAATGTTTGAGCAAATTATGCTTTAGTAGAAGAATGTTTTGGCAAGAATAATCATCTGAAGATGTCATAGATATCATATGGAGTGGACACATGTAATTAAAAGTGATTTTATGTTCTTAATTTGCTTGATAAAGTGCTAAATGGGTGAATACATCTCTATGAGACCTATAAGGGCTAATGAGGCCTAATTGAAAGGCGTAGCTACTTAAATGTGACCCATAGTTGCTATGGCCAACCTATGTAGATGGTATTGAGATATGTAAGATGTCACAATGGTTAAGATAAGTATTATGACCAACCTAGATGGTGATATTCATGAAGACTATAAATAGTAGAGACCAAAGTAATGGTTTCAAGACTCGAGTGTGCATGTGTTGAGAGAGAAAAAGACATAGGAAAAGGAAAGAGATCAGAGAGAGTGTGCTCAGTGGATAGACTAAAGTAAAAAACTAATTTAGAATGAGCAAAGAAGATAATATAGATCCAAAATGGTGTTTTGGATGTGTTGCTTGTATGAGAAATTTTATGTGTGTGTGATTAGTTGAAAGAAAGGTGTTATACATTGTGTCTCTAATTAGATTGGTTAGAAATCAGAATTTTGGAGTTGTTATTTTAATAAGGTGTTGTGTGGGTGATCAACATATAGAAAAAGTGGGTGCTTGTTCACACTTAGGGGTGTGTACTCTTTGTGAAGCAGGTGCTTCACTAAAAGTTCTCATATTTGTGATAATATTATAGGACAAGTAATCCATGTGTTTTTAGGCTTGAGAGTGGGTTTTATTTTACAAGAGGGTTTTCCATGTAGATATTATGTTATGTGTGTGATCTTGATTCATCTTTATTATTCATTATTATGAACATTGTATGTGTTAGGAATGCTTATGGTCATTGATTAAGAGTTTGAAAGGATTATATTTAAATTTTGAAATATATTACATCACTAATTCACCCCTCCCCCTCTTAGTGATTGTACCTCCAAAAATTGGTATCATAATAGGAGCTTCATTACAAGTTTAGCCACTTAAAGGTGATCTAAGGTACATATGTAAAGTCAATAGATGTAGGGTTTCTCTATAAAGAAAAAACCATTGTTTAATGAATTAAATTATGATTTATAGAGTACAAGGATGAGGACATACATTATGTCCCCCCTATTTCATATTTGGTAATCTATCATGCATGGTTGCACTACACCAACTACTCCTCCAACTAGTGTTGCTAAAAAGAATTTGAGTGAAAATAATTATAAAGATATGAATGCTATAATTTTTGGTCTATCCAAAGCTATGTTCACCAAAGTAATCCATTACAATTTTGTCAAAGAAATTTGGGTCAAATTACAGACTATGTATGAAGAAGACCATAAGGTAAAATTGTCTAAGTTGTAGACCTACCGAAGGTAATTTGAAGGTCTCAAAATGAAGGAAGAAGATACTATGGAATCCTATCTTCTAAAGGTTGATGAGGTAGTAAACATGATCATAGGTTTTAGAGAGGAGATTGAAGAAGCTACCATAGTACAAAATTTATTGAGAACTCTTACACTGAAGTTTGATTCAAATGTTTCTATTGTAGAATAAATTCATGATCTCACTAACTTGAAGTTGGATGAAATGCATGACATCCTTATAGCCTATGAGATGAGAGTTGATGAAGATAAACCTCCTAAGAAAAAAGTAACCTTCAAGGTGATCAAGGAGACAAAATCTAAAAGGAAAAAGTTAATTCTTGAAGTTTTGATCTTAATGAAGATCAACTTAAAGCCATGATTGGAGGAAAACTGAATGTAGGATCAGGTAAGTATGAAGGAAAACTTCCTTTCAAATGTTTTTCATGTGGTAAAATTGGTCATTTTGCAACCAGATGTCCAAGTAGAGACAAGTATGAACACAAAGATTCTAATAAGGAATGTCATGAGGATGAACACAACTCTGAGGGTTCTAACAAGTATACAAAGTTATTAAGTAAGAAAAATGGAAAGAAGGAATCATTCAAAGGTAATAAGAGCCTTTACCAATAAGAAGATAGTAACTCATCTGCACAAGAAGTAAACACATTTGACAGTGATGATTCTTTTTATAATAAGGACATGGAGACATTGTTCATGGATATTAGTGATTATGAAGGCGAATTTTCTTTAAGAATATATTTATTTTGTGGAGATAGCTCAGAGGAAGAAGGTGAAAAAGTCACTCTTGAAGATAAACATCTAGATATTATGGAAGAAATGAAGATACTACAAGGAAAGAACATAAAATAAGATTCCTTGATCAAATCCTATGAGGAGAAAATTGGAATTTTTTAAGGAAGGCTAAGTAATGAAGTCAAGGAGCTTGATGAGATCATAAAATAACTTGAAACTTAAGTTTTTACTCTTGATGAAGAAGTAAGGAGTAAGACTGAAGAATGTATCATGTATCAATCAAAGATGGAGTCTTTACAAATGAAATTAAATCAAGCTATGAGCAAAGATACAAATGATGATTCAGATAATAAGGATGAATTGATGAATGCTCTTGAAGATATAAATATTAAGAAGAAAAATAACAAAGAGATGATGTCACAAATTAATGACTATAAATAATAATTCAGTGTGTTTGAAGCAAGAATAAATCATGAAACTAGGGAACATGAAGATACTATCAAGCATCTCAATGGTCAATTGGAAACTATGTCTACAAGACTAAAGGACAAAGAAGATGAGTAATTAAGGTCTATAACTAAAATTTAGTCATTAAAATCTGAGTTAGACAAGACATCTTGTAAGGTGAAGTCATTTATGAAGTTTGAAAAGAGCTTAAATGATCTTGACAATATTTTGAGTAGTCAAAATCATGAAAGTGATAGAAATATCATTGGATACAAATAAGAACAAAAGTATATAACTCAAGACAAGATAAAGGATGATGTGAATAAGGACAACCAAACTTTGAAGATCAATCATCAATCAAGGAATGAAGGTATTGACAAAATTAAGATAAATCATATCAGACAACCAAATGCTATGAGGTATGCACATTTCAATCAACATTATTACTCTTGCAATCAGTTTGGTCATAGGTATAAATATTGTAAAAGATTCTCTAAGAATGAATTTTCATGGAATTATGAGAAAAATAATGGCAATCATGAAGAATATCATCACTCATGACAGTCAATAGGTTCACAATAAAATAATGACATCTTTCACTACAAGTGTAAAGGGTTTGATCATATTGTAAGGTTTTGTAATATCTTCATCAGGAGATCAAATGATCAGGTACATGAACAAATTCATGAAACTCCAAGGAATCATCATATGTCTCAATCACAAGGCATGTACATTTTGAGAAATCTCATTTACTTCAAATGTCATGAGAGAGGTCACATGATAAGGTTCTACAAGAATGATCAGTATTCTACTTCAAATATTATCAATCTTAACATGAAGAGAAGGAGCCATAGTGAATGGAAGCCTAAGTAGGTAAATTAAAAATAAGATAAAAATGGATTATTTTCCATGATAACATAGGGAAAAATTTCAAGTATCAAGGAACAAGCCTTATCCACCCAAATGGAGAAGGAAATCAAGAAGGATCCTGAGATAAAAGAAAAAAATTAGGTTGAAAATTCATTCCAAGATAATCTGAAGATGAGGAAGGACTGCAAGTCAAGTAAGAGCATGGAGATATGGGAGTCTCCTAAGTTTTGGGATCTTTAGTCCCTCTATGACAAGTAGGTGTCTCTACCTATGATTCATAAGAGACATATGTCATGTGTGGAAGCAAGTGTGTGCACTCTAGGTTATGATCAAAATACAAATTAGTACAAAGGTATGTTATTTTCAATTTGTTATTTTGAAAGAAGTATTTGGCTAAGGGGTAAGCTAACTCAGTTAGATCTAGTAGCTTGAAGAAGATGTGCATAATTTAAGGGGAAACATATGTTAAGATACTTTATTCATGATATAAGTGTGAAGATGTCTGCTATAGTTTTGAATTCAAAAATATTAGTATGATGACTTGATCAAACCAAGTCATGTGTTTTGACAAGGTTTTGAATCTTGTTGCTTGAGAAAAAGAAGGATTGTGAGTCTTGTAGGTAGACAGGTCCAAGGATGAGATAATTAAAAGTTCATATTGGTGTTTTTCAAAGAACAAATGACATGATATAGAGTATGATGTTAGGGGGATTTTTTCTAAGTGCTGTGAGTAGTTCATCAGGTCTAAAGATCAAACAAGTCCAAGTTTAGATTAATGCATGACAAAGGGGGAGAAATTGTTCATATGATTGAAATTATGTAAGTATCCTAAGCATCTTAAATAGTATTTGAATGCATACATGATGTTGAGAAATGATTTTTAACATGTTGAAGAAGAGACTCTTGGTCATTAATGTCAAAGGGGGAGAAAGATCAAAATGAAATCATTGTATAAATAAAGTCATTCTGAGGGTGTTTTGCCATCAATAAAAAAGGGGGAGGTTGTTGAGCATGGTCATTGATGTTAGGTTATCATTGATGTTAAATAAATCATGTGATTATAGTACATGAATGACAAAGAGTATTTTTTATAGCTTGGAGAGATATGGCACATTTTTAGGTCTGTAAGGACAAAGAAAAAATTATGAAACATCCATAGATGTCTTGGTGAAGCTATGGTGTGTCACTTGATCATTTGGAATGAGAAATAGGCATATTTTAGATTAAGAGATTCCAAATGTCATAGACCATCATGCAAACATGAACGAACCAACAAGTTTGTGCATTTATTTTTAGTACTAAAAAATTCAATCAAGGTCAAAAGATTTCATGGAGATGTCGTCTATAGTGCTAAGAAGGTAACTTGAAGATTTGGAGTCCTAAAGTGTTTTATAGCTCAAGATATAAATCTTAAAAGTTTTTCTAGAAGATTGTGATGGTCTAGAGACTGTCAAGTTAAACTACATTGAAGTCTAAGGTTAACTAGTCAGAGGTCTAATGGTGCACATTAAATCATAGATATTGATCTAACAGTGTGCGTAAAAGTCAATATGTCAAAGAATGAATGTGATAATTATATGTGTCACATTCAAAAATCCTAGAAAAAATATCAATGGTTCATGGAAATTCACACTATCAGAAGATTGATGGTGTGAGTCAAATTTAAAGAGTCAAATGTGTAGAAGGCATGTAGAGCTGTCAATTGGCATAATTGTGGGAGCTCGAAAATTAGATCAATGGTGAGCATTATAAGATAAAGACCTAGTTAATATATAGAGATAGATGGTACATATTTATTAAAAAAATTTAGGTATCACAAGATGAGGTCAACATGTTTGAGGTTCAACATATGATCAGTGACCATTGGAATTTAAATATTCAAATTTGTGAGGGAAAACTAGTGCTCAATTTTTGTGCTATAACTTTTGATATTTGAAAAATTTCATGGTGGTGTAAAAATAAAAGTTATAGAGGACATCAAGATTCATCCATAGAACCTATTTAGAAGGTATGAATATTTATACATATAAAATTATAGATCTTTAAATTTGACTATTTATTTGTTAATGGTGTTACTGTGTATAGAATAATGTTTGAGAAAATTATGCTTTAGTAGAAGAGTGTTTTGGTAGGAACAATCACTTGAATATGTATTAGAGATCATATGGAGTGGACCCATATAATTAAAAGTGATCTTATATTCTTAATTTGCTCAATGAAGTGCTAAATTGGTGAATAGCTCTCCATGAGACCTATAAGGGATAATGAGGCCTAATTGAAAGGTGTAAATACTTAAGTGTGACCCCTAGTTTCTATGACTGACTTGTGTGGTTGGTATTGAGATATGTAAGATGTATCAATGGTTAAGACAAGTATTATGGGTGACCTAGATGGTGATATTCAATAAGACTCTATAAATAGTAGAGACCAAGGCAATGGTTTCAAGACTTGAGTGTGCATGTGTTGAGAGAGAAGAAGATGGAGGCAAAGGAAAGGGATTAGAAAGAGTGTGATAAGTGGATAGATTGAAGTAAAGAACTGATTGAGAATGAGAAAATAAGACTAGAGAGATCTAAAAGGGTGTTTTTGATGCATTTCTTGTATGAGTAATTTTGTGTGTGTGTGATGAGTTGGAAGAAAGGTGTTATACATTATGTCTCCAATCAGATTGGTTTGTAATCATAATTTTGGAGTTGTTTTGATAAGTTATTGTGTGGGTGCTCAACATCTATAAAAAGTGGGTTCTTGTTCACACTTATGTGAAGTGGGTGCTTCACTAAAAGGTCTCACATTTGTGATCATCTTATAGGATAAGTAGTCCATATGTTTGCAGGCTTGAGAGTGAGTTTTATTCCACAAAAGGGTTTCCCATGTAGATATTGTGTTATGTGTGTGATCTTAATTCATATTTTTTATTTAATTATTATGAAAATATTGTATGCTTTATGAATGCTTATGGCCATTTATTAAGAGTTTAAAAGGATTACATTTGAAGTTTGAAATATCTTGTATCACTGATTCACCCCCTCTCAGTGATTGTACCTCCAACATATATCATATAGTTTATTCTATGAGGAAATGTTTGAATTTTCAATGCATCAATGTCCTCTATCAAGTTACATACTTAGCTATGGTATATGTTTGAATTTTCAATGCATCAATGTCCTCTATCAAGTTACATACTTAGCTATGGTATCTAGATAAATGTGTCATTACAAGCATATTAGATTCTAATCTAATTGACCACTAGTTCTGAGTCACCAAGGATCTTGAGAATCTTGACTTTATTCTTTAGATTAAATTGGAGACTGTGAACTAGTGCCTCATATTTAGCTACATTATTTATGTAAATTAATTATAGGTGAAATTAAAAAAAGTAATATTTTCCCCATGGATTGATGATATCTACATTGGCACCACATCCGATCTTAGATTTAGAGCCATCAAATTTTAGTATCCAAAAATTATTTTCAGTTGTATACATTAGATTTTGATGAGTAGGTGTTGTTGCAACATTGATTTTAACAATGTCAAGTGGGCATACATCTCATTTCTTAGTTGATAGGGCCATTTTGATTAGGTCTTTAGTGAAATAAGCAGGAATCAAGATATTTATAATGGTGATATTATCATTACTAGGGTTGACAAACTCCTTGTTTTCATTTATACAACTTTATTTTAACTTGTTGATTTTTGACTCAATCACTAATAATAACAATTGAAAACCTTATTCTTCACTTGGATCAGCTGGTTTCACATTCTTGTATACTATGGTATACTAGGGAATGCATTTATTTTGCGTGCATATAGGAAATCATCCTCATCTAGTTGGTCTAACCCCTCAAATTTTTAAGTCTCTTACACAAACATGTTAATGGATAATCTATGAGAAACCTCTACCTCTTTCTCAAGTGCATAGACCCCAAGATCAGAATATTCATATAGGATTTCATTAATATTTTTATACTCCATGATCATGTGTCATATTTGGTTCACATTCAATTCTAATCTGATTGGGTATGTCATGTCATGGTAGCCATATATGAGAGATGTTGGTTTCCATGTATCCATTCAATGTTCTAGACCAATGTCTTTATAGAAGCATGCCATAAGCATCAAGTATATCCACTACTTAAATATAAATAAACTATTATACCCTAGGATCAGAGGATAGCTACATATGGATGTGATTTAACTCATCAACAACCTTAACTTCTGTTTTGTCAAATTGAACAACTTTCCTATTTGACTTTATAGATTTCAAATCCAATTTCTATAAAATTACATAAGGAATCACATTAACAGAAGCACATGAATCCACCTAAAAATTATGAAAGTTTTTACCAAAAATATAGATTATTAAGAGGAAGGGAGGATTTTTAGTTTTCTCTTTATATATTTCCACGTGAATGTCATTTGTTCTATTGAATTCTTTCCCTTCAAGGGAAGATAATTATTTTAACATGTATTTTTGGTTTATTATACAAAGTAATTCAAACATTATTATATTGGAATTAGTTTTTTTAAGTCATATACAATGTTATATCCATGTTTGACTTGTTCCACTAGTTTGTCATTTTTTGGGGGTGTATAGTTATTCTTGAGTTGATAATATGTTGTAGGTCTTGTAGTTTAAAATTGGTTATTACTCGAGTTCTCATCAGGTGGAACTTGAGTGTTTTTCAAAGGATTAAACATATTTAATGCAGTTTGGAACTTAATCAATTTATAGGTATGTACCATTTTGAGTTGTTTGAATGCATAAACCTCATCTAAGTTTCCCTTAGGCTCATTATCACTCTCACATATAAACTCATATGTTTCTAAGACTAGAGATATACCAGGGTTTCATCCACCTTGGATAGAGTTTTTGTTGTCAAGTGCATCCACTATCTCTAAGATGTCCATATAATTTTGAAAGATGTTTGAGGCTAAAGTGAACTAGGCACAATCAATCTTAGAGTGATGAGACATGTTGTGTAACCTAAACTAGGTGGGTAATGCTAAATTAGCCAAGTTCACTATGTTTGAGGCACTATTACTATTACACCATTTTTTATTGTCAAGTGGACTAGGCACTCTTCCATTATTGGGTCTCTTGTTCCATTACCTATTGGTTCTCTGCAAGTTGAAATTTATGTTGTGTGGTAGGTTATTTGTATTTTGGTTAGTGTTCTAAGGCACTTTTCTATGTAAGTTAACCATATCATTTGTCAACCTCTGAACTTATTATGATAAATTTACTAATTTAGGGTGTACTCTAGCATTTTGTTGATTTTTAGTTTATGGTAAGGTGTTGGATACTAGTGCTACAACATTTAGAAATATAGGGATAATAGGGTGTGCTTGGTTATGAGCTTTGTTAATAGGCATCTAGTTATTTATAAAGAATGGGACTGCATGTTGGTTGCTAGTGGAGGTAACATAACCATTAGTACTAGGCATGGAAGTTGTGTTATTATATGCAAGGAGAATAAGTTGTTGATTGTTTACTTATAAAAAAACATGATTAGGAGATGTGTAAGGCTGAATGCTAGGCATATAGTTCATATGTATCATATTTTAAACCCTATTTGGACTTGATTTCATGGCTCTTTGGATTGGATTCATCAATAGAGTATTATGTTGAAGAGCATGGTTGATCATAAGAATTTGATTATAAACACCTGGTTGGTCTAATGTATTTAAAGGAATAACTCCATAGCCTTGTGGAACCATCTACTTCTTAATAATTATAGCCTCGTTGTAGGTCAAAGATAAGGATAAAAGGGTTTTTGG
Source organism: Torreya grandis (assembly GCA_037957365.1). NCBI lineage: Eukaryota > Viridiplantae > Streptophyta > Pinopsida > Cupressales > Taxaceae > Torreya > Torreya grandis. The sequence goes on along the minus strand of JARHVA010001894.1, from coordinate 852,624 downwards.
GGTTCTTCTAAGGAATATGTAAATCATTGAGTCTAAAGACCTTAAGTATGTTTGTATGGTAGTCATTTCCATTTTGAATTTATAGGTCTTTCAACCTTTGATAAGTCTTGTGGAAGCATGCATTGAATACACGTGTTTTTTGGCTCCCTATGGGAAACAACATAGTGATGGTATAGGGAAACTAAAGCAATGGTCAGCCTAAAGTGATTAATAAACATGATTTCTAAATCATTCTAGGAAGTGATAGACCTATTCGGCAACCCAAGATACCAAGCCTAAGCAAATTATCCCAAGGAGTAAGTAAATAATTGACAAGCCATATCCTCATTCTGAATTTATGTTTTAATCAAGGCATCTTTGAATGCCTAAATATGTTCTTTGGCTATTTGAATCTCATTTGGTATGTAATTTGGACAAATTTTGTCAATATTATTTAGAAAGTCATGGGCAGGACTGAACTTTCAAAGAGCTTTTGCCTCGACCAATTCAAGTAGGATTAACTACCATTGGTGGGTTTTGAGGGGTAGAAAATGGGTTAATGAAAGAAACTACATCCATAGGTGAGTTACTAGCTCAGTGGATTTATTGATTTTTTGGTTTCCCTTTATTTGCTCTTGGTTTTTTATGCTCGGTGAGTTTTAAAAACTCAAAATTAGCCCCTATGAACTTTGATCTTGTGGGTATACATTTTAGCTTTCAAAATAAAAAAGTGTGGGTAATTCTCTTAAGTGTTCAAGTTTTAAATTTTCTATTAAAATTTTAGTTTAATGTTCATGGATAGGTGGTAACTCTCCTTCTAGTGCCAATTCCTATTGATGTGAGTTTTATCACATGTCAACATACTAGACAAGTCTTCCAATTAACCTCTCTTGAAAGGAGATTCATGGGAAGATCCCCAAGGTTTATATCTACTTGGTCTAGGTGCACTGATCTTTAATTAGTGGCTCATTATGACCATTTCATTTTAAGTGCCCTACTGGTATACACCTCAAACTTGATTTCAATGAGTTTTGGGTACTTTAATAATGTAAAAGATAATGTTTGTTTTGTGTTTAATTTACATGGGTTTCATTTTGGTGTTGAAATTAGATAAACAAACATTCATTATAATAATTCCCAATTAAAAATCAACACATATAATGGGTTTTATGAAATATGTTTGCACTTGATTTAGAGTTCATTCTCTTGATTTAATCATTCAACAATGCAAAAGTGACAATGGAGAAAATAAAGAAATCAAGATAGACATGTAGATAGATTGCATTCATTCAAACTCTAGATTAACAACCTAATTAAAAATAATAAAATATAAGAGAAAGGGAAATAAAATAAAATCATGTGCTATGCAAAGTAAATTTAAAGCCACCGATTAAACATACCATCCATAAACCAATCCCTTATGTGACCAACTAATCTGTAATCAATAGGAGAATGATGTGAGTGTCTAAGAAGAATAAGAGGATGGGAGGAAGAAAAATGACCACCATTCATATGCATAAGTCACCAATAAATCTCTACAATCTTCTATAAATCAAGATTTTCATGTTGATAATAATGTTTGAGTTGATTACAATTAATTACATCTAGAATCCACAAGCATAACGATAGGATAACAAGATTGAGGGAGAAATTACACTATAAAAGATAAAAAATGCATTAAAATTGAAATGGGTTGGCTCCTAATCTCTTGTGAAAGAATAAAATCCAACCCATGCTCAATATAAATGATCCAATACATAGATAATGGGGTCTTCCATGGGGAATATTTTACCTCCAAAATGCCCATCTAGTACCATTACTTCCTCAACTACCTCCATATCTTTCTCTTCCCTCTAATCCCGTCACTTTCACTATTCACAAGCCTACACAGGACCAAAAATTAAGTTAAAACATGCTTTTAAAAAAGTGAATAATAAAATAGCACATTAAAACATGAACATGTTTCAAACTAGGTACAACCAAACAAAATTGAGGGTACTATTATGTTCAAGATGGAGTCACCTTTCTGACAAATCAAATTATTTGAGTTTTTGACACTCAAGTGAGAAGTTATTATCAAAAACCACCAAGAGGTTAAAAAATAGGTCTAGAAGACCTAATTAAGATTTGCAAAGACATCTGGTCTTTTTAAAAGTAATTTTTTAAGATTTTAGCCTCCTAATTCTAATTGGGATTTAGAAGCCCAAATAAAACTAGGGGCACATTTGAGCATGTTACAAGACCTATTTGAGTCCAAATGTCTAATTAAAATGGTGTTTGCCTTAGAAGGAAAATCAAATTTGAGTTAGGGGCAAGACCAAATTGGGTCTTGGACCCCCGATTAGCTCTTTGGGGCATTTATCAGTAGTTTGGGGCTTTGAAGGCCGACAATTAGATTTGATTAGGGAGTCTAGGGGTAAAACCTTGAAGGATTGATGTTGAGGATATGAGGGAAATTTTCACAAAGGTGTTAGGAGATTCAGGGGAAGATCCCTAAAGGGATATAGAGGGGGAATAATTGCTAACCCACTCAAGACTTTCCCTTTGATTTACATAGTAATGGGCCCTTAAAATCCTTAGTGACCTAGTCAAGGTTTAGGGTCCTAATGAATACTATTATCAAATTAACACAAGGCCCAAAGACCTGATTGGGAAAATTCTCCTAAATAACACTAAAACTACACTCTCTAAACTATGCTAGACCTACTTGAGGAAATCATTCTGATTAGAAATACAAACATTGAAATGATTTCCCCTTAAACCAATTCAAACTTTGAAGTCTAATTAACATTGAGCCTTATTGAAAAAAGACCACCTAGACCTAATCAGAATTTAAAGTCTGATTAGGTCTAAAACACTTAGACAATTTCAAAATAGACCAAAATACTATGGAAAAGCCATGTTAGGTAAGAGCCTTAGGGAAAATAAACCTTAAATCCTTAATTAAGGGTTGGAAGCTCAATTAGGTCTTGGGAATTAGAAAAATAATTATCACCTAGAGCTAGACCTATCTACAGATCAAAATAACTTTTTATTTAGACCTAAAACTAGACATAAGTCGGTAAAAAACTCATCAAATGACCCAATATAAAATTTGAAAATTAATCACATAAGTTTGTTTGTCTAAACATAATAAGTTTTGAGGGGTGAGAGGGAAAGAAAATAAAATTTACCCCTTAAAGTGGCTGTAGGGAGTTGAGAGGGCAAGGAGACAAGACTGCCATATGAGTGTAAGTGCAACAAGACTCTGCTTTAGGACCAAGTGTTGATATGAAAATTTATCATTCAAACTTGGTCATTTCAATGGGATAAGTTTAAAGATCCCAAAGGGCATGGGAATTGAGATGAATTCTTAGAGTAAGCTAAGAGAGATAGTCTTCAAGTTCAAATTGGGAGGTAAAAACTCCACTTTCATGCTAAGTATAAAATACAAAGTTGACTCGCACAAATGTGTTCTTTCCAATGGTGATGGTTTTGGGTTTTAGTTTGACACAAAAACTAATATATACCACCTAATAATATTAAGAGTGTTGAGACCAAGGATCAATGAGTGCAATTAGGAGCAGATGAAAAGGCAAAAAAAGAGGTTTCCTAATTCTTAGAATAATAAGGGCATGTTGTGCAAGTAAAAACAATTCCATTGATGAGATCCTTGACCTATAGTAGCCCCTACTTATACATATCTTCCTTGACATTTTTATTTATTATTTATTCCTCTAAATCTAATCTAATTTTTATTTTATTATTTGGTTATATTTTTCATTTTGGGGCACTTGATCCCTTATTTGCTTCAACCCTATTCGAACAACCCAAGACAACTATCTTACCAAGTTTTCAATGAAAATCATTCATAGTAACTCCTTTGATCATTATCACATATTTATACATACTCTAGGTCTAATTTATACTTTCAATATCACATCTATTTACTTTTTCATGCATTCACATAGCTATGCTTTCCATCCACACTACACTACATATACATCTACATTGGGTGCATTTCACTTGCCTTCTTTCTTTCCATGTTATACTTCAACACCTTGTTGAGGGTTATTTTAATCCCCCCTCCTTACTCCATTTTAAAAACCTTGTTACTTACCTTGTTTTTAAAAAATATTTTTCAACCTTTACTTATGCATATCTTACCTCATAAATATGGAAAAAATTCAAAAAAATCATATATTCTAAAAAGTACAAAAAAAGATATATATTTGTAAAAATATAAAATAAGGACCTATAAGCATTTTATCATGTTGTTGGATTATATTTTTACATATGAAATTTATATTTATGTTCAATACTTACCATAATTCATCAAATTTTCAATACAAAATGTTGTTCACAAGGTATTTGAGTGTGAAACATGACAATTTATATAGAACCAGGAAACAATTATACATAGAAGAAGTTGTCTTGATAAAAAATTATTGTATATAGTCAATCAAGACCAAGCCACACTTAGATAGACAATAATTAATTGTACACCTATATTCCTACTATAGACTATCACTTTGTATTTCAATCTCTATTTCTAAACATAACATAATCACATGGACCTATTATGTAGTTTTTGATCATAAAATAGAATGCATATCTAGATATTAGTCAAATTTTAGGCTAATGCATTGTTTTAGATGGTTTCATTTGTATGACAACGTTTTACCTAACAAACATACTTAGTTGGGTGCATATCATAATTATATACAAACATTTTTACAGGTGGTAGCTATCTGCAACTTCTTTTCCATGTTGAGCTATAATGAAAAAAATGTCTCATTTTCATTCATAATTTACATATGTCATGATGAATATTCTATTTGATAAAAATGGACATAAATAAATATGATCCAAATATTCTAGCCTCATTTTATTTGTATGCTTGCTTCATTACATAACAGGGTTGAACTTACTTGATTTTTGAATGTGACCCTTGGACTTGTGTATGTTAAATATACACCCTCTTACTTATATGCCATCACAATGTCATGTGTGTGGATTTTTAGCCTTCTATGTTTTTGTGACATTTACATGTCCCTTTTATTCATTCATTGGGCCTTATGTATGACATTTATGAAAACTTTTTAATTATATGTGATATTTTACTTGTCCCTTGTATGTGGCCTTTGGGGATTCTTATGTGATAATTGTATGACTTTGTTTACATGTTAAATATAGGTTACTATGGTTAAATTATTCTTATCATACACTATGAAGTATCTATTACATATATCTATGTGTCATGATACATATCTTACATGTACTACTTATGTACTTTGATGCTTCATTTTTTCATAAATACTATATTTTTAATACATATTCAACACTTGCAAGTTCTTTACATGATTCATACACTAATTCAATTATATATTGAAAGTAAATAATGTAATTAAATATACAAGATCTTCATATGCTTCAATGTTACATATATAATATTCCAATACAATTCAAATATGCCAAAGGTTATTACATGCTTATATCTTTAAAAAATGCCCTCTCTTTTTCTTTTAAGGAAAGTGATTTATAGGAAATTTCCCTCATATCAAAAGGAGTGAATCATAATGTGTTTATCTTGAAGTTTTCATAAATAATACATTTTAGATTTGACATTTTATATTATGAAAAAATAAAAAAGTTCAAATCATGGGGACATTCAACTTGCTTATCCACTCCACTCTTATAACTACTTGATCACATATACACTTGTGAAAAGATAGTTATAAGATTTAAAATAATTTTTAAAATATCAAATTGACACTCTATATAGTATAGGGGGAATGTTATGTATTCATGACCAAGCTACTATTTTTCAAAAATTCATAATTCTCTTTTTACAAGTTTTTGTTTAACCCTAATTTAGATAAAGATCCTGCTTGGGTAGATAGGGTTAATAATATAAAAATGAAAATGCACAAGGGTGATAATCATATCTACAATAGGCCAATTAAATTTTAAACTCAGATATAACATATGCTAAATTTATTAAACTAATATATGATAAAAAATATAAAGTACAACTATGATATATAAATGACAAAGAAATAATGTATTTAGCTAGTTTTGATATTAACACAATTCTGGATCTAGAACAAGCAGGAAGTAGGTTAGAAGAAGATTCTAGAATAGTTTCTAAATTATAGATTGGATGATTTTGGAGTCATGAACACTAGCATCAGCCTTGGACATTAGCATTAATGCTATTATCTAAACTAGATGCAAGTGCTCTATATGAAATACTTTCTAGAAAATGATGCAAATACCTAAATGCTTTTGGGCTTATCTTTTCCTTAGCTCTAGTGCATTTAGATGCAGGTCATAGACTATCGATCATCATTAAATGACAAAAACCTAATTCTTCATATTAATAGTGACCTTGGAAAAAATGCATTAGTGGGCTCATAATGTTGAGTTAACGCTAAATACCCCTTTATCAGTGGGTGTTGCTTACATAGCCATTACTCTGAATATGGCATCATACTTATGTAGTTCTCCCCTAATGTGTTAGATTGTGTGTTCACAAAGATGCAATATGTGAAAATCAAGTACAACAGTGACCTAACTTGTAACATATAAAATTAGGCTCTTGTATTACTCCTTTAGTACTTCATACTTGTAAATGTGTAGTCCCTATGATTAATATGGAAATAGGAATAAATAGGGAAGTTTTGCTCAATTGAATGCTCTTTGGTATGAATGCTAGGTGGGAAATGAATGAGGAGTGATTATGAATATATACCATTCCCATCAGGAAATATCTGGCATTAAAACACTTAGACTTATTATTAAGATACATTTTATTTGAAAATTAGATGATGTAATGGCACTAGACACTTGTGTCAAGGTAGGACACTAGTGTTAACATAGGGGTTTATGATTGATGATTATGTCTTGGTAGTTATAAAATAAGTACATGCTCAAAACTTGCAAGGGTATAAGATAAACATAATTTAAGCATTTTGGGTAAGATATAAGGTCTGGGTCATCAACATAAGACTAGTCAAACTAAGAGATAGGCTAAGAGGCATAAGATAGATCATATGTGAGACTTCTAAAAGTGGGAAATGTCCATAATTGAGAGAAACATCTAAGGTATAATTTTACCAAGTGTAAAATATTAAGGTACTATATAACTCATAAATGTCATCTATATTTACCCCCATTTTAATCTAGTAATGAAATTGCTGGTTTAAAGGAGAAGAAATGTGTATTTGTGTGTGTATAACACACCTTGCCTTTGAATGAGCCCAACTTGAGTGCTTTACTAGTGACTAGCTTATAACCAAGAGCATGTTATAGTATATAATTAGTGTACATAGTCTAAAATTTAAATAATTAAAAATATTTAAATTTAAAGATCAAGGTTTAGGAGTACACCTATGTATCAATGCAACCACCCCTCTTATTGGCAAGCTTATTTGAAAAAATGTGTCATTTTAAAGCTCTAAAATTGAGTTTAATATATATATATATATATATATATATATATATATATATATATATATATAATCTGGAAAGTACATATATAAATATGGATAGAGAGATATTGGAAGGCACATGCCCCCAACCTTGGAAAAAAAGTGAGTTCCCACCCAGTAGTTGAGATTAGCTCAATCATGAAACCTAATCATACTTATAACTTGGTGAGCATGAGTGAAAAAAGTTAACTCATACCATATATTTGGTGAGGCTAGATGATTTAATCAAGGCCAACCTATAAACTTGGAAAGATTGAGTGATTTAATCACCTCAACCATACCAAAATCAAACCAACTACTATAGTAGATTGGCTCAATATAGTTCATAATAGTCTAATATTGTGGGTAATGATAGTCCATATAAGAATTTTTACATTTAATACTGATTTGGATTTTGTAATATTATGTGCAAATTTCATATCATATGCACCATAGATATGTCTCATGATGAAACTATGTATAACAATGGTACCAATGTATACAATTCTACCATAACGATGAATCTAAATTAAATAACTGTGTGTTTTGGCAAATTTGGGATTTTTAACAAGTATAGGTATAATGCTACCATAACATGCCTCTACTACCTATGTATAAATCTAAAAATTGAAATAAGTGCCAATGTGAAGGACATATTTCCAAAACATGACCAAAATGAATCTGGGTGTGCCAAATACTAAATAAGTGTGGAGAATATGATTCCAAAACATGCCTCCGCTAAATTTGAAAATTGTGCCAATTGTGGAGAACATGCCTCTATGATATACCCCTATGGATATTCCCTCCCTTTGAGGTGAGGGAAGATAAGAGTGGTAGTTACCTCACCTAAAAAAGGTAAGACAACTAAATAATCTATGAATAGAACCATGTATCATATAAAATGAAATTTCTAGGTAAATGTAACATTGAAGTGTATAAAACAATGTGATCACATGAAGACCTAATATGCATGATAAATATCATGGCAATGTCTAGATCTAAATAGGGCAATCTCAATAAGCAAACAAGCACACACATAAGAGAACTCAAAATCAAGTCAACATATAATGGTCTTAGGAGACTATAAATAAGGGGCATGTTCAAATGTTGTATAATCAAAGGGACATGACTTATTAAAATGTCCACAAAATCAAGAATGACATGTTTAAATGTCCATACAAGAAGCAATGACATATCAAAATAATAAAGAAATCAAGTAACATGGGCCACAAATAAAGGATCATATTCAAATACTCGAACAAGTAAGACAATAACAAGGCAAAACACTCAAGGAAGTGCATAAAGGAAAGCATAAGCAACCAACATAAACATATCATAGTAGCCCATGGATCAAATGTGTAAGCAAAAAATGTCAAGTGCATAACATTTCAAGTACCCTATGAAATATATAATCATGGATAGAGGCATGTGTAAATACATATAAGTTCAAACATGATAATGAAAGATGATCATTAAAAAATATAACATATGAGTATCAAGATCAAATAAATAGATGCCCCTAATGTCCACATGACATGAATAGAGGGAAAAACCCAACATCTCAAATAGGAATAGATCATGCATCTGTGTATGCATGTATCACACTCAAATAGAAGCATGATACACGTGTATGTATAAGTAACTTGTATTCTATCCATCAACATGGAACTAACACATATATGCCAAGGATCAAATAGAATATGTAGGTGCCAAAAATATTTTTGGATTTTTGAATGTTTTTAATTTTTCTGGTATTTTTGGAATATGTGAAGCTTTTCAACCTTAAATTGGATCTTTAACATTGTTTGCATCATGATTGGATAAGTTTAAAAGGTACATAACATGTTTCTCCTCATGATTTACATGTGTGGTAATTTATCATCTGAAATATGTATTAATTTGCCTTCATGAGAAAAAGAAATACCTTGTTGATTTGGATCAATTTTATCTTCCATTTCATATAACCAAAATTTTCCCAATGTAAATGAGTGTACCAGAGTATGGGGTAAGACCCATATTTTTTTAAGGACAAGATGGGGACCATAAGTAATAGGATCAAAAAATAAACCCAATGAATCTTTTTGTTTCCCCTTATTACATAGATCTTTAGCATGGTACCCAAGTTGTGAAAAATGTCTTTCACTACAATAGTTTTTTTATTTTGTAGTATCAATGTGGTTATGCTAAAATTAAGCACCATTCATGAATAAATTAATTGTTAAATATTGGTGGCATCAACTCTTTTTGTGTCATTCCTATTGGGGTTCTTTCATAAGCCACGAACCTTGAATTGACCCCATGTTAAGTAATATTTTAAAATTGATCATATAAAGATTATGAATACCACATTTTTGTTCATAATGTTCCTTGGGTAATTTATCTCCTTCCTTTGTGTGAGTGATAAAACTTTTGTATTTGGAGGGAGCTATGTTTAGTTCCTTTATATGATTAACTATGAAGGAAGCATATTTATTCACATCATTATATAAATAGGTAAATGACTCATATTGTTTATATAATGATCTTTCCTTTAATGGGTAAATAATCCCTTTACTAAAAATAAATTACAATTATAAAATTGAAGGTATAAATACTAGCTCATATGATGTACTTTCGAATCTAATAGTAGAATCTTTAAGGTATTCATCATCACATTGCTTGAAATTATGATAATGTGCTAATGTATTTTTTATCACATTGTGGGTATAGAAAGCCATGAAGAAAGCATCTTACAATAGTGAAAAAGTGGTTAAGGAACCTTTTGGTAGGATATAGAACTAATTTTAAGCCTCATCAAAAATGCTTATATGGAATACTTTTAGCAATAGTTTGTCATATTTTACCCATTAACCAAAATAATGTACATAGTTAATCATGTGGTTGAATGGGTCATTACGACTAAATAAGAGATGTAAATCTAGTAGTTCAAAATCTTGTGGATAAAGATGCTCAAGTATATATTGTGAAAGAGGTTGATTTTTAATTGGAATCACATTTACATTAGTATTATGGAAAACCATTTGTATTTGAAGTACAAAAACCTATTTTTGAATATCCCCAATAGTGGTCATCATAGAAATAAGATATTCCATGGGAATAGTGGTGTTTTTCATAGGTGTTATCATTGGTTCCAATCCACCACCATTTTTTAATCTAGACATATGTGTATCATCATCCTCATGGATAACAAGTGCAAGTTCATGATCACCAAATTTAGGATATTTTGGTAGTGGTATTGGATCTTTAAATTTTGATACTTTTGGTATATCATTTGAATAGCTTAGACCACTAGAATAATTTGTTTTATTCACTTTTGGTAAGGATATAACAATTGGATCTTGATGAATCTTTAGTAAAGGCACCTTTTTAGTATAGTAGTGACTTTTGGTGTAGATGTCATAGTTGATATTGGCAATAGTGCCATATTTGGAACATTAGGATCCCTTTGCACTTTAAATTTATAATGATTTCTTCCTCTTTATGGATTAATGTTACTTGGTAAAGAGGTTATGATATCTTGGTTAACCTTTCAAAAAAATTCAATATCAAATGAAGGTAGGAAAAATTCATCCCTTTTCACAAGGGGGATATTGTTTAGAAATGTTAGAATAGGAGGGTATATATCTAAGCTTCTTGAATATTATCTACCCATATATGAATCATCATCCTAAGTTAAAAATATTATCTACCCATATTTATGCTCATGTTTATACTAAGTTAAAAATATGCATCATCATCCTATCCTCCTGGAGGTGACATCAATAAATCCTTTTATATAGATGATCCCAGGCAATCAAATTGCCAAGAACCATCTACATGTCATCATCCTATTTACTTGGTAGTTTGACAGTGGCATCAATTCAGTATCATCATACCATTGAGATTCATATATGTGTCATCATCTTGTTCATCTGATAGCTTGGTGATGACATTACCATGACCTTTGTACAAAATATCTCATGAAAGTGGATCATCAAGATCTATCCACGTTTCATCATCCCACTCACCTAGAGACCCTTGATTTATGCATAGGGTACAAAGCCTAGTTATTTAGTGGAGTAGCAAGATCCTGCCACTTATCACCATCCCACTAACTCATGACCCCAAGATAAAAATATAATAGATCATACCTCAACCATCATTAAAATAGTGACATGCAAACATGTCTCCTTTGAAGACATGTAAGCAAATAACAAAGACACCAAGGTAAATTATAAAAGAGTAAAAAAGATACATTTGTCATATTAAGATGAATAAACATTTGAGAACATGTGGAAGAAGCCACATGGCATTAAAAAGTTGTGAAAGTCATTTTTATGAATTTTGAATGAAAATAATAGGTAGGAGAAAGCATTGAAAGTCATTGTAGCCATTAATTCACATGAAGAAATGAATTTTTGCATTCAATTATTAGATTTGATGCAACTAAAGCAATACATTTCAAATTTCCCAATCTAGTTTAATCACATTGCTCTCAAACATCTAAGTGCACACTATGAATTCAGAGCTCTCTTGCAATGAAGATATTTCCAATTTTTCACATAGGAAAGGATTTTCAAACCATAGATTCAATGGTATTTGTAGCTCATATTCTAGTTCCCTCTACATATTCTATTATAGGGTTGACTAAATATACTGATACAACAGCTGATTTGGTGGCCCTGAATCATGAATTCAAGCACTATTCTACTATTTGGAAGGTAGCAAGGCAACCTAGCCCTATAAAGTTGAGGATCAATTATCATCTTCATGTAGAGATACATAAATGACCTAATGTCTATCAAACATAATTGGTCTCCACAAATTAGTAGACAAGCCCAAGGTAATGCCATGCATAGACCTATTATTTGATTTATTTATAAATAGAAAAATTTCTATAAAATATTATGCTTCAGGCTAAGAAAAATGCCAATTGCATATATTAATGGAAATGCCTTTGAGAAGTATTATAAACTGTTGGTGCTTGAGATGACATATAGGTAAGATATGTTGATCTAATGGTTTCTCAACAACAATATTAGTAGCAAGTTATAGGAACGGGTTGGTAACCCAATCAACTTCATAGTCTAGGGCCCCATCTCTACCATTCCTATCACTATTTTCAAGCCAGGGTGAGAATTGTTATGGCCCTTTTAAACATAATATATAGTTTTTTGACCATTGCATACATTAATGAGATATGGGTGCCTTTTTTGGACATGATTTTGACATCCAATAAGGTCATGACAATTAAAGAGATCATCAACGCCATCTTAGTTCTCAAATTCAACAATATTGGAAGTTTTCCATATGGAAAATTTTATATGATGTCATACGTAGTGGATTATATAATTGTAATGGTCCACTCATCATTTTAGGTACCCTAAAAACCATAAATAGACTATCCTTAGAACATGATATGCAATGAATTCAACATTATCCATGTGCACAGGTTTAGGAGGAACATAAGGAAGTTGACTAAAACCTTTTACCAAATGGTTTATCAGGTAATTTATGAAAAGAGTATGCCCAAACTTTTTGATCAAATAAATAAGTATATTCATAGAATAGGTGATTATGGTTTTACCTCGAGTGAAAAGTAATCATAATTGAGGTCACAAAGACACACTCTTTATACCTATCAAGGATTGTGCCTAATAAGGTATCTGAATAAGAGGTTGGTGCCCAACTAGTATATAATACTGATACTAACTTAAGGAAATCCAAGCAAGTAGTTGTCTATCTCACCCCTCTTATTATTGGTAGAATGCAATACACAAGGTGGGAACACCAATAATTTATAGGAAAAAATAGGGCACATTATAGGTTTAAGCAGGTACCTTTTAGACATTGGGACTCTAGAGGGAATGTTAGAGGATACCTCATAAAATATGAAATAAAATCAAGGATTAACCATGGGCACCAGTCTTATGACCATGAAAACATATTTATAAATGTTTAAGATGATTTTGAAGTGGATATTAAGATGCATAGAGCAAACATGTCTATGATTGTGGTGTAGGAGATCTAATATGATCCTACTATCACCAAAGAAGATGCTAAAAGGATTGGGAAGTAGAAATGGGTTTCCAAACCTATTCATGGACCCCCCCACCCAAGCATAACCAAGAAAATAAGAGAATTTGGACCATATAGATTATCTCATGTTGTAAAGAGAGTGGATTCTTCAAACTTCCTTTGCACATGCAATTGTTGCTGCCTCCCCACAACACATAGTTGAAGAAAAAAATCCTGCAAGTCTAATTGGAATAGATAGTATATTTTATATGTTGCCTTTGCCTCTACTAATCATTACACATTAGGTAACTCTTCCTTCATTCTTGTCTTGAGTATATATTACTTGTACTTATTTGACACCACAAGAAACATTATCCTAGCCTACTTGATAGTTAGCTTCACCATCCATCATTCTTCCAGTAGTGTCTACTCTTTCCACTTCATCACCAATTACAATTTTTATTCCTTAATTTTCCACTCCACCCCTTATTTGGCTAGCCTCTAATGCTACCAAAATAATACTTACACATACAAAGAAGCCAAGACCCCACCTATTTATCCTCAAAAGGTGTAAGTGAAGGAAGAACCAACAAAAGTCCCTAAAGAGAGGGAGGATAGAAGAAGGTATATACAAAGATTAGGCCATGTCATGATCTATGACAATGAAGAGGAAGAGATAAGAATGGCCAATAAAGAAGACAAGGTCTCTGAGACAAAACCTAAAGAGTCATGGGCATTTAATGATATACCAAAATTAGATGCAGAGGATGAATGGTTATCTGAGGAAGGTGCCCAGTTAGGGGGAACAGAGTTGATATAAGGATCAAAAGAGATCAACCAAAGGGATGATAGCTTGATAGCTACTAAATTAATGTCAAATAGATATGGAGATGCAATAGGAGAGGCAGAGTCACAATTACAATCCATAATATAGGGGCCAACCCCAACTACATATCCAAGCTCTCCACCTTAGATCAAAACAATGTCAACTATAATAGCTAGTACTCTAGATATTCCTCTTTTGGTTGTAATTTATCTAAGTCCACATTATTTTTAAAATTCTTTAATTTATTCAATAACAATTGGTATGACACATTCTTTATATTCTTTAAAACAAATAACTCATCCCTAGGATATTGTTGCATTACCAATTTTTTGCACCATAACCTAGCCTTCTATTATGGATCAAATGGCCACTACTTCTATGAATTTTGAGGTCACATATACTTCTATTAGTGAATATTATTAAAATATATTAATCACCCCAATGACCTATTCATTTTTTAGTAGGACTAGTCCTCAATCCCTTGAGCCAAGAAAAGGGGTACATTCCAAAAAATTAGTGTCTAACTCTATTTTTGATACATTATCCACCCTTTCTAAGATCACCACACAAATAGACATTCCCATTGGCCAGGATCCTTAGTTAGACTCATTAATAGTATCAAATAATAAAGAAATAAAGAAAGACAAATATGTAATAGACACACCTATCCAAAAGTAGGTTAATATTTGGAGGAAGGTTGTTTCTCATTTTCCTACAACATGGACATCCTCCTCAAAGGATATGCTACCGCCATGGCCATCCCATTCAACTACTCAAGGATATCATCTATCTTAACAAGCATAACCAACTCATCAAGCACCATCTATAGGATAAACAGAACAAATAGAGCAACAAGTTATACTAAATATTCCTTCATAGATTAGGCAACTACAACATGAAGAAGAAACTAGAAGACAAGACTTGGTAATAATTGATCAACCCATAATTAAGTTCCATTTTGATAGATAGACAAGCACTTTGAGAAAATTCAAGAGGAAAATTGTGGTTGTTGAGGGATAACAAATAGAGTTGGAACAAAGAGAATATATATTTTCTCTAACTAAGAGAAGGAATGTGAATCCTTTAGACCTAATTAGGGTTAGATAAGACCCTTACAGTATTGTGGTCATAACAATAGGGGTAATCAAGGAAAATTTTAGAAGTTTTGATCAAGTAGTGTAGAGGAAACCAAAGGTAAGTACCATCCATGCCCACAAAGAGATAGTGGATAATTTATAAGGGATAGATAGGAAGTTATTTGATACCATTGGTTCAATAAGGTTTGTAAAAGCCAACTCCCAACCCAAATTGGGAGACATTCTTCAACTATTTAAAAAAATAAAAGATAATGATGGTAAATTGTGTCTTATAAGACAAGCAACATAAAATAAATCTTATGTCCACCTTAATTTAATGACATCATCTAAATTTTCTTGGGTAAAATATTATATTGTTACAAAAAGGAATAGTGTACTTGAATGGCATCAAGAGATGTGGGCTTTGGTCCAACAATTTACAAACTAGGAGAGGGAAGCTATCTTTATCCTAAATATCTTAAGAGTCATTAAATTAGGCATCCACATGGGTAATTGGTGCCTTGGCCCATTGTTGATAATCTTCTACAAGTAACATTAGATAGCTTTACAGTGGATATCGAGGGGACTATTTATTGAACTAGTGATGAGGTAATGAAACTGGTTAATTTTTAAAGAGATAAAATTATAAGGACTAAGTCACTACACATTAAGGTTAGATTTTCATTGGGTGTACACAAGAAATTAAAGGATAAGCTTCCATAGTTATTCAAAATATCTTTGCTTGATTTTAGACTATAAAGATCGACTTCCAGGTGAGTCATGCTCTTTACCTTCATATGAAAGTAGTTAAGCAAGAAACTATGGCAATATAGGTCATGTCAACCCCACCTTAGAGTACTTAGATTCCCAATTAGACATTATTTCATAATCAGACTGGGCCAACTTATGTCCTACTTCTATCAACTACTTTAGGCTCATCTCCAGTACCATCCACGTCGACTTCTACATTGGCTTATCATAGTGTAAATTCTTCTAGTGATGCCACATCAACACTTTCTAATTATATATATGTATTTACATGGTCTAGTTGATATGGAACTATTAGTTCCAAATTTATTTAGAATGTATATATATTGTATTTTTAGATGAAAAATTATATTCTAAGTGATCAATGTTGTACATGCATGCTTTGCATGAGATTAGGATATAATGTTATTTTTGGACTTGTATTTTTAGAATTCACTTGAGAGATGAGGCTTTCCCCATCCTAAGATTATTTATATGTCTTTCTTCCTATTCCAAATGGAGGATAATTTTGGTTGTTAAATATTAATAAGAAATTTTGAAGAATTTCTACAATTTTAGTCTTGATGTGCCAATCTTGATTCTTCTCCAACTAGTGGATTGTGTAAGAAGTTATATCATTTTAGTTTCTTAGTATTTTGTTTGTGTATAAGTTATATTTTATTTATATTCATTCATATTAAAATATATATGATATAAATACTTTTTTCATATAAATCATAATCCCCCTTATAGATGTGTTATTACAATCTTACAAAAATGACAACCTTTGATTTCATGTGTTTAAGTGTGTTCTATTTTGGTTCCATTTGACTTATAACCATTTTTTATTACTAGTGTGCTATAATATATTACAAAAAATACCAGTCTAAGATTTCTTGTCTAACCTTTAGTTCAAGTTTTGGTCTTGAAAGGTTTTATCTAGTGTGGTTCACAAACCTCCTTTCCTGCCCTACCTTTCCTTTCTTTTTGAGCTTATTTTAAAGTCCTACCCACATTAGGTTAGAACCATCATTAGTCCACCCATCTCAAGTATATTTAGATTCATCCATGTTCAACCCATCCATGGTAATCAATCTACCTCTCTCATCGTTATTCCACCAACAAGTTTTTTATACAACCCAATACCCTACAACTCATGCCTTGGAGTGAATCCTTTTCACTGATCCTAAAAAATTATAGGCCAACTCATAAAAATCATTGGTGTGAATCAAACCCACATAAATAGGTTTCAAATTAAATAAAATACTAATAATTATTTTTGCATAGAAAATTCCTAAGTGTGATATCTCATATTCCTCATCATCTATAGGAGCAATAGGCACAACCATAATTTTTGATGCAGAGTTAACAAGACAAGTCCACAGTCAATGGGCATAGGTGCACTGCACCTTTATCCACCTAATAAATCTTATCTATAAACATATTTTGATTCTACCTCTAATCTCTATAGATTCTTGCTTTCTCTACCTTTTCTTATCATTGGTTTTTCGTAGTCAACTGGGACAAGTCGATAGTCAATAGACTACAATGCACTATGCCACCTTTCACTTATAATAGACATGTCTAGATTATGTTTATGTTCTTTATTCTATTGTTGAGGATATAAAGTCACATATTATTCTAATTTACACTTGCATACAGTCAAAAAAGTTAAAATAAATTAGTGAGCATGCTAACTATTTTTATGTTTTAGTGTTTTTCCAAAATAAAGACTTTCCATATTTATAAATTTGTTAAAATTAGAATATTTGATTATTGTACATCTCTAGAATTCTAATATTTCCAGTTTTACACCTATATATAATCACATAAACATTAATTTTATATTTTTCAAAAAATAAGGTAAAGCATATTGGTGAAACTAAATCTTTGATTTTGAGCCTTTACTCTTTGATTTCATATTACAATTTTAAATTTTTCCCCCTAAAAACTATGTTCCAAAATTTTTAAATTGCATAGGAGTTGTCATTATAGGCTAAGCATTCTTTAGTTTTTAATTGATCCATGGCATGAGGGTTATAATGCTAATAATCAAGACATTAAATGATACTATTCATGGATTTTAAGTTTCATGTACCTCATAGTATAACAAAAACACCTAGGATTGATTTTTCATCCATAGAAAGCTTTCAACTATTTATTTTTATAGTTCACTGGTAACTAATTAGCTGCCAAAATTTACTCTTAATGTACCCTAGAGGTGAGATAGTGTGGTTATGAGAATGATGGAATCCTTTTTAATTATTTACTTCATGTTTGTATTCACTATTTATGACTAGGATCAATATATCTGAGACCCTACAAAGAAAAAACACACTTGACTAGTTTCACACTTTCTCCTTGTTATAAATATCCCAAAAGTTTCAAATCTCAATAACAATGAATTCATCTGTTTCACATATTATTAAGGTTATAGTTACATGTATTATTTTCCAAGTTTTTATTCACTGTCTATATGTATTAATCAAATCCAAATATCATAAAAAGGATCAAATCAATAATATACACTCTTAAGCCTTCCTAAATTCATATTATTATAATATCTAATCCAAACTATTACTTGTCACTACTAAGCAATAAAGGGAATGCATGACTCAGTTTTTTCCACTTTATCCAATTGTTTTTCATGACTCATATTAGTCTCTATCATTCATAAAGTTAATACCATACAAGAATATATATCTCATCTACCATAAAAAAAAGAACATGTTAAACAGGTTCCTCCACATTCTTCAAGACAAGCAAACATTATAAAGGTCATGATATCATAAATCAATTAAAAAATACTCACTCTAACATTTGAATTTTAGAATTACTCCATACAACACCAATGTATGAGGATGTTCTTTATGAAGAATTATGCAACATAATTTTACCAAGTAACATAGAACCACCTTATGTTTATTCTATTATAAACACTTTAAAATAGTAAAAAAAAATTATTTATTTCAAAAAATAATACTCACCTTCTAATCATATCATAGATCATTATCTACCATTATATAGTTTGGTTTTTAGGCACAACAAAGCTATCAAAAGAGTTCTTGTGGATAATGGATCAGAATTAATTATTTTTAATATCTATTTCTTAATTCTATTGGGTATACAAGCACAATATCTTACTTATTCAACTATTAAAATTCAAGGATTTGATGATATTATGGGAAAAGTACTCATATAAATTACATTACATATAACCATGGGTCCTTGTATGATAACCACCATTTTTCAAGTCATGCCTAATGACATCAATTATAATATTATTTTAGGGAGACCATGGATACATGATATGAACACAATTCCCTCTAATTTACATGCATGTTTAAATTTAAGTCACCAAATATACATATATACATACCATTTAGATCAAGAACTATTTAATTATTTTACATTAACTCAGCCCAAGGAATACTACATTCCTCACATGCAACCACATGTTCAACAATTAAAATCAATTGAACCACCAATTTTCTCTTATGCTCCAATGGAATAATCAAAAATAATATTCAATATGGTTTGAGGCTTAAATATTTTAAAAAAATGTGATATACATGATAAGAATTGGGAACACACAAGGCATCATTAACCCTATCCAAACATTTTGGCCAAAAAGGTACCAAAGACTTGGTTATTTTTAGGAATTAGGAAAATCAAAGAAAGAATCACCTACGTAACTCATTATCTATACAAATTTCCTCAAATCATAACTTGAGTTAGCACATTAAGTTCATAATATATCTTCATTACAACTAGTATACCCAAAAATGATAGACAATAGGCTTTACAAAAAATTTCAACATTAGATGAATTTCAAAATGATGAGTACCTCATATAATACTTGGGAACATATTAATATATTCCTTTTTTCTATCACAAGAACATATTTCCTCATTTAAAATCTATCCAAACATCCTTTAGAGAAATGGATGACACTAATGAATAAATTGGAGAGGATGGTCCACCTTCCCTAAAATACCATATATGGAATAAAAACTAACTCTAATTAAGAAGAGATAATAGAATATCATTATGTTATGTAAAAATATTCATGACCCATATTTATTTTAGCCTTATTAAATAAGGATGAAGATAAAAATCTTTACAAAGTATTACATGACTATCTATAATTATTCACATGGTCTTATAAAGATTTTCATGGAATTTCTCTTGAAATTTTAAAGCATAATATAGTACTATATATTGATGAAAATCCAATCAATCAAAAAATCAAAAATATGTACCCAAAATTAGCCTTGATAGTAAAAAATAAAACCAAACAACTTTTAAATGTAATATTCATTTGACCTATTGATTATCTTGAGTGGGTCTCTAACATAATGCTAGTTATAAAACCTAATGGAGACACTTTATATTGTACAAATTATCACAATTTAAATAAGGCATGCCCCAAAGATGATTTCCATTGCCAAACATAGACATGATAATTGACTCTACCGATGGCTATGAAATTTTATCATTTATGGATGGTTTTTTAGGATACAAACAAATCAAGACTAGCCCTAAAAATTAATAAAAAAACATCACTTATCACACCATTGGAAACATTTTTATACATTTTCATGCCATTGAGTTGTTAAAATTATGGAGCTACTTACCAGAGAGATATGACACACATCTTATACAACTACATACACAAGATTTTCAAAGATTATCTAGATGACTTACATACAAAATCAAAACATCGACAAGATCATGCTCTAAATATATGACCAATATTTGAAAGACAACAAAAATTCATTTTTTTATTAAATCTAAAAAGTGTGTGTTTAGAGCTACATTAGGAAAGTTACTTGGCTATATCATATCTCAAAGAGGCATCAAAGTAGATCTAAAAAAGATCAAACCCATCATCCACATGCATCCCAAAATAATATTTAAGCAATTATGGTCCCACTAAGAAAATATGTAAGTAATCAAATGGTTTGTTTCTCAGTTAGCTAATAAAACACAATCTTTCACATGCATATTCAATAAAGATACAAAATTCAAATTGGATTCAGGACACCAAAAGAGTTTTGACACAAGGAAATAATATCTACTCAATCTTCCCATACTCATTCCACCAATACTATATATACCTATACTACTATACATCTTAGCTACAAAACATGTCTTGGGAACTTTAATCAAATAATATGATGATGATCTAAAAGAGCATGCCATTCATTATATTAGTCATATGTTAATGGATTACAAGAAAATTTATAATGCAATGGAATAATTATGCTTAGTTCTTATGTTCGTGGCACAAAAATTACACCATTACATGCTTAATGATTAGACACAAGTTATTATAAAGGTGGACCCACTCAATTTCTTCATGTCCAAGTCACATTTATTAGGATGCATTACCAAATGGGTAATGTTACTCATGAATTTATTTAAATTTTGTATCTCAAAAATTAATAAAATGAAAAATTATTATAGATCACCTAAAAAATTCTCCATTTTTGGATACATCACCAATTAATAACTATTTCCTTAATAACTTTACCACATCTCACATTGATAATGATACATGGATCATGTACTTCGATGGGTCAAAATTTCCACTAGTGTAGGAGTAGGGATAGTTTTATTACTCCTCAAGTTCAAACTATTTCCATTTTCCTTTCACTTGGGATTTGCATGTATAAAAAATATATCAAAACTCTAATATTGGTTTATCTACTAATAAAACACTAGAAATAAAGGCTCTAAAATCATATAGAGATTCACAATTAGTAATTAATGAAGTATCATATATGTATGGAGAATTTAATCCCATATAAAGAAATGGTACAATGTCTAATGAGGTACTTAAACATATTTTTATATAAAACATGCCTTCTAAAGATAACATACATGTTTATGCAATGGTCAGTGCAACTTCAATGATCCCTATTAACATCAATGATGAGTAGGAATGTTCTACTATTCATCAACTAAGGCATCCATCAGTTATTATAGCACCTTTAAATACTCCTGAATCTATTGTAGCCACTCACAACATAGTAAATTATAAATGGTATAATGATATATATGGTTTATTATATTGGGATGTTATACCATAAAATTATACGTGTAAGGACAAACTTAAGTTATGGTTTAAGGCAATGTCTTATGTTCTAATTGAGGGATAATTATTAAAAATATCATTTTATGGGTAGCTATTTCAATGTTTGAATCATGAAGAATCTAAAATCGCCATACTAAAAATACATGATTTAAAATGTGAAAGTCATTTTAGTGTTAAATCCATGTCTCACAAATTATTACAGCATGGCTACTATTAACCTACAATGAAATAGGAATGTCACAAACATGTAAAACTTTATCCATAATGTCAAAATCATAGTAACTTGAATCATGCTTCATCATACGAATTGTAACCTATCATTTCACCTTGGAAATTTTCCTTCTGGGGGTTTGATTTGATTAAAAATATAAATCTAGAATCGTTAGATGGTCACAAGTTCATTAGTAATACCATATAATAATCTACAAAATGGGTTGAAGCCATACCTTTACAATCTACTATGGGTGAGGATATATGTACCTTCTTAATAACACATATCATTTAATAGTTATGACTACCATTAGCCATTGTTATAAATAATGGATCATCTTTAAAAAATAAAACAAGTGTTTCTATGCTAAATTGAAAATTTTCTATACTTTCCCCACCCCATATTACCCACAAGGAAATGGGCAAGTAGAAGCAATAAATAAGACATTAGTATAAATCTTAAGCAAAAACCATTCCAAGACACAATGCAGACTAACACAATAAGATTATCTATGCACTATGCATAATTTCACAAGCATGCATACACCAACAAAAACTACTTCATTTTCTCTTGTTTATGACATAGAAGCATTATTATCATTAGATTTGGAAATTCCTTCTTTACAGGTCTCTCTAAAATATATCATCAATGATAATGGGTATCAGTAAAAATGATTACATGAATTATAATGCTTAATGAAAAATGTATTCAAGCTATTGAACAGCTTGAAATATATCAAGATGACATCAAACGAGCATATGATAAAAAGATTCATAATTTTGAATTTCAGATTGGGGATCTTGTACTAAAGGAAAATAAGAAGAATAATAATGTCAATAAAGAAAATATAGGAAAGTCAAGATTAAATTAGTTGGACCCATGTGTGGTTACTAAATAAATAGGTATATGACCTTATCATCTAACTACACTTGAATGGGAACCTATGAATAAACCTATAAACATTATGCACTTCCATCAATATTATACATAAAAAATCAAATATTTAAAAAATCCAAAAAAACATATATATCAAAAAAATATATAATGCAAAAATACAAAAACTTTCAAAATATTTTCAAAAAAAAAAAAATAGGACTTGAGTATGACATGAGATGCTAGTTACTTCTTTATATAAGTTATTTATCATATATGTTGGGCGATAACAAATTATTCTCTATATACACATGCATTTTATGATATATTTGAGTGTGATGTAGGAAAAACATTGTGTTTACATTCTTAGATGTTGGACTCCCTTCTACCCAGTGGTCATGCCTATGTTGGGGGAATCTAAATCTATAGGCATATTTTACATTTTTATATTAGATATATTACTTTGATAACAACATGACATTGATACATATGAATATAATAGACTAGTTTTCACTTGTTTTGTGCTCCGTCAATGTTGTTTACTTTCTTGCATAATAGGCAAAAAATTGCTTTCTTATTGTGTGATGTCTTTGGCCCTTGTGTGAAAATTTATTGAGCATCTCTATGAGATCATTTTTATGCATGTGCTACATTTGAAAAATTTCATTGTTTGTGGTCTTTAGCCTTATGTGTTTAGTATTTACTTATGTGATATTTGAACATGTCCCTTATATGCGGCCCTTGGCCTTGTTGTATGACAATGCATGACATTGTTGTGTGTTTTACTTGTTTTTTTTAGCTTGATTAGTAGTTTAATGATGCATATAATGAACCTTTACTATGGTTACATTATTTCATACCTCAATGCTATATCTATCTTGACATGAAACTATCTACCTCAAATTAAATATGTTACATACATGCTTAAAATTATAATTTCAATTCTATGACGGTGTACTCTCCAATATGTTGAAATTATACAATATGATCATATCCTTATCACATAATACAATAAAATATTCTTTTGATATCAGTGAATTACAGGTAACATCCCTCATCTCAAAGGGTGACATCACAATAGGCTTGTATTAGAGATCAAAATTTGCATGATCATATTTGGGACAAAATACAATTTCAAATATAAAAGTTATAGGTTTCACAATTATTGAATATAGATTTTCAAACACTCAAATTAATGCACAATTAGATTTTATAATATAATGCAAGTTTTCAAATATTCAAAGTGATTCATAAATCAACCATATGACAAATATTAACACATCAATAAAATTTTTGGGGGCATATGACATGCATATGCACTCACTTCTCAAAGATGTAAAGTACATAATTTTACACACTTGAATACATACATAAGCACACATGTAAAACAATTACAAGATCAAAGTTATAAGATATAAATACATTGACAATTAAGCATGTAGATGTATAACACTTTATGTCAATGGCACATATTCATAGGGGGTATGTTTCTCATTCATGCTTAAACTTATTAAAATAAAATAAAATTCAAAGTTTCAAAATGGAAAAATTCAAAAATTAAAAGTTTAGAATGGAAAAATTGAATACTTTTCAAAGTTTCAAATTTCAAATTTCAAAAGTACACTATTCATTTCAAAGTAAATTCTATGAGCAATGTAGTCATAAAGGGGGCATGAATATTCTTCATTATATTTTTATCAAGCAAAATATGTATGGGTGATGTGTGTTTGAGTCTTGTGACACTCAATAGCCTTGGCATCACTTTTAGTGAACCCAACATGGTTCTAACTTATTATATTAGTACATTGGTTAATGTTCCCTATTTCAAGAGAGTTGTAATAATGCATCTTTCCAACTCAAGAGCTTGATTATTTATTCAAATTGGGTCTTGAACATTCTCAATTTTATATTGGTTCAAATTCTCCAAGTGATTCAACAAGAGGCCATGGTTTTTCATTGTCAATTACAGGTTATATGGAAAATTAGGTTCACCTATGTAGATGTATACTCCTTCCTTCATCTATTTTCAATTATTCAATTTTCAAAGTTAACCTTTTTCAAATTATAAATGAATAATATGACTACTTCATGAGCTATTGTAGGGCTTTCTGAATCTAAGTGATCTACACAATTGACATATGCACTTAAATAAAAAGTATGTTTTACACACTCAAGTTCAAAATCCTTTACACTAGTAATTTCAAGATGTAGACACATAAATTTGGTCAAAGGTATTTGACAATACTAATTCTTGACACATTCCAAACCACATGAATTACACAAAAATGCATGACTCTTATTCATTATTCCTCTAATCCATTTTTCTATTTGTTGTTGGAAATAAAATTACTAAGAGGGGGGTGGGGGGGTGAATCATTCTTCAAAAAATTTACAAAATTACTTTTTCATTCATAAACTATCAAAACAATAGAGTGAACTAGCAACACATTAAAAGCCATGAGCATGAAACAAAATCATAACATATAGAAAACATATTTGAGTGGGAAACCCTCAAGAGGAAGAAAACCCACATATGATGTAAATGTAATATAGTCCTATAAGACAAACATCAAGATTTATTGAGCACCAAATTCACTTGGAGCACCAACCCCAACTAGGTAAGTACCAGCTTAGCTAGGCTTTAGCAAGCACCCACTTACAAGGAGGCATCAACCCCCTAGATGACTCAGTACCAACTCAATCACCTTAAACCCTTGATTACCTTAAGAACTCTTTATTTCTCATACAACAAATGCTGATATCCTTCTTTAGCTCTTCACATACTTCTATTTTTCTCAAACTAGTCTCTGGCCTTCATTGCTCAATTATCCCACTTCTTGACTTGGCTAGGTCATATGACCTTGATGATCATCTACAGTACCCATATCATATCTTCATGATGATTTATCTACACCAATTGATGGTATACAAGACCTCCTTCAGCTCTTCAAAGTTCTATCTTAATTGCTTCAACTCTGTCTATCTCTAACTTGACTATTAGGCCTTGTTCTTATACAAGGTTCTTGCTCATACACTCCTTGGTCAGCCATACAAACTTGCACATTTATATTTCCCAAAAAATAATCATTCAGACATGTCAAAAACATGAATAAAAAATTACAAAAGGTTAGTCATATTATATAGGACCAAAACACCCTTTAGGCCTTAATGAGACCTAATTCAATTAGGCATTCATTAGCAAATTTTACCTTTGAACACCTTGGAATAATCTCAGACTACTTACACATTAGTAACATATCATATTTCACTTAAATAGACCCATAACACTCTCATCTTATGTCCATGACACCTTTTACCTGCAACCACCACTTGAAGCATGTCATAAGCACTACAATATAGTCAATGCATTTATATGATATTATGAGGTCATTATACCATCTTTAGATAGATAGATAATATAGTCATATGGTAATATTGGTTTTACAGACCAATCTCACAACCACACACCTTCATTGTCTTATTTGCACTAGACATGTCAACTTATGAGCAACATTTTCATCATATCCAATGACCTCCAAAATAACTATCCATCATGAACATGTAATATAGGTCTTGAAAAATATTTCTATGCACTTGGATTCATCCCTAATCCATGATAACATATCCCTAATCAACTTCTCACTTTTGCCTAGTTTTCTCATTATCTGTATCATTAGGTATGTTAGCAACTACTCAACTTGGATGATCAGTTTAGTAGCCTTGAGGGATAGAATATACCTAGAAACTAACATGGTCATCAAATATAAGTCTCAAGTTTCAACCTTCATCAATTTGGTAATGTCGACTTGGTCAACTCTGACTACTACATCATATCTTCAAGAAATAAGGCCTTTCTTGTAGGCTCCACTCACTCTCCTAACAAACCAATCACACTTGGAGGTGCATAATATATTTGGATACATGATCTAATAACTTAAATATTCATACCAAACCATTATAAGCACTTTAGAACAAGATATTTCACATTCGGGTCATTGTTAGGGTTTTAGAGAGGGTTAACATTATTTTTAGTGTTAATGATTATTCATAAAGGATTACCCCTCATTTCCAAAAATAATGCCTAGATATCTTATCTAGGACCCTTCCCTATATCTTATTAATATCTCAAGTTCCCATTCATAGGTTACACATGTTAATTAACACTTTAAAGTTCTTCTTGGGTTAAGAACCTTCATTATGTGCGCATGAGAGACCTTAAAGTACTTTTATTGCCTTTTATTGAAAATTTTGATCTCAAACTTGGTCAAAAAACCTATTAAAATCTACCACACCACTGACAATTCTCACATGCTCATTCTTATCTTTAAATTTTAATCTCATACCTCATTAGCCATCATCTCTTTCTTTGCTCTCTAGGCCTTTATGTTAGGCCTTGAAGCTAACCTTCTAGTCATTGTCCAAGCTGTCAACACCTTATATAAATGTCATAAAACTAATTAACATGCTCAATTAATGCCATAAATTCTTCATATGTGTTGACAATACCACATGACACCTCATTAGGTTAGGCAGGGTCTAGAACTAGTCTAGTTACATGTTAGGTCTGTAGGTCCTACCCTTGTAGGCTCACTCTAATATTCTCATGAGTGATCTAATGCCTCATATTCGTGCTCAAAAAACCTCATACATCCCCTTGTGACTTGGTACATCGATATCACTAGGCCACCAAGATCATACTTTCTCATAAGGTCTCTTCATGCAATGACCAATGTCATAACAAGGATTCTCAAGCACTTGAAGCTTGACAACTAACCTTGAAACACTCCTTGATACTTATATGCCTTGCTCACATTCCTTTCATACTCATTATGCAATATCATACTTCTATACATACCTCTTTATGATATCCAACAAGAACATTCTTCAATGACCTCATGAACACCTTTCTTGAGAGCCTTTGACATCAATGACAACATCAATTCCAAACATTAATCAATAATAATAATGATCAATAATATATGCCTTTGTCATTTATGGAAAAACATATTGTATTTAGATCATTCTTATATTCTTATTCTATTCTTTTTTTGTCTTTGACATAAATGACAAAGTGATGTCTGCAATTCCTTGGATCACACTCCTTGTAACCAAAATACTCAACACACAGGGTTTATGAGATTATGAGACATAACACAAACATGTTCCCCCTATCTCCATGCATACCTTCTTAGAACAACTCACATGTTCTTGGAGATAATGAGCATGATTATCTCCCCCTAAGTGATTGATTTTTTCAATGATTGCTAGGGGCAAGAATTACTCTCAATTCCTATCTTAGATGTTCAAAAGTTACCTTTAGAAGTGGTTTGGTCAAGATGTCTACAATTTGATCCTATGTAGAAACATATTCAAATTTGACACTTTGTTCACTTAATTTCTCTCTTAGAAAATTATACCTGATGGGAATGTGTTAGGTCTTTGAGTGCATGCCAAAGTTCTTTGAGATGCTTATAGCACTTGTATTGTCATAATAGATAGGGATAGGACCATCATACTCCACCTTATAGTATTTTAGGGACTATCTCATTCATAAGGCCTGAGTGAAAAATGAAGCTATTGTAATTTACTCAACCTCATAAGTGGACAAAGCTACTAATGGTTACTTTTTTCTCATCCATTAAACTAGGCACCCACCTAGGAAGAAGGATCCTCCACTAGTACTCTTCCTATCATATATACTTCTTGCCCAATCTGCATCTTTGTAAGCTATCAAAATAAACTACTTACTTCTTAGATACCATACTCCATAGTCCCCTTTGGATACCTAAGTATCCTTTTAACTACTTGCAGATGATTCTCCTTTGAATCTTCTTGAAACCTTCCCACAAGACCTACTGCTTGCATGATGTTAGGTCTAAAGGTAGTGGTGTATAATAAACTTCCAATCATTGACCTATATTACATCTAATTTACCTTTAAAGACTCATCTTCCTTACTCAACTTACATCATGTGATCATGGGTGTAAAAAATGCCTTGTAATACTCTATCACAAACTTCTTCGACATCTCTCTTATGCACTTGGCTTGTGAGATGAATATACCTTTTTCAGATTGAGTGATTTGTAACCCAAGAAAGAATGATAGTTCTCCTAGCATGTACATCTCAAACTCTTTCTTAATCACCTCTGCAAAGGCCTTTATTATGTTCTCATTGTTTCCACCAAATATGATGTCATCCACATAGATAACTACTATCAACTGATGGTCATCTTCTATCTTGATGTATAGATTATTATCTATAACTCCTCTTTTGAGTGTTTGATCCAATAAATACTTGTCCAACCTAGCATACCAAGATCTAGGAGCTTGATTTAGACCATAAAGAGCCTTTTTCAATCTATAAACGTAGTCTTTGTCATTTAATAATGAGAACCCTTTAGGTTGCTCAATATACACTTCCTCTTCTAGATTCCCATTGAAAAATGTAGATTTAACATCCATTGGGTATACCTTGAATCCTTTGAATCTTGAATAATCTAGAAACAATCTGATGGCCTCCAATATTAATACAAGTGAAAATGTCTCCTCAAAGTCGACTCCTTTAACTTGTGCATATCCATTGCATACCAATATATCCTTATTCTTAGTGAATTCTCCATATTCATTCAACTTATTTCTAAACACCCATTTTGTGCCAATGACATTCTTGTCTTTAGGCCTAGAAACTAGTTCCCAAGTCTCATTCTTCTCTATTTGGTCTAACTCCTCATTCATAACACCTATCCAAAATTTATCTTTGATTGCTTTTATTAGACACTTAGGTTTAATCTTGGATAATAGAACAACATTCTCTTGATATAGACTACTTACTAGTAGTCTCCTTTTTTACATACATGCATTCTTTTTGCCAATGATTTGAGATTCAGAGTGATTTCTTTGAATTTGCCTTAAGGGTCCTTTTGAGTCTTGTCTCTCTTCAACTTCTTCTTCTTCCGAATCAACCTCTATAGTCTCCTCTTATTCTTGAAGTCTTGATTTTCTAAAGTGTTTTTTGACTATGAGTGAGATTTCCTTATTTCATCAATCTTCACATTGGTGATTTTCACTATCTTTTGTAGTCTCTTATTATAACATCTATAGGCTGAGATCATTGATGAGTAACCTAAAAATATGCCTTCATTAGATCTAGAATCAAATTTACCCAAGTCTTCATCATCTCTTTTGATGAAAAATTTGATCCCAAACACTATAATGTGTTCTACATTGGTAGGTTTGCCCTTCCATATTTCATAAGGAATATTGTTCCCATTACTCCTTATCTGTCCTTTATTCAAAATTATAGATAGTAGTGCTTATTGACTCTCTCAAATACTCATCAAATAATATAGACTCATTTATCATAGTTCTATCCATCTTTTTAACTATCCTATTCTTTATTTCCACCATCCCATTCTATTGAGGTGTCCTAGCTACTAATAATTATCTCCTTTTTTCATGAACCTCACAAAAGTCATCAAACTCATTAGACCAAAACTCTCCTCCTCTATTAGATCTTAGGCACTTTATCCTCCCATTATTCTCATTCTCAACAAGATCCTTTAATGCCTTGAACTTATCAAGAGCTTCTAATTTTTATTTCAAGAATGTAACATAAGTCGTTCTTGTGTAATCATCTATGAGTAACATGAATTAGTTATCTCCTTGAATGCTTTGAATTCTCGCAGACCCATAGAGATCAATATGTATTAGCTCCAAGGGTTTTATAGTAAAGTAATCCTTGGATTTGAACCTTCTTCTAGTTTGTTTACCATGTTGACAAGCCTTGTAAAGTATGTTGCTCATGCTCAGACTTATTAGTGTTAATCTTGACCAGGTTGTCAAATTTTAGGTGACCTAACCTTATGTGCCATATCCAAATTTCATTTATATTTCTCATAAATCACCTCTCCTTCTTGATCTCATTCAATATATATAGGTTGTTTTTAGTCCTCTTGGCATTGGCAATTATCCTACCTGATTTGACTCTCCTTATTGCACACCCTTTGTCATGAAAGGTTAGTGTGTATCCTTGATTTCACATTTTACTACCACTAAGAAAATTATGTTTCAAACCTTCCACATACAACACATTTTGTGTCTTGGTCTTTCCACTATCCATGCTCAAGACACCCTTGCCAACTATATTGGTAATTATGTTATCTCCAAACCTCATTATTCCTACAACATTTTCTTTAAAGAGATGAACTTGTTTTTGTCTCATATAATGTGGCTTAATCAACCACTATATATATACCATTTCAAACCTTCATCTTAAATGTGAAAGGCAGTCTAAGATAGCATAGAGTCCTCTTTGGTCTTATGTTCCTCCTTGTTAAATAGTCCATCTTGCATTTTGAGCTCAATCTAATCCATCCTAGATTATTTTGGATTCCATAAAAATGTTTAATCCTTCTTATGCATTCTAAGAGCTTCATATGTCATGTTGAATCTTTTGGAACTTCTAACTCTTTTGGATCATAATCTTGTAATGTGTCCTATATATTACTGATGTAGTAAATAATATTTTTGTACTTAACATGATTCCATGATGACTTATCCTTTATTACATTGGGATGAATGATTGTTATTTTAAGTTTGGTAGTCTTGAATAATTATAACTTCTCACTCTCTCTCAGACTTTCTCATTTTGTCTATGAATTGCTCATGCTCAGCCTTCAAGGAATCTAGCTTTTTCTTCAACTGGTTATACTTAACTACCTTTGACTTACACCTTGAGTTGACCTATTCTAACTGACTCTTGATATCCTTGGAATTCATATCTTGATGTTTCAAATAGTTAAGTGAAATTATGATATCAAATTCAAGGTATACTTCATCCTTTCCTTCTTCATTGTCAAGTAGACTTCTCCTCGGTTGATCACAAGACATTATTGTGCTTCTTAGGATCACCTTTAGTTGTTACAATTGCCTCAAAGGAAATTTTTTTGATACCAATTATTAGAATAATAATGACTAATGGGCGGGGGTGTATCAGTCTTCAAAAAAAATTCAACTTTACTTTATCATTCATTAACTATCCAACTAATAGAGTGAACTATCAACACATTAAGAGCCATGAACATGAAACAAAAGCATAACACATAGAACACATATTTGAGTGGGAAACCCTAAAGGAAAATTAAAAAAATTGATGATGAAAATGGACTAAAATCCTATAATACAAAATTTAATATTTAGTGAAGCACTAACTTCACTTGGAGCACCAACCCAAACTAGTTAAGCATTAACTTAGCTAGGGTTTAACAAGCACCCACTTGCAAAGAGGCACCAACCCCATAGATGATTCAACACCAAATAGGTTACCTAAAAACCTTAATCACTTTAAAAACTCTTTATTTATCATATAATAGATTATGATCACCTTCTTCATGTCTTCACACACTCCTATTTTTCTCAAACTGGTCTCTAGCCTTCTTTGCTTAATTAGCCCTCTTCTTGACTTGATTAGGTCATATAACCTTGATGATCATTTAAAATACCAATATTATATCTTCATGATCATTTATCTACACCATCCTCATGGTTTATAAGGCCTCATTTATCTCTTCAATGTTTTATTGTATTGGCTTCAACTCTCTCTATCTCTCACTTGACTATTAGGCCTTATTCTTATATTAGGTTCTTGCTCATACACTTCTTGGTCATCCATACACAATTTCACATTTATATTTACAAAAAAATAGGCCTTAGTACATTAAAAACACATGAATCAAACATTAAAAAATGTTGGTCATAGTATATATGACCAAAACCCCTTTTAGGCCTTAAGGAGACCTAATTCATTTAGGCCTTCATTAGCACATGTTACCTTTTAAACAACTTGGAACACTCTTAGACAAATTAAATGGAAATAAAATATAATATTTTAATTAAATATACCCATAAAAATATCATATTATTTCCATGATGCCTTTTATCTCCAACCACCCCTTGAAGCATGTCATAAGCACTGTTCATAATTACGCATGTGCATATCTAGAAAATTTATTTTGAACAACTGAACCAAAAAAAAATATTGTAAAACAACCATGGAAACAAATAATATTTACATAACCTTAAATAAACTTAACCATGTTCATCAGACCTAATTACATAAGGAAAAATGGCTCAAACCCTCTTCTACAAGCGACTCATTTAGAACTACCAATTACGCTCAAAACATAGTCATGGAAACAAAGACCTAAAACACCTGTAGAACCACTTTAAAAGAATTTAAATGCATTTGGATGATCCTATGAGGTAATTATGAAATATTAAAATATATGGATGATATATTCATATGGATTTATTTCTCTTGCAGACCAATCTCATAACCTCACACCTTCATTATCTTATCTGCACTAGACAGATCAACTTATGAGCAACATTTTCATAATATACATTGACCTCAAAAACAACTATCCAAAATTAAAATGTAATAATTATTTTACAAAAATTTCCATTTAATTTTATTTATCCATAATCCATGATAACACATCCCTAATTAACTTCTCACTTTTGCCTAGTTTTCTCACTGTTTGCACCATTAGGTCTATTAGTGACTGGTCAACTTGGATGACCAGTTTAGTACCCTTTATTGATATAATATAATAAAAAACCACCATGGTCATAAAATTAAAGTCTCAAAATTCAATCTTCATTAATTTTTAAATGTTGACTTGGTCAATTGTAACTGCTACATCAAATCCCTGAGAAATAAGGCCTTTCTTGTAGGGTTCACTCACTCTCCTAACAAACCAATCACACTTGTAGGTGCCTAAGAGAGTTTTATACATGATAAAATAACTTATATATCCATTAAAAACCATTTTGATCACTTTATAATAATATATTTCACATTCAAGTCATTATTAAGGTTTTAGAGAGGGTTAACATTATTTCTAGTGTTGACAATTGTTCACAAAGGATGCCCCTAATTTTTAAAATTAATTCCTAGATATCAAAGATAGGACCCTTACCCATATCTTATTAATATATAAATTTATCATTCATAGGTTACATGTGCCAATGAACACTTGAAATCTCTTTTTGGGTTGAGAACCCTTCATTCTATGCATATAAAAGACCTCAAAACACTTTTTCTTACCTTTTTTGCAAATTTTGACCTCAAACTTAGTCAAAAAACTTGGTAAAAACTAAAACACCACTAAAAATTCTCACATGCTTATTATTATCTTGAAATATTAATCTCATACCTCATTTGTCCACCATCTCTCTCTTTGCTCTCTAGGCCATGACCTATAAGTTACATTAGGCCTTGAAGTTGACCTTCTAGCCACTGTCAAAGTTGTCAACACCTTATATACATGTCATAAAACTTCTTACCATGATCAATTACTTCCATAAATTATTTAAATGTCTTTAAAATACCTCATGACACCTCATTAGGTTAGGTAGGGTCTAGAACTAGTCTAGTTGCATGTTAGGTCTATAGGTCCTACCCCTATAAGTTCACTCTAAGATTTTCATGAGTGCTCCAATACCTCATATGCATGATAAAACAACCTCATACAACCCCTTATGCCTTTTTTTATCTATCTCATTAGGCCACCAAGCTCATACCTTCTCCCAAGGTCTCTTCATGCAATGACCAGTGTTATGACTAGGCTTCTCAAGCACTTGAAGCTTGACATTTGACCTTAAAACACTCCTTGATGCTTTTATACCTTTCTCACATACCTTTAATAACCTTAGGAAATGCCATAATTATTTACATACCTCTTTGTTCTATCAAAAAATAACATTATTCAATAACCTCATGAACACCTTTCTTAAGAACGTTTGACATTAATGATAACATCAATGCCAAAACTCAATCAACAGGAACAATGCTCAACATTTGTGGGCTAGAACATTTTATTTGTCATTACTAAAATATAAAATTTTCAATTTCAAATTCTAAATTTTTATAAGATCACCTTTATAATGTCTCTAATAGAGGACACATGTCCTTGATCCTCTTAGATAGTCCATTTTAAGCAGACTAGAGTGTAGTGTGCCCCTATATACTTAGGCCAAATATGTCCTGCACCAAATAATTGATAATTTTTTAATTTTAAATCAATATTTTGGGTCTTCATACATGTTTCATAAGGTCATCTAAATTAAATTGTCAAAAGGTTCACCTATAAGTACATGTCAAGAGTCACTCAGTAATCCACTTGTTATTCGCTTGGTTAAAGCTTATATAATTTTGAATATTGAGTAAATCTACCATATTCTACCAAAATTATGAATCATTCACAAGGAGTATCCATAATCCAATTCAATATCCTTCTAAATCAATTCAATATCTATCATTGTCAACTATCAAATTTATTCTCTATATACATACACATAGACAAAATATCATAATTGTACATTCACTCTAGGTGGGATAACTATGTGGGATTGATTTCCCTCCTTAGAGTATTAGATACATAGGTAGTGATCAATCATCAAGGGGATGAATAATGTTAGATCAACCCATTACCCTCCCCTCTTTTATTAGCAAGTTTTTAATCTATAAATTTTATCTAAGGGTTTCAAATAGAATAGAATAATAACATTGATTTATAAAAGAAAAAACCCCAAGTGTGATATCTCAGATTCCTCATCATCCATAGGTGTAATAGGAACATCCATAAATTTTTACACATAGTCAATAGGGATAAGTTTATTTTCAATGATTTAGGGTGCATTGTGCCTTTGTCCACCTATTTATCCCTATATAGAAACATATTGTAGAGAGGATTACAAAGCAAATTAGTTAAGAATTAGTCCATAAATAATGAAACATGCATAAAGAACTAACTAACCAAGCCCATCTATTCCTATGGGAATTAAAAAGGATAGAAAGAAACAAATGAAATAAATCAACACCATATTACCTTCCCAAATGGATTCATCATATCCATGTGGCTCAAAAACATGTTCTCCCTTGATCAAGCATCCTTGTCTTTATCAACAATGGTGGTAAGCTCCTCCAATGCCTCAAGAACACTCCATAAAACCTAGGATCTTGATTCTAAATCACTAAACTAGCCTATCAATTAATCTTGAAAACAAAATCCATGATCAAATTCAAAGCCTTGTGGAAAAAATT
This sequence comes from Torreya grandis, assembly GCA_037957365.1. NCBI lineage: Eukaryota > Viridiplantae > Streptophyta > Pinopsida > Cupressales > Taxaceae > Torreya > Torreya grandis. The sequence goes on along the minus strand of JARHVA010001894.1, from coordinate 816,259 downwards.
TAACATTATAACTTTGTAATATTCAAGCTTAAAATTCATGTCCATGGCCTCTTTATTTATAGATTTTTGAGATTGGTCAGGATCAAACATGACTTTCCATCTCGAGATTAAGATGTGTGGCCATCGATAATCCTAATATTTAGAATTATATACATAATTATATTCATCATGACCTTGGAATAAGGGGCATTGAAAATGCATGGGAGGCATTAACTAGGCATGGGTGACCCATAATCTTGATATTTGTGGCATTTATGGTCTAGGGATGTCTTCCCAAGAAATGATGTCCCTTGATGATGCAGTTAATAGGAATCAATTTTAAAAAATAAATATTCAAACACTCTCATGGAAAATCCACTTAAGCTCTTGATTTGGATTAATTAGCCTTAAACAAGGTTAATCAACATTTGTGCAATTATTTGAAAATTGGCCCTCAATTAATCAAAATGGTTAGAAAGTCATATTACTAGGTCATAATTTGTTTGGAGAGGAACTAAAAGGTGATGTTATATGCATTGGAGATATATTCCCATTTAGGATGTTGCCAACACCAAATAATAAAGGTATATGATGTATACAAATGATTTGGAAGAAAAGAGTGATCTAGAGCACTAAATGGTGAAATTGTCATTTTGACTCGAAATGATATAATCAAAGTTAGCTAGCCCATAAAATGAATTGCCCTATTTAGGGATACTTTGACCTAAATTGGCACTTGTAAGTGATAATTTTGAACCATTTATGGTGTTTTATAGATTTTAACCTAAAATGTGCATTTGAGTGCAATTCGAGTAAGATTGACAATTTCAACATAAATGGTGTTAGGAATTAGATGTCTACATTTTCCCCATATTTGAGAATGTGTAGTGAGACATTCAGGTGAAGAAACATCTTTTCAAAGAAAAGAGTTGTCAAGAAGAAATTGGAATAGACCCATGATGCCCCCTTGAGAGAACATACTAGGATGGAAGAAATGGATGAACTCTTGAAAAGAGAGAGAAAGTGAGAGGTTAACCCATGGAATAGATCACATCTAGATGAGTTAATGCTTGAATACATGATTCCTATCAATGATAAAAATATAATGAGAGGTATAATGGGCCCCCAAGATAGGGGGAATGGGAAAGATACAATCCATAAATGTAATGGACACACTATAAATGTACACAATTTGAGAGTATAAGTTGCACGCTTATGTCATTGATCAATCCTAAGACAAGTTGCACACTAAATATTGCCATGATGGGATTTAATATTAAGAGCTTGGAATTAGAGGAAAAGGGATAATGTTTTGCTTCAGGAAGGGAAGCACCACTAGAATGGGGTCTCCAAAGAGAATATAATAAGAATTACTCTAGTAGAGCATATTTGATTGTGATAAAATAGTTTTGCCCCAATAGGGCAAATTTCAATCATTGATAAAGAATAAATAATGATTTTTCCCCTATAGAGCTAATTTTATTTGGAAATGGTTCAGATGTTGTACCTCAGCATGGGTAATTGGCAAGTAAAATAGCTCAAGGATATAACTAAAAAGATAGGTTACAGTGAGCAGATGCAAATGTACATGTGATGGTGTAATGGCTTAGAAAGCCATATAAAAACCAAGCATATGAGAATGCACAAAGTGATGAGAGACAAAGAAGAGGATTAGGTCATGATGAAGATAATTATGGATTTAATTCCAAATATTAGGATTATCCATGGCCACACATCTCAATCTCGAGATGAACGATCATGGTTGATCCTGACCAATCAAAAAAACCTATAAATAGAGAGGCCATAGAAATGAATTTTAAGATTGAATATTGCAAAGTTATGATGTTAAATTGTTTCCACAAGGATTTGCATTTGATCGTTGATTTTATTTGAAAGCTTCATTTATAGGCTAGTTTAGTGATTTAGAATCAAGAGCTTAGGTTTTATGGAGTGTTCTTGAGGCATTGGAGGATCTTACCACCATTATTGACAAAAACAAAGATGCTTGATCAAGGGAGAACATGTTTTTGAGCCACATGGGTATGATGAATCCATTTTAGAAGGTAATATGGTGTTGGTTTCTTTAATTTGTTTCTTGTTATCCTTTGTAATTCCCATAGGAATAGATAGGCTTGGTTAGTTAGTTCTTTATGCATGTTTTATTAAATGGACTAATGCTTGACTAACTTGCTTTGTAATCCTCTCTAAATTTTGGCACACTCAATGGGACAAAAGGCATCTCACATATAAAGAAGATCACTTTACAACTCTAAAATATCCATTTAGACCCTTAAAATTTGTGCAAATTGATTTTCTAACTTTATTTTACTATTTTTATTTGCCACGGTTTTACACAAGAACTGACGTCGGTAAGTAATACTGATTTCGGTTAGTAGAACCAATATTGGTTATGTTAGGGTGTGGAGCTAAAAGCTTCAACTATTTGCAGACACATGAAGAGGATGCTGAAGAACCAGAGAAACCGGCATCGGCAGCATGACCGATGTTGGTCACAGACAGTGGAGAAGGAAACTGATGATGGTAGAGAGTCGGCCGATGTCGGCAGCACCAGACAAGCAGGGACCAGCGTCGATCGCCTGTGTGGTCCAGAACTACTGTTGACAAACAGTCAGTTAGTTGAATCGAGTGTTTGCATGCTAAGGGGCTAATTTAAGTCGCGAGCTGTATGTCTAATTTTAGTAGTTAGATTTCTATTTTTGTAACCATGGGATTCTATTTAAAGACCCATGAGGCATGTATTGTATTTATCATATTGATCAAGTAAGAGCATTGAAGCAAGCAAGGTCAAGGACATCTACAGGTGTAAGGTCAAGGAGATCAGCTGAAGCATTCAAGGAGGGATAGCAACTCAGGTTGTAGAGTTGGGTTTGTGTTGAGCAAGAGAGAGAGGGAAGAAGGTCTTGAGGTGTGGCAAGCCTTTGAGGTGGAGGGAGAAGTGGCATCTTCCTTATTGTATTTTCTTCTAGTATTATCTAATACAAGTGTGTGTATTGTCTCTCAAATTCTTTGTTGTCTCATGTTTCTAGTTACTTAATCATTCTGGTATATTTCCGTGTTTAATTGCTTATAAATAAGTAATCAATTGTGCTTCCATTGGATAAGGGGTCTCCTAACAGTTGGTATCAGAGCTACAGTTTGCAAGAAGCAGGTTATTGTTTTTTATAACAGGTCATTCACAGGGTTTTCTGATTGAGTGGGAGTTTAGCAATGGCAGAAGAAAGTAAGCTACGAATGGAGAAGTTTAACGGAAAGAATTATCAACACTGGAGGATGCAGATTGAGGACTATCTGTATCAGAAGAATCTGTACTTACCATTGGGTGGGGTTGCATGCAAGCCCATGGATATGAAGGATGAAGAATGGAGTGTTTTTGATCGAAAGGCTCTCGGTTCCATAAGGTTGAGCCTTGGAGCGTCTGTGATTTTCAACTTATCACAGTTTAAGACAATGAAAGAGTTGATAAAGTCCTTGATGAATTTATACGAAAAGCCCTCGGCTTCTAATAAGGTATATCTTATGAAGCAGCTATTTACTTTGCAAATGCAGGAAGGTGGATCGGTACATACTCATCTCAGTGATTTCCATGGTTTGGTAAACCAATTAGCTTCAGTCAATATTATTTTTGATGATGAGGTAAAGGCTCTCTTGATTTTATGTTCTTTTCCTGAAAGTTGGGATAGTTTGGTTATGGCAGTAAGTAATTCTGCATCTGCTTCTACAATCTTAAAAGTTGATGATGTTGTGAGTGTGATCTTGAATGAATAAATACGCAGGAGAAACACAGGTGAATCATCAGGGAATGCTCTAAGTGCGGAAAGCAGGGGAAGGCAAAGGGAGAAGATTGAGCAAGGGAAATCAAGGTCGGGAAGGAGATCCGAGTCCAAAGGTATTACCTACTGGTTTTGTGGAAAGAAAGGACGTACAAAGGAGTGTTGGTTGAGAGATAAAGAGAATCAACATGCAGGTATTGAAGAAATAAAGGATGCAAATATTGTGGTATAGGATGCTCTCATACTTTATTTGGATAGTCAGGTAGGATCATGGATTTTAGATTCTAGTTCATCTTTTCATGCATCCCCAAACAGAGATTTGTTTCATGAGTATGAACAGGGAGACTTTGGAGTGCTCTATTTAGGGGATGGTACGCCTTGTCAGATAGTTGGCAAAGGGAAAGTGCACCTGAGATTGTAGATTGACAACACATGGGTGTTGAAGGAGGTCATGCATGTTTCGATTTTGAAGTAGAGTTTGATTTTTGTAGGAAGGTTGGGTGATGAGGGATGCACAATAACCCTCACAGCGGACTCTTGGAAGGTTACCAAGGGAGCACTTATTTTAGCAAGAGGTAAGAAAGTAGGTACTCTTTATCTATCTACTTGTACTACTGATTCTACTTCTGGTATAGATTCGAAGATGTGGTCTAATAGGTTGGGTCACATGAATAAGAAGGGAATGGAAGTTCTTGATTCAAAAGGTATGTGTTCAAATTCAGAAAGCATAGATAGAGTTCATTGCAGGAAAAGGAAATTTGAGGCTTTTGACAAAAACAAGGAAGTCTTGGTGTTTTTGGAGGAGATGAAGGCTAGAGAATAGTTACAGGCACTAAATAAATCTGAGCAGGGCAGCATGGATAGAGATCTGATCTAAGATGAGCTCACAGATGAAGAATTCATCACTCATAAGAACACACAGGCACCGATGTCGGTCACTTGGAACCGACGTCGGTCAGTCAGACACCAACATCGGTCATGTGCAGACCAGTAGGGTTGATAGGTCGGGTAGGAGAAGTTTGATGTCAGTCATCAGGACTGACCTCGGTAGGGGGGACACCGGCGTCAGCCAGGGGTAATGACGTCGGCAGTCAGGGTCAGTGCAGGGAACCGACATCGGTCGGGAGCAGACTGGGAGATGGTCGAGATTGGTCACTAGAACGGATGATGGGTGGACAGTTAGTTGTCAAGGAGTCTCAAACACCCATATAGAGGTCAGAAAAGGTATGTGAACCTCATATTCATTGTTCACCTTCTTTATATTGCTTACTGTTAGTCATGAACTAGGAAGATGGAGGAAGCAATGCAGGTAGAATCCAGAAATAGTGGGAGCTTGACATGGATGAGGAGTGTGAGTCCTTGGAGTAAAGCCAAACAGGTATTTGTTGGTAGAGTTGTCAGTTGGATAGAGGGATGGATTCCCATTTTAGAGAAGAGAGTGGATGGACATATGAGACAGAAGGCTATGGTATATGGTCTTGAGTTAGCTGCAGGGCAATAGAGGTTTGACCATTGTATTTTTGTCTTTACCAGGTTGGATAATATTAGCTACATTATCCTATTACTGTATTGTGTTACTTTTTGTAGGGTTTCATATACAGGGAGTTTTCTAAGCTAAGGGTAGAGTTGGTTTAGAAGTATGTCATAAAGAATTTGGGAGCAGCAAAATTCTTGTGGCATAAGTGACAGGTATAACATCACAGGTTTGCATGGTGGTTGGTCTTCAAGGGTGACTTTGAAGAGGGATACAGAGCCAAAGGAACAAAATAGATGGTGTACAGGTACAGGTACAAGTTGTAGCTATTTATCTCCAAGTGGGAGATTGTTAGGGTGTGGAGCTAAAAGCTTCAACTATTTGTAGACACATGAAGAGGATGCTGAAGAACCAGAGGAACCAGCATCGGCAACATGACCGACATTGGTCACAGACAGTGGAGAAGGAAACCGGCAATGGTAGAGAGTCGGCTGACATCGGCAGCACCAGACAAGCAGGGACCGACATCGGTCGCCTGTGCGGTCCAGAACTGCTGTTGACGAACAGTCAGTTAGTTGAACCGAGTGTTTACATGCTAAGGGGCTAATTTAAGTCGCAAGCTGTGTGTCTAATTTTAGTAGTTAGATTTCTATTTTTGTAACCATGGGATTCTATTTAAAGACCCATGAGGCATGTATTTTATTTATCATATTGATCAAGTAAGAGCATTGAAGCAAGCAAGGTCAAGGACATCTACAGGTGTAAGGTCAAGGAGATCAGCTGAAGCATTCAAGGAGGGATAGCAACTCAGGTTGTAGAGTTGGGTTTGTGTTGAGCAAGAGAGAGAGGGAAGAAGGTCTTGAGGTGTGGCAAGCCTTTGAGGTGGAGGGAGAAGTGGCATCTTACTTATTGTATTTTCTTCTAGTATTATCTAATACAAGTGTGTGTATTGTCTCTCAAATTCTTTGTTGTCTCATGTTTCTAGTTACTTAATCATTCTGGTATATTTTCGTGTTTAATTGCTTATAAATAAGTAATCAATTGTGCTTCCGTTGGATAAGGGGTCTCCTAACAGGTTAGATATCAGTTAACCAAAGTAGCCATCATCTATTGTAATAACTAACCTTGATCACTGTGTTTTTCCAAAAACATAGACTTAAGAGCTATTTTTCCAAAGTTTATTATTTCAAACCAAAAAGAGCTTCAAAGCTAAAGGACATGCTAACATTTTTGTTGTAGGACCAAGCTTGACATTTGATAAAAACATGTTTAAATCACCTTTTACATGATTAAAAATCAATTAGGAACTTTTTTTTGGTGTTTAACAAAGAATTTATATGTTTTGGTGAAGGTTTTCAAAGTTTGCAACTAATACCAAGGGGTCAAATGAACATCACCAAATATTTCATTTGGGCTTAAAATTGAACACACTTGTCAATTCTTTTTTGTAATAGTTATTTACTTAGGTTTTGTTTGGAAAAAAGAGGAATGTTGCTTGTATTCTCTTCCATTTATCCCCTTTAGGTAACCCTTGGAATCAAAAGCACCATTCCTATTGCAAATAGCCTAGTCTAAGGCTTAGAAATAATGTTGTCTAAAGCACTCCCCAAAAACTTGCCAAAGTTTGGGTTATCTTGAAAATGACCTTAAAGTCTTTCTATTTTATGATTTATTTATTTTCATGCAAACTTGGCTTGTGAGGGGGACATCATTACCTCCTGTGAGTTATTTAGGGAGGCTTTAACCTAGGATTTCACCTCCTAACATTGACTTCATTTGAATCCTTTGGAGTTGCACATAGGACGTATCTGCATTTGGACATCACATTACACGAAGCGAACAATAAGATGTAGTATTTGTAAAAAGGACTAGAAATTTTTACAACTAGCCAATGTCGTGGTCACCCAATTTTTGTGCTTGTCTTTTGCATCGTTTGATGTGAAAGTCATTATGCAATTAATTCCCCTAGAATGATCAAAACCTTGCTAGTTTAGTAGACCCCACTTTACCATACCTTGTTGGTTTAGACTTAAGATGTTTATTTTTTGTCATTAGCTTACTTGGTCTTGATTTGTGTCTAAAACTACTTGTTAACTCAATTAACTTGACCAAATCACATTGTCCTTAATTTTCTTGAGAAAGGGAGGTGTTATGTTGTCCAAATGGAAAATTCACCTTTCCCGTATTCAAATTATTATCAAAAACTTTGTGTCATATCATCCACTTTGGTGCTATCATGTTACCCAATTGAGTCTAAATCTCTTACCCAATTTATTTAAATCCTTCATTTATAATCCACATTTGAAATTTAACCTTTCTAAGTTCTAAGGGTTCTTATGTCAAAGTGGGTTCACCATTTACGCACTAAGCTTATTTTAACTTGGGTTCAATTTTCCATTTGGATCAAAGGTCATTTATTAAGACTCAAAATCACATCCTCATCTTGGTGGACTCAAGTCATCATATGTATCACTCACACTTTGAGTCCTAGAACATATTGTATCCTACTAAAATCATTTGGTGACATTGTGTTGCCTATTTGGTCCTAGCTTTTTACTTAGTGATTCGTGTATGTTTTTACATCTTGAGTTGCTTAGTCCATTTTATCTTATTCATAATTTGGAGAGCTTTCCTCTAAACTTCTAGGGTCAACTTGTTAAAGTTGAAGCTAGCTTTTACAGTGTGGATGTATCACAAAGATCTAGGCTTTAGTGTATTAGTTTTCACCTTGGGTCTTTGAGTTACCTTACTCTCTTCCGATATATATGATTTTAACTTTACCAAAGGTTGAGTAAAATCATAAACCAAATATTCTAAATTGTGTGTGGTTTCAAACCACCCTCCTTTATATTCTAATTGGTACCTTGGTTATTTGTTTAAAATAAAGACAAAACATACTTTGATTGGTTTTCGAAGCATTGGTCCAAAGTTAGTCAAAAAACAAAGAATCATTTTTTAAACATGACTCAAAGGTTCACTCGTAGTGGTGCTTATTATGCTCTTAGTTATGAAGGTAAGAAATTTTATGATGGTCAAGATAACCCCATTATTTTTTATGATATCCCCACAATAGTAGGATTTGAAGATGATTACAATGGATATCAACCCCAAGAAGATCAAGATCAAGCCCTTCTTAGATTGATAGAATTAGGTGTTAGACCACCTTCTAATTTTCCTACAGAATAATTGCATACCTTAGTTAGAGAAGGAGAATAATGATGGCAAGAGCAAGCTTTTGCACAAATGGACATACCTTATTCCTCTAATAAAGGAAAGGAAATATAAACAAAGTCAAAATCCACAAATATGGATCTTCTAGCTAAGATCAAGATAATAAGTCAACGATATGCAGATCAACATGTCACAGACTTAATTGACTCCCTAGTTACCACTTCAATTCACAATAATGCTTTAAAAGAACAAGAAAATGTGATTAAAATTACACAAAAAATATTGGATGAGGAAATTACCATAGTAGATCAAGGCAATCTAAATGAATAGTTAAAGTCACAATAGACCTTACAAAGTGTTCCATTTGACATGAAACATACGTTCTTCAATCATCAAGAACCTCTTATTATTTTACAAACTCAGAAAACCAAATATTCAATTCGAATTGAGGAAATCCCTCAAGATGATTTGGATAGTTCTTTTCAACCAACCTAAATATTGGTAAATAAACATAGAAATTTCCAAAATCAACAAAGTGTGAAACAACCAAATTCAAGGAATTTTATACAATCCAAGAATCAATGAGCTATGTTCTCAACTCAAGTAGTAAATCAGAACCAAATCATGGATTGAAAGGTATACGCTCCCTATAGATCGACACAAAACCAAGGGCATATTCCACCCCAAAAACATCTTATCCAATCCATAAATGCACCAAAAATGCAAGAATGGAATTCTATGAAAGAAATTATCCAAAGATTGGAGACAAATAATAAAGTCAAAAAGTACAAATTCGATGAGATATGCCCATATCCATTTGACTTATCTATTATCCAAAACCCCTTTCCACCTCATTTTGAGGCACCCAAATTTGATAAATACAAAGGGAAAGGAGATCCATGTGAACACATAAAATCATTCTTTGTCTTGTTTCAAGAGGTTGCTTATAGTAGCAAATACTTACTATGACTATTTCCATGAAGTTTAGTATGACAAGCTCTTGATTGGCTACTTAAACTACCCAAGGGATCAGTTGTGGATTGGAGTGACTTATCAAAAAAGTTAATTAACCACTTCTCATATAACATAGAAGATGAATTAATTATTTTTGACTTATGCAAAGCCAAGCAGCGTGAAACTTTTTTTGCATATCTACAAAGGTAGAGAGCATTGGTAGGTTGCTTTCAACATAATTTGCCAAATAAATAGTTGGTTGATATCTTTACACAAAATTTGCATCTTGAAGTTGTGCATAATCTATGGTTATCTTGTGTTAATTCATTTAAATAAATTATTGACAAAATAGTGTAGATTGAGAAGTCTCTTATTGTTGAAGGCCTTATTAAGATTTTTGTGTAAGGACAAACATCTAATCAGGCTAAATCATCGGCTCAAATAGTTATGCAGGATAAACCTAAGGGCTTTAGCAAAAATAATATGGTTGGAAATGGGGTGATAGAAACAAGACGTACAAATCCTACAGGCTATGCCTCCTCCAAATGTACAATTAACTCCCTCAAATCCACTACCCACTTTGTAGAGACAACCTCCATGAAGTACTTTTCATAATAATTTTAGAGTCTTTAGCAGGTTAGGAGAATTGGTTAAAATAGTGTTACAAAAGCTCATTGTATCTAATTTAATTATATGGCTAGTATCAAGGCCATTTCCTCAAGATCAGCCAAAACCAAACTAGTACAAAGAGAATGAATGGTGTAACTTTCATCATGTTGCTAGTCACGGTGCATATCGTTGCATTCAATTATGACATATTATTGTAGAATTTATTTAAAGTGGTGAACTAAAAATTAAGTTGGCCCCTAATTAGGACATAAATTAGGATATGGGAATATAAAAATACCCCTTTCCTCAACATGATCCACCACCACCAAGAAATAAGCAAAATGGTCACAATCAAGGATAGAGGCAGAATCAGAACCAACAACAAAGTTAGAATCATAATGAGAATAATTGAGATCATAATGCCCACACTAATAATGTGGCTTATAATAATGTACCTTAAAACTATAATAACATTATGGGATGCATTTTTTTAGCCCATATTTCCATTGTGTTGTTCCCAAAATCAGCTACACTTGTTTTGTGGACAACCCCTATGAAACTAGTCTGTTTCATAATCTTCACTCCAGGTTTGTCATTCGAGATAAGATTCTCTTGGTCTCAAGTGAAGTTGGCTAACATATTTGGAAGGTTTTCAACACTCCCTCATCATGGTTTATCAAAAATCATGAAACCCATTGTAGTCTTGATCTGATCAAAATGTCAATTTTGATCGTTCATAAGGTGTTAGCCAATTTTCTTTTTTTTTCATGCATAGGCAGCATTTTTTTTGCCATTGCATATTTTTTATTTTTCCATGAAAAAGTAGCAAATTTTTTTGCTCTTTCATGTTTTCTTTCTTTTCATGCAAAAGCAGTAGAAATTACCACCTTTGTATCTTTTTTCGTTTTCTCCTTTCTCATGTACTGGTAGCAAAATTTGCCACCTTTGCATTTTTCTTTTCTCTTCATGCATCGACGGTAAATTTCACCACCATTGCATGGATTTCCCATTTATTATGCTTGGGTGGTGATTTTTACTACCAATGCATGGCCTTCCCTATCTTATGCAAGGGTGGCAATTTTTGCTGCCCAAGTAGAAATTTTCTAAAAATTTTCAAAATTCATGCAGCATTTATAGTCGCATGTGCCAAGTTGTCAAAACTTGGTTTGGGGCATTTAAATGCCATTTGATTTTTATTTTGATAATTTTAAGTTTCTTGAGACTCCTCCTTACAATCATTTAACTATGTGAATGAGTAAGATTAAAAATTTTCCAACTTTGAGCTTAGGATTTCAAAATTGCCAAGTAAGTTTTAGTTTTTAGTCTTTTTGCTTCTAGGTTTTTCTTTCTTCCTTTCTTAGTTTTCTTTTCCTTTTAGTTAATCTTTTCTTTTATTTTTATTTTGGTTTTTTTTATTTTCAAATTCCTCCCCCATTTTACTGCTTTAACCTAGTGAGCCTAAGTAGCGGCTCATCCCACCAACCCTTCTTTTGCTTCTAAGTTTTCATTACGTGTCGTTAGTGAAATTATTTGTTCAAGCATTAAAACCACAAATCTGACCATTTTTTATGTCAGCATTTTTTTTTTCTTGCAAGTTGTAAACTTAATTATTAAACTAAGTGTAAAAGTGGTGAATTTTTCCACCAAAGCATTCTGACCACTTCCTACATAAGCGGTAAAAAATGCCATTATGACATTTGAGCAAAAATCCATGCTTTATGCAGAGGTGGCATTTTTCACTGCCCATGCAGATGACATGCTTTGGTGGAAATTTTAGCTGCCTCTTTATAAATACAATTTTCTCTTGCAAGGGTGGAAATTTTTATTGTCGAAGCAAAATGTAAATACCCCCTACCTACAAGGGTGGAAATTTTTTCTGTTGATGCAAATATAAATGTTCCCCATATGCACGGGTGGTGATTTTTGCTGCCCATGCAAGCATCCTCTCAAATTTCCTAACTCTAAGATATTTTCAATTTTTCCCTTCTAAGCCTGCTTTCCTCTAGTTTTTTAGCCTACTTGCACTTTATCCCTTTCAAGTGCATCCCTATGGTCATGATCATCGACATGAAATTTTCTCAGATTGCCAGTATTTCCCCTCATTACATGATCATGATTTTTTTTGCAGTTTCTTCTATGGATCTTTCTTCATCAACATCCTTTTTAGTAAAAACTTTTCTAGATGACTAAGTTTTCTCTGAAGAAGTCAAAGGTAATGAAATATAAATATCAAGGTGTTTTTCCAATCACCTCGGTTACTTCTAATGTCAATGACATTAGAGATATAGAGATCGGTCATGTGGACATGGCTGAGTTCATGGAAAGAACTAAGTCAAGCAATCCTAACTACAAAATGAAGAAGATAATTGATATAAATATTCATTTGGTATCTTCTTTCCCTATAGCAGCTCACAACACAGAGTTTGTTCTCCAGTGTGCTTAGTTATATAATAAAGATACCAGGGTTGTGTTAGATGCTAGTGGTAATGTGATAATTAGACTGAATTCTGAGTTTATTGATAAAGTGTTCATGTGTTCCCCTGCTACAGAGGTGATAAAGCTTGATTTTTTTGAAGCACAAAGAGAATATGATAAAGATCTTAAAAAAGAAAAGAAGAGAATTAACAATAAATGGTTCAATACTCCATGGGGAAATTTTTCAAGATGGCCACAGAGTTTTCCAAGAAGTGACTTTATAGAAGAAGTTGGGGATCTAATCACTCTTCTTAGCAGGGTAAGAGGTTTACCTTCTTCCTCACAATTTCATGAATGGATGTATCCCTTCATCAAGATAATTCTCCAAGGCAAACAAGTCATCTTCTAGGGAGAACAAGTCAGCAACGCTTTGTATGAGAAATTGATGAAAGTATCAACTACCTTTAAATTCTACATGACTTCTTACCTAGTTTATATTTCAGCTTCAATGAGAATCTTTCCAAGTTTGACATCAGAAGGAGATAGGAAGGTAACCCTAGTGTATCAATATTACTCTCAGTTAACATTGAAGGGTTTTATTCATCATTTTAGGAGAATAAATGATACTTTCTTTATAGTATTTTTGTGTCTTTTTTATCCTTAATTAGAGTAAAGAAGAATGCCAAATGAGGTTTGGGAAATCATGAACAATTTTGGATGCATGTTCTTACAATTTCCTTCTTTCTCATACCTAAGGGTTAGCTTTTTCCAAGGTCATCCTTATATGCTTCCAAGATTCCCCTCAGATAAATTAGTCTTAATAGAACTATGCAGACAAATAATCATCATACATAATAAATAGATGGAACTCAAGAAGCCTAGTTTTAAGTTCCCAAATGAAATTGATAGGTTTTTAGTGTTAACCACTAGAAAGGCTAGAGCTATGGAAACTGAAATGCAACTCGTGACCTTGAAGTAATTCAAAATAAGACCAAATTTTGATTACAGGGGCATGAAGGATATAATCATGAAGAAAACACAATTTCATGAACCTATGATTGAAGATGTTTGGGTAGATTTGAGAATAGTGGAAGATATCAAAAAAATGGACTACAGTAGGTTATCTCATGAGTAGATTTAATATATCAGACTTACTGATATCCCTGAGAATTTAGTGGATGATAGAGATTTGATTAATGATAAATACAATATTGAATAGATTACCAATGCCCCTCTTCCTCCAATCTAATGGTCACAGAAAGAGCTGACTTCCTTGAGGAAAAGATTTGAAACTATATTGGTAAACACCAATAATTGGTTAGCAAATAAAGGAATTAATCTGAAAGAATTCATCACAAGTTCAAAATTTGAATTTCAAGAGGAAACAAGAAGAAAAGAAGAAAATAGGAAGAAGAACAAAAGTGATGTCCCTTCTTCTTCCAAGCCACATAAGCCTAAGATCATATTTGTGATGAAGAAGTCAAAAGTTATTGAAAAAGAGTCAGAAATAGTAGATATAGAAGTTGAGAAAAAAAGTGTTGAAAAACTAATGATGAAACAGATGGAGATTGATGATAGGCCCAAAAATCAATAAGAAAAGGAAACTGTGTCTCCATAAGAGAATGTACAGCAAGAAATAAGAATGTCTTCTTCCCCACTTGGCACACCTGTTCCAGCCCTTTCACCTATTTCTCCAATTAGTGTTCCCTCTTTTGGATCACCCTCTCCTTCCAAAATAATTTTTGACAACACTCAAAGCACTTTCAAATATATTCTTCATTCATCAAGGTCAATTCCCATTTTATCATCACCATCTTTTGATATTGAAGATAGTTCTACTTTGGATCACTCAATAAAAGGTGCAATTTTTACTGATACTCCACCTATTATTTCTACTACCTATGTGAGTGCAACTCTAGTAATGGCAATAATGGAGATATATCCTAATGTAAGTAATTCTATTCTTCCGCCATGGTTTTCAGCTTATACACCCAAAAAAAAGAAATAAGCCATCTCTCTAGATGACTTTGATTTCAATAAAATGGTGCTAGTAAAAGCTAAGGCTCCCAAGAAGCCAAGGATTCTTTCAAAAATGAGTAGAGATAAGGGGCATAAATTTTTGGAAATTGCAAGACCTCCATAGGATGCAACCATTGAAAATTTTAATGTAAGTGATTACTTTATCTCTAGAGTAAAAATTAGGTAAGATAACTCATGAGAGTGCCAAAAGTGATATGCAGTCAGCCATGGACATCTTGATTCAAAAATTTGATAGAGAGAAAGAAATGAAAGATCACTATAAATAAATGGTAGAACAATTGACTGCAGTGGTAAGGAGAATTACTTTCACTCTAGAAATAGTAACTCTTGAGGCCATTTCCATAAAGATCCTATTATTCAGAAATCAGAAAAGACCTATCTCAAATGAAAAATACTTGAAGAGTACTTGGACAAGATGTATGCACAAGGAGTTTCCTTACTCACAGAGTTATCTGAGAAAATAGGTAAAATGAGAAAAATAAGGGCAAAACTTGATGATCTCATTAATGTTATCTCTCAGGATATTGAAAGTGTAGAAAAGTATCTTGACAAGTGGATGGATATAAGGAAATTAAAAATAAGCACTCTGATATCAATTAGTGTCATTACTGATAAAGACTCTTACACTGAAACTAAAGAGGCATTGGCATATAGGAGTTGGGTTCTTAAAGAGTTGATCAATGACCTTGAATCTTTAAAATAACTTAGTAAACAAAATGATATCAGTCTTTTGCATAAATTGGAGGAGCTACCTTACAAACTTACATCACAAGACAACCAATTCTTTCCAGTAGAAGAAATGATTCAAGAATTTGAAGGTATATTTAGAAAGAATTTGAAGATAAGTCATTTTTAGTAGCCTTTATGGACAACATTCTGGATAATCAGTTAACTCTGGATAATTTGAGAACTAGGTTAACTAGTCATGCAAAATTAGTTACAGCAATAAGAGATGCCATAGTCAGAGCTAAAATAATTTTCAAGAACACTATTAATCCAGATAGTATCAGGATGCAAGTAGCTATCACTATGTATGATGCTCATATGAAGAAAGATGGGGATACAAATTGAAACTATTTTTCCTTGGTTTAATTTTTTCTCTTCTGATGTACTTTTATAACCACTTTGGACATTCTTACATGTAAAAATATAGGAAGTCCTAAGTCAAAAAGGACTCTTATCTTTGACTTAGTCAAAGTAATTAGGTCTTTTATAAAAAGTCCTCAAGGTCTCTCCATATAAATAAAGAGGGCCTCTTTTGTAAAGATATATTTTAGTTATTGGAAGCAAAACTCTACCAAAATTGAAATGTCTTTTGAGACTTTGAGTTCAGATTGTAAATCATATTTTATCAAGTGAATGAGAAAGAAAGTGACTTTTCAAAATTTGTATTGGAATAAATTGTATTGTATAGGAAATTATTCTTATGTCCTTTTCCTAATACAATCTTATCTATTTGATTAAATAAGTAGAGTGAGTGAAAATAATCTAGAAGATGTTCTAAAGTTGATTATGGAGACTTTGTACTACTAAAATTGTCTTTAGTTTATGTTTTATTATTTTCCTTTCTTAGTTTTCTTTTCCCTTTAATTAATCTTTTCTTTTCTTTTTATTTTTATTTTTGTTGTTTTTGAATTCCTCCCCCATTTTACTACTTTACCCTAGTGAGCCTAGGTAGCGGCTCATCCCGCCAACCCTCCTTTTGATTCTAAGTTTTCGTTATGTATCATCAGAAAAATTAGCCGTTCAAGCATTAGAACCATGAATCCAACCATTTGCGATGTTGGAATTTTTTTTGCTTGCAATTTTTAAACTTCATTCTTAAACTAAGTGTAAAAGTGGTGAATTTTCTAGCCAAAGCATTCTAACCACTTCCTGCATAAGTGGCAAAAAATGCCACTATGACATCTAAGCAAAAATCTATGCTTTATGTAAAGGCAACATTTTTTGCCACCCCTGCACTTTAAATATGCCTAAGCATCATTTTTCACCACCCATGTAGATGACATGATTTGGCAGTAATTTTAGTCACCTCTACATAAATACAATCTTCTCTTGCAAGGGCAGCAATTTTTTCCACCGAAGCAAAAGGTAAATACCCCCTACCTGCAAGGGTGGCACTTTTTTTCGCCAATGTAAATATAAATGTTCCCCATATGCACAGGTGGTGATTTTTTCTGTCCATGCAAGCATCCTCTCAAATTTCCTAACTCTGAGATATTTTCAATTTTGCCCTTATGAGCCTGCTTTCCTCTAGTTTTTTAGCCTGCTTGCACTTTAGCCCTTTTAGGTGAATCCTTATGGTCATGATCATCAATATGTAGTTTTCCTAGATTGTCAGTATTTCCCCTAATTGCATGATCATGACTTTTTTTATAGTTTATTCTATGGATCCTTCTTCATCAACATCCTTTTTAGTAAAATCTTTTCCACATGACTGAGTTTTCTCTGAAAAAGTCAAAGGTAATGAAGTATAAATATCAAGGTGTTTTTCCCATCACTTTAGTTACTTATAATGTTGACGACATTAGAGATACAGAGATGGGTCAAGTGGACATGGTTGAGTTTGTGGAAATAATTAAGTCAAGCAATCCTAGCCATGAAATGAAAAATATAATTGACAGCGATATTTATTTGGTGTCTTCTTTCCCTGTAGCGGCTCACAACATAAAATTTGTTCTCTAGTGTGCTTAGTTTTATAATAAGGATACCAAGGCTATGTTAGATTCTAGTGATAATGTGATAATTAAACTAGATCCTGAGTTCATTGATAAAGTGTTTATGTGCCCTCCTGCTATAGAGGTGATAAAGCTTGATTTTGTTGAAGCACAAAGAGAATATGACAAAGATCCCAAAAAAGTGAAGGTAATCAACAATAAATGGCTCAAGACTCCAAGGGGAAATTTTTTAAGATGGCCACGGAGTTTTCCAAAAAGTGACTTTATAGAAAAAGTTGGTGATCTAATCACTCTTCTTAGTAGGGTAAGAGGTTTACCCTCTTCCTCACAGTTTCATGAATGGATGTATCACTTCGTCAAGATAATTTACCAAGGTAGACAAGTCATTTTCTAGGGAGAACAAGTCAGAAACACTTTGTATGATCAATTGACAAAGGTATCTACTACCTTCAAATTCTACATGACTTCTTACCTGGTCTATATTGCAGTTTCAATGAGAATCTTTCTAGGTTTGACATCAGAAGGAGATAAGAAAGTAACCCTAGTATATCAATATTAATCTCATTTAACATTGAAGGTTTTTATTCATCATTTTAAGAGAGTAAATGATGCTTTATTTATAGTATTTTTGTGTCTTTTTTATTCTTAATTAGAGCAAAGAAGAATGTCAAATGAGGCCTAGGTAATTGTGAACGATTTTGGATGCATGTTCTTACAATTTCTTTCTTTCTCGTACCTAAGGGTTAGCTTTTTCCAAGGCCATCTTTATATATTTCTAATATTCCCATCAGATAAATTAGTCTTAATGGAACTATGTAAACAAATAATCATCATGCATAATAAATAGATGGAACTCAAGAAGTCTGGTTTCAGGTTCCCAATTGAAATTGGTAGGTTTTCAGTGTTAATCGATGGAAAGGCTAAAGCCATGGAAACTAAAATGCAACTCTGACCTTGAAGTAATTAAAAAGAAGACCAAATTTTTATTACAGAGGTGTGAAGGATATAATCAGGAGGAAAACCCAATTACATGAACCTATGATTGAAGATGTTTGGGTAGATTTGAGAATAGTGTAAGATATTAGGAAAATAGACTACAGTAGGTTATCTTTTGAGCAAATTGAATATCTCAAACTTACTGATATCCCTAAGAATTTAGTGGATGATGAAGATTTGATTAATGATAAATACAATATTGAATAGATTGCCAATGCCCCTTTTCCTCCAATCTAATGGTCATAGAAAGAGCTGACTTCTTTGAGGAAAATATTTGAACCTATATTGGAAAACACCAATAATTGGTTAGAAAATAAAGGAATTACTCTAAAAAAATTCATCACAAGTTCAAAATATGAATTTCAATAGGAAACAAGAAGAAAAATAAAAAATAGGATGAAGAACAAAAGTGATGTCCCTTCTTCTTCCAAACCACATAAGCCTAAGATCATATTTGTGATGAAGAAGTCAAAAGTTATTGAAAAAGATTCAGAAATAGTAGATATATAAGTTGAGAAATAAAGCATTTAAGAACTAATGATGGAAAAGATAGAGACTGACGATAGGCCCACAAATCAACAAGAGAAGGAAACTTTGTCTCCATAAGAGAATGTGCAGTAAGAAATAGGAATGTCTTCTTCCCTACCTGACATACCTGTTGTAGCCCCTTCACATGTTTCTCTAATTAGTGTTCCCTCTTCTAGATCACCCTCTCCTTCCAAAATAATTTTTGACAACCTTAAAAGCACTTTTGAAGATATTCTTCATTCCTCAGGGTCAATTCCTAGTTTGTCATCTCCATCTTTTGATATTGAAGATAGTTCTGCTTTTGATCACTCAATAAAAGGTGCAGTTTTTAATGATACTCCACCTATTGTTTCCACTACCTGTGCAAGTGCAACTCCAGTAATGCCAACAATGGAGATAGATCCTAATGTAAGTACTTCTATGCTCCCACCGTGGTTGTTAGCTTATACACTCAAAAGGAAGAAACAATCCATCTCTCCAGATGACTTTGATTTCAATAAAATGGTGCTAGTAAAAGCTAAGGCTCCCAAGAAGCCAAGGATTATTTCAAAAATGATTGGGGATAAGGGACATATATTTTTAAAAATTGCAAGACCTCCACAAGATGCAACCATTGAAAATTTTGATGTAAGTGATTAATCTATCTCTAGAGTTAAATTAGGTAAGATAACTCATTAGAGTGCCAAGAGTGATATGCAATCACCATGGACATCTTGATTTAGAAATTTGATAGAGAGAAAGAAATGAAAGATCACTATAAAGCAATGGTGTAATAATTGATTACAGTGGTAAGGAGAATTACTTTCACTCTAGAAATAGTAACTCCTGAGGCCATTTCCATAGAAGATCCCATTATTCAAAAAGTGGAAAAGACCTATCTCAAAAGAAAAGTACTTGAAGAGTACTTAGACAAGATGCATGCACAAGGAGTTTCCTTACTCACAGATTTATCTGAGTAAATAGATAAAATGAGAAAAATAAGAGTAGAATTTGATGATCTCATTAATGTTATCTCTAAAGATATTGAAAGCATAGAAAATTATCTTGACAAGTGGATGGATATGAGGAAACTAAAAATAAGCACTCTGATATCAATCAGTGTCATTACTGATAGAGACTCTTACATTGAAACTAAAGAGGCATTTGCATATAGGAGTCAGGTGCTTAAAGAGTTTATTAGTGACCTCAAATCTTCAAAAGAACTCAGTGAACAAAATGATATCAATCTTTTACATAAATTGGAGGAGATACCTTGCAAACTTACATCAAAAGACAACCAATTCCTTCCAGCAGAAGAAATGATTCAGGAATTTGAAGGTATGTTCTAGAAAGAATTTGAAGATAATGCATTTTCAGTAGCCTCTGTGGACAACATTTTGGATAATCAGTTAACTTTGGATAATCTGAGAACTAGGTTAACTAGTCATGCAAAATTAGTTACAGTAGTAAGAGATGCCATAGTCAGAACTAAAATGATTTTCAAAAACACTATTACTCTAGACAATATCGAGATGCAAGCAGCTATTACTATGTATGATGCTCATATGAAGAAATATGAGGATACAAATTGAAACTATTTTTCCTTGGTTTAATTTACGCTCTTCTGATGTACTTTTCTAACCACTTTGGACATTATTATGTGTACCTTTCTCATATGTAATTACATATAAAAATATAGGAAGTCCTAAGTTAAAAAGGACTCTTATCTTTGATTTGGTCAAAGTATTTAGGTCTTTTCTAAAAAGTCCTCAAGGTCTCTCCCTATAAATAAAGAGGGCCTCTTTTATAAAGATATCTTTTAGTTATTGGAAGAAAAACTCTACCAAAATTTAAATGCCTTTTGAAAATTTGATCTCAGATAGTGAATCATATTTTATCAAGTGAATGAGAAAGCAAGTGACTTTTCAAACTTTGTATTAGAATAACTTATGTTGTGTAGGAAATTGTTCTTATGTCCTTTTTCTAATACAATCTTATCTATTTGATTAAATAAGTAGAGTGAGTGAAAATAATTTGGAAGATGTTCTAAAGTTGATTATGGGGACTTTGTGCTACTATAATTGTCTTTAATTTGTGTTTTATTGTTTTAGAATGAAAGATATTGAAAAGACTTTGAACTACTTGTATATTTTGTGATTATATACTTTGTTGTAGTTATCAGTGAAGACTTTGGGCTGCACCTCTTTCTATTGTGATATAAGTTATAAATCAGCAAGAGAAGGAAGTTTTCTTTTACTTTATAAATATCATTTCTGAAAAAAGAGAAATGGATGATGTGATTTCACCCCTGAGTTAGTATTTAGTTTAAATTAGTTTATGATAGTTTATAGGGAACCTCCCCTTACTAAGAGGAGAGATTTATCTCATTATAGTATGGCTGATATAATTATTTTATTTTCAGTTAGTTGATGACAAAATATTCACCCAATAGTTTTTTGGTGACTCCGCTGAGGAAGAACGTGCAATCTGAAGCCTCAAGCTTTGAGTTGAAGTATTTTCAATTCTTTTTCATTCTACACTCTAGAAGATTCATGGTATACGTGAAGCTATAGAGCTCAAAGTATTATTGATCCTATATTTTAATGGATACAACAAAATAATTTTGATCTTTTGCCTCTACGATCTCACCTTCAATAAACCAAGAGTTTTCCTCCTACCAACGCCAGATCTCCAATATCTAGTGAAGCTTCTAGTCCTAGTGCTAGCAGAGTTTTATCTATTCATACTCCACAAAAGGTTTTTTATCCCTCCTTTTAATCATCATATCATGGAAACCCACCTTTTCCAGTATATGATGATTAAAAGGAGGGGTAACACTTTTGGCCCTCTAAATCTAACCCCACCTTTGCATGAGCTACCTCATAGTTTGAGAAAGAATTTTCTCAAGTTCTATGGTGATGGGAAAGTTCACCCTGATGAACATATTGTAGCTTTTTGCATAGCATGTGGTGTGATAGGCATTGAATATGAAGATATAACAGTAAGACTTTTTGTAGAAACACTACAAGGTGCTACCATAGATTGGTTTTATCATATTCAAGTTCAAACCATAACCTATTGGAACACCCTTAAGACCAAGTTTGAGGCTAGGTTCAAACTCGTAGAAGATGCTCACACCTTGTTGGCTTAGATTACACAAATGAATAAAGAGCCTCATGATCCTATGAGAGACTTCATCACTAAATTCAATAAGCTAAGGAATAGGATTCTTACAATTGCTCAACCAACACCAGAAAATCTTAAGTGCTTTTTTTATCAATTCTCAACTTCCTAAAGTGATTTTTTTATTAAGGCGGGTTGGCCCCGCTGATCTTTCTATAGGTCAAATTTTGGCTACCAAATTTGAATATGATCTTATCCTTACAGTTAAGATAAGAAAAGATTCTAACAAAAATAGATTTTCCTTTTCTACTAAAAATTCTTCCACAAATACCACTGATCCTATGGTGTAAAAGTTAGTAAATGAATTGCTATCTCATAAAAGGCAAATGTCCCAAGGTATGTCTGCTCCTCCTTATTGAGATATACCAAGGAGAACATTTCCCAATAATTCATATCAAGGCAATGCTACCAAAAATCAAGGGTAATATAATCATCTTCCTCCCACATAGGGGAAGCTTGCCATTAAAGTAGCACCGATCAACTCAACGGTTGGTTATTATGAAGCTGAACATGATCATTCTTTCCAACCTGAGTTGGACCAAGAAAATGATGCTAATATCTTTATAGAAATAGAAAAAAAAATAGATGGTGACTCTGCTATTAGTTTTTTGAATTACCAAGATGAAGCTAAAAAAGGAGAGGTGTCTGATGGAGCATATGTTATTTTTAATAGGTTCCAAAATCAGTCAACTCAACAAGTTGATAACGGAAAAGTAAGAGAAGAACCTCAGCCAGTGATCTCAATTACTAAACAGGGAACTTCATTGCCTTTCCAATCAAAGGACTCGGTGGCCAATAACTAAGTACCTCAAATAATCATGTACCTTCTACTTCTATTCCTCAGACTAGTACCCCATCAAATAAAAATTAGAATGATGCACTTCCTTCCTCTATTTCTAGTTCATTCCAGTTATTTGACATAATTGATCATGCTAGGAAGACTAAGATCCAAATGTCTGAAGTTGAGTACTTACAAGCTAATCCTAAATAGTTTGATAGGTTGGTTGAATACATCAAAAACAAAACCATCTCTACAAGACAAGATTTTTCAAAAGTGACTCATGATCCCTCAAAGAACAAAACTATCTAAAATAATCTTGTCACTACTCCTCTTGTTGCCCCTAGAAAAATAGAACCTTTTTATGTTTCTCTATTGATAAATGGTCATAAGTTGAGCAATTGTATAATAGACTCTGGAGCCTCTGATAATGTTATGCCTACCAAGGTAGCAAATTCTCTTGGTCTTACTTTAGCTAAGACTTTTTGGAGATGTTTCTTCATAGAAAACAAGCAAGTACCAATTTTGGGTCAAATCAAAGATACCTAATTTGCATTTGAAACTTTTTTAAATAAAAGGATTAAGATGACAGTCTTAGTGGCTGATGTTCTAGCTTCTTATGGCATTCTGATCAGATGTAATTTTTGTAAGGATGTAGGTGGAGAGTTAAATATGGATCTATCTAAAGTAAGGATACCTGTTAAATGTGTCATGCAAAAGTTGCTTCCTGAGAATGAGTCAAAATATATTGTTACCCAAATGTCAAACCCTGAAGCTCAATTTTTTTTTGAATCCTCTAGAATGGGTAATTATTTTCTATCCACTAAAGATATCTTTAATTCATCAAATACAAGTTTATTAGGTAACAATTTAGATGATTCAAACAGGAAATCAAAAGATTTTTTAGAGAAAAGTTCAAGAAAAAAGGAATCTTCCCTCACTAATGAAGAGGAATCTTTAAGAAGATCAAGTTCTAATGAGGTTTGAGTTTTAGAATTTGATGGAAGTTGTTCCTCTACTAGTTTTGGACCTAGAATTGTTTTGATATCTCCACAAGGAGATCTTTTCTCTTGCTTGTATAAGTTGCAATTCAACAATACCAACAACACCACTGAATATGAATCATTGTTGCTCGGATTGAAAGCTGCTCATGTTAGAGGTGTTAAGATTCTTCATGCCTAAGGAGACACTAAATTAGTGGTTTCTTAAGTAAGGAATATATATCAAACTAGAAATAAAATATTGAGACATTATCACAATCATGTATGGGATTGCATTGAAAGTTTTGATGCTTTCAATATTTCTATGGTGCCAAGAGAGTTTAATGACCATGTAGATTCATTGGATATTTCCGCACCCCTCATGGTTCCTCATAAAGACTTCAAAGAGAACAAATACACTATTGAGATGGTCTTTTGACCAAGTGTACCTAATAATGCTGACCATTGATAGGTGTTTAATGGTGATAATCAAATTATTATTTTTCTTGAAAATATGGATAGCTTTGAGGAGCTCTACTTTGAAGGTAGTGAATCTCTACTATGGGAATCAGTTTCTGAAATAGATTCACAAATTGGTGAAGAGTTTCTTCAACTAAAAGGGAATAAAATTCTAAAAAGTTTGGTTTCTCTTGAAAAGCTATTTGATAGGCATGACAGATATATCAAGTAGCAGCAACAAATGGATTCAAGTTACACTATGGAGTTTGATCAAGTGAATTTGAGTTTTAAAGAAAATCTCAAAATGGTCAACATTATAAAATGTTATGCTACTCATGAAATTTTCAAATTCATCACTCTTCTTCATCATTACATTGATGTTTTGGCATATTATTATGATGATTTGAAATCCTTCAGGTCTAAATAAATTCAACATGAAATTCCTCTTAAAGCTGGGTCATTACATCACAAGCAGAAATAAAGGAAATACAATCCCAAAATATTAGGTATTATCCTTTTTGTGATCCATAAGATGTTGAATGCAAGAATAATTTTTATAATTCATCATTCTACCTAGATCATGAACATAGTTTTGGTAAGAAAAAAGAATGAAAAAAATTGTATTTGTGTTGATTTCAGGTATCTCAATCAATCTTCTCTAAAGGATAACTACCCCCTACCTATCACGGATCAAGTATTGCAAATAGTAACTAGCTTAAAAATGTTATCAATGTTAGATGGTTTTTCTAAGTATAATCAAATAGAAACTAATGAAGTAGATCAATATAAAACTGCTTTCACTACACCTTGGGGCACATTTGTATATTGTAGAATACCTTTTGGTCTGATCAATGCTGGCACCACCTTATAGAGAGAAATAGACCTTGCCTTTAGAAATGAAATAGGGAAGTTTATTGTGGTATATCTTGATGACTTGACCATTTTCTCCAAACATCATCATGATCATGTGCATCATTTACAACAAGTGTTGGAATACTGTCAGCAAAATAGTATTTCTCTCAATCCTAAGAATTCAATTTTTGGGGTTATAGAAGGTAAACTTCTCAATCACATTGTATCCAGAGAAGGCACAAAAATAGACTCAAAAATATTCAAATCTGTTCAAAATCTTACTCTACCTACTAGTACGATTGCAGTTCATTCTTTCTTTGGGAAGGTAAATTTTTTACGAAGGTTCATTCCTAAATTTTTAGAGAAAACTCACAGCATTGTTGACATGATGAAAGGTAAGGCTACTTTCCATTGGACTATGGAAGGCAAAGTGGCATTTGAAGATATCAAGAAGGCTATTTCTCATGCTCTAGTCCTGGTTTTTATAGATTATACCAAAGAATTCATAGTATACAGTTATGCTTCTGATCATACACTTTTAGCCATTTTAGTTCAGTGGAAAGAAGAAGGTATAGAATCTACCATATCATTTATGATTTGTCCTCTCAAAGCTCATGAATTGAAATATTCAAACATGGAGAAGCATTCTTATGCCGTGGTTAAGGCGATAAAACATTTTCAATTCTATATCTTGAATTCACGTACTATTATTTTGGTGCCTGATAAAACAATAAAATCTATTTTAACTCAACAAGAGTTCAGTACTAAAATGGGAAATTAGATTGCTAAAATTTAAGAGTTTAATCTTGATATCAAACCTATTAATCTTATATAGGGAATATGTCTCTATTAATTGATTTCTGATAACATATCAAAAGAAACAGAACATGAAGAAATAGAAGTTGAGGACATGCCAACAATTCTTTTTATCACTACTACTAATGAGTGATATTCTAATATCACTCATTTTCTTACCTATGGTGAGTGTCCTACCCATCTGTCTTATAAATAAAAATGAAATGTTAAGTTGAAAGCTGCTAACTATGTCTTATGGGATAATGGTTTGTACAAAAGAAGCCTTGATGGAGTATTTCTTCGTTACGTGGATAAAGTGCAACAAAGTAAAATTTTGGGGTCTTTCTAAAATTTAGCTTGTGAAAGATATTTTTATGCACCTATGATGGCTCACAAGATTCTACAAGCTAGATACTATTAGCCTACACTATTCCAAAATGCGTACGATTAGGTACGTAGGTGTGAGTTATGTCAACAATTTGTTGGGAAACCTAAGTTGGCCACATTAACTCTCAAGCCAGTAGTGATAGAAGAACCTTTTTAGCAATGGGGTATCAACTTCATTGGCACTGTGAACCCATTTTCAAGTGCTAGACATGACTATGTTCTCACTGCAATAGACTATTTTACCAAGTGGGTGGAATCCATTCCAGTTAAGCACACTACTTCGGAAGTGGTATGTAATTTCCTTAAAGAAAATATTATTTCTTGATTTGGAGTTTAGAAAAAGATTATAATAGATAATGCTACTTGTTTCTCTTCTCATGCGATTACTAACTTTTGATACAATCATGGGATTATTCTTTCTCACTCTTTAGACTATTATCCACAAGGAAATGGTCAAGCAAAATCAAGTAACAAGAATCTAGTTACTATTATCTAGAAACTGGTAGATGAAAATCAGAGAACTTGGCATAAAGTATTATTTGATGCTTTATGGGTAAACATAATTACATCTAAAAGGGCAATAGGTATGTCACCATTTCAACTTCTATATGATCTAAATGTAAAGATACCAATTACCTTAGAGCTACCAGCACTGAAGTTAGCAAAGGCAGTGGAAGACCAAACTTTTGAAAATTATATTGATAAGAGGATCATGTACCTAACTGAACTATAAGAGAAACAAAATATGGTATTGAATCGTATTGATGAACATCAAAATTAGGTAAAGAAACTCTTTGATAAGAAAGTAAGGATTCATGAGTTTCAGATTGGAGATCAAGTCTTGTTGTGAGACAAGAGGAGAGAACCAAAAGGAATGCATGGAAAATTTGATTCCTTATAGAGAGGTCCATTTTCCATTCATCGATTCTATGGTGAAAATAGTTTCTTACTGAAATATCAAGATGGAACACCATTCTCACTGCCTCACAGTGGGCAACATCTAAAGCACTTCAATCTTTGAAGTATCAAATAAGTTATTTTGTACATTTGTATAGTTTTATGTTTTTATTTGTGTTTTTGTTTAGTTTTTTTTATATTTTTTTTCATAGCTTGACTCCATGGCCCAATGGCATGGATGAAGGCACTTAGAGGCTAGATTCTACTCCCTTCGATCATTTCAAAGATCAATGTCAATTTTGATCATTCATAAGGTGTTAGCCAATTTTCTTTTTTTTTCATGCATAGGCAGCATTTTTTATGCCCTTTCATATTTTCTATTTTTCCCTAAAAAAGTGGAAAAAATTACTACTCTTGCATGTTTTCTTTATTTTCATGTAGAAGCGGCAGAAATTGCCACTTTTACATCTTTTTTTGTTTTCTCCTTTCTCATGGACTGGTGGCAAAATTTGTCGCCTTTGCATTTTTCTTTTCTCTTCATGCATCGGTGGCAAATTTTGCCGCTAGTGCATGGATTTCCCCTTTCTCATGCTTGGGAAAATTTTTTTGCCACCAATGCATGACCTTTCCTATCTTATGCAAGGGCAACAATTTTTGTCGCCCAAGCAGAAATTTTCTAAAAATTCTCAAAATTTGTGTGGCATTTATGGCTGCACGCGCCAAGTTGTTGAAACTTGGTTTGGGGCATTTAAATGCCATTTGATTGTCATTTTTATAATTTTAAGTTTCCTGAGACTCCTCCTTGCAATCATTTGATCACATGACTAAGTAGGATTATGAATTCGTTAACTTCAAGCTTAGGATTTTGAAATTACTGGGTAGGTTTTGGTTTTTAGTCTTTTTGATTCTAGGTTTTTCTTTCTTCCTTTCTTAGTTTTCTTTTCCTTTTAATTAATCTTTTCTTTTCTTTTTATTTTGATTTTTGTTGTTTTCAAATTCCTCCCCCATTTTACTACTTTACCCTAGTGAGCCTAGGTAGCGGCTCATCCCGCCAACCCTCCTTTTGCTTTTAATTTTTCGTTACGTATCATCGGAAAAATTAGCCATTCAAGCATTAGAACCATGAATCCAACCATTTTCGATGTCAAATTTTTTTTGCTTGCAAGTTGTAAACTTCATTCTTAAACTAAGTGTAAAAGTGGTGAATTTTGTAGCCAAAGCATTCTGACTACTTCCTGCATAAGCAGCAAAAAATGCCGCTATGACATCTGAGCAAAAATCCATACTTTATGTAGAGGTAACATTTTTTTCCACCCCTACACATTAAATATTCCTAAGCATCATTTTTCACCGCCCATGTCGATGACATGCTTTGGTAGTAATTTTAGTCACCTCTGCATAAATACAATTTTCTCCTACGAGGGCGGCAATTTTTGCTACTGAAGCAAAAGGTAAATACCCCCTACCTACAAGGGTGGCAATTTTTTCTACCGATTTAAATATAAATGTTCCCCATATGCACAGGTGGTGATTTTTTCTATCCATGCAAGCATCCTCTCAAATTTCCTAACTCTGAGATATTTTCAATTTTGCCCTTATGAGCTTGTTTTCCTCTAGTTTTTTAGCCTGCTTGCACTTTAGCCCTTTCAAGTGCATCCTTATGGTCATGATCATCGATATGTAGTTTTCCTAGATTTTTAGTATTTCCCCTCATTGCATGATCATGATTTTTTTTATATTTTATTCTATGGATCCTTCTTCATTAACATCCTTTTTAGTAAAAGCTTTTCCATATGATTGAGTTTTCTCTGAAGAAGTCAAAGGCAATGACGTATAAATATCAAGGTGTTTTTCCAATCAGTTCAGTTACTTCTAATGTTGATGACATTAGAGATATAAAGATTGGTCATGTGGACATGGCTGAGTTCATGGAAAGAACTAAGTCAAGCAATCCTAACCATGAAATGAAAAAGATAATTGACAGCAATATTCATTTGGTATCTTCTTTCCCTATAGTGGCTCACAACACAAAATTTGTTCTCTAGTGTGCTCAGTTCTATAATAAAGATACCAAGGTTGTATTAGATGCTAGTGGTAATGTGATAATGAAACTAGATCCTGAGTTCATTGATAAAGTGTTCATGTGCTCTCTTTCTATAGAGGTGATAAAGCTTGATTTTGTTGAAGCACAAAGAGAATATGACAAAGATCCCAAAAAAGTGAAGGTAATCAACAATAAATGGCTCAAGAATCCAAGGGGAAATTTTTCAAGATGGCCACAGAGTTTTCTAAAAAGTGACTTTATAGAATAAGTTGGTGATCTAATCACTCTTCTTAGCAGGGTAAGAGGTTTACCCTCTTCCTCACAGTTTCATCAATGGATGTATCACTTCATCAAGATAATTCACCAAGGCAAACAAGTCATTTGCTGGGGAGAACAAGTCAGCAACACTTTGTATGATCAATTGACAAAGGTATCCATTACCTTCAAATTCTACATGACTTCTTATCTGGTCTATATTGCAGTTTCAATGAGAATCTTTCTAGGTTTGACATCAGAAGGAGATAAGAAAGTAACCCTAGTATATCAATATTACTTTCATTTAACATTGAAGGGTTTTATTCATCATTTCAAGAGAGTAAATGATGCTTTATTTATAGTATTTTTGTGTCTTTTTTATCCTCAATTAGAGCAAAGAAGAATGTCAGATGAGGCCTAGGTAATTGTGAACGATTTTGGATGCATGTTCTTACACTTACTTTCTTTCTCATACCTAAGGGTTAGCTTTCTCCAAGGTCATCCTTATATGCTTCCGAGATTCCCCTCAGATAAATTAGTCTTGATGGAACTATGTAGACAAATAATCATCATGCATAATAAATAGATGAAATTTAAGAAGTCTAGTTTTAGGTTCCCAATTGAAATTGGTAGGTTTTCAATGTTAACCGATGGAAAGGCTAGAGCCATGGAAACTAAAATGCAACTCGTGACCTTGAAGTAATTCAAAAGAAGACCAAATTTTGATTATAGAGGTGTGAAGGATATAATTAGGAGGAAAACCCAATTTCATGAACCTATGATTGAAGATGTTTGGGTAGATTTGAGAATAGTGTAAGATATCAGGAAAATAGACTACAGTAGGTTATATTTTGAGCAAATCAAATATATTAGACTTAATGATATCCCTGAGAATTCATTGGATGATGAAGATTTGATTAATGATAAATACAATACTGAATAGATTGCCAATGCCCCTTTTCCTCCAATCCAATGGTCATAGAAAGAGTTGACTTCCTTGAGGAAAATATTTGAACCTATATTGGCAAACACCAATAATTGGTTAGCAAATAAAGGAATTACTCTAAAAAAATTTATCACAGGTTCAAAAGTTGAATTTCAATAGGAAACAAGAAGAAAATTAGAAAATAGGATGAACAACAAAATTGATGTCCCTTCTTCTTCCAAGCCACATAAGCCTAAGATCATATTTGTGATGAAGAAGTCAAAATTTATTGAAAAAGAGTCAGAAATAGCAGATATATAAGTTGAGAAATAAAGCATTTAAAAACTAATGATGGAACAGATAGAGACTGACAATAGGCCCACAAATCAACAAGAGAAGGAAACTTTGTCTCTATAAGAGAATGTGCAGTAAGAAATAGGAATGTCTTCTTCTCTACTTGACATACCTATTGTAGCCCCTTCACCTGTTTCTCCAATTAGTTTTCCCTCTTATAGATCACCCTCTCCTTCCAAAATAATTTTTGACAACCTTCAAATCACTTTTGAAGATATTTTTCATTCCTCAGGGTCAATTCCCAGTTTTTCATCTCCATCTTTTGATATTGAAGATAGTTCTACTTTTGATCACTAAACAAAAGGTGTTGTTTTTAATGATAATCCACCTATTGTTTCCACTACGTGTGTAAGTGCAACTCTAGTATCACCAACAATGGAGATAAATCCTAATGTAAGTACTTATATGCTCCCACCGTGGTTATCAGATTATACACTCAAAAGGAAGAAACAAGCCATCTCTCCAGATGACTTTGATTTCAATAAAATGGTGCTAGTAAAAGCTAAGGCTCCCAAGAAGCCAAGGATTCTTTCAAAAATGATTGGGGATAAGGGACACAAATTTTTAGAAATTGTAAGACCTCCACAAGATGCAACCATTGAAAATTTTGATGTAAGTTTTTACTCTATCTCTAGAGTTGAATTAGGTAAGATAAGTCATTAGAGTGCCAAGAGTGATATGAAATCACCATGGACATCTTGATTCAGCAATTTGATAGAGAGAAAGAAATGAAAGATCACTATAAAGCAATGGTGTAATAATTGATTGCAGTGGTAAGGAGAATTACTTTCACTCTAGAAATACTAACTCTTGAGGCCATTTCCATAGAAGACCCCATTATTTAGAAAGTGGAAAAGACCTATCTCAAAAGAAAAGTACTTGAAGAGTACTTAGACAAGATGCATGCACAAGGAGTTTCCTTACTCACAGAGTTATCTGAGAAAATAGATAAAATGAGAAAAATAAGAGCAAAAATTGATGATCTCATTAATGTTATCTCTCAGGATATTGAAAGCATAGAAAATTATCTTGACAAGTGGATGGATATGAGGAAACTAAAAATAAGCACTCCAATATCAATCAGTGTCATTACTAATAGAGACTCTTACACTGAAACTAAAGAGGCATTTGCATATAGGATTCAGGTGCTTAAAGAGTTGATTAGTGACCTTGAATCTTCAAAGGAAATCAGTGAACAAAATGATATCAGTCTTTTACATAAATTGGAGGAGATACCTTGCAAAATTACATCACAATACAACCAATTCCTTCCAGTAGAAGAAATGATTCAGGAATTTGAAGGTATGTTCCAGAAATAATTTGAAGATAAGGCATTTTTCGTAGCCTCTATGGACAACATTCTGGATAATCAGTTAACTTTGGATAATCTGAGAACTAGGTTAACTAGTCATGCAAAATCAGTTACAGCAGTAAGAGATGTTATATTCAGAGCTAAAATGATTTTCAAGAACACTGTTACTCTAGACAGTATCGGGATGCAAGCATTTATTACTATGTATGATGCTCATATGAAGAAATATGGGGATACAGATTGAAACTATTTTTCCTTGGTTTAATTTTTGCTCTTTTGATGTAATTTTCTAACCACTTTGGACATTATTACGTGTACTTTTCTCATATGTAATTACATATAAAAATATAGGAAGTCCTAAGTTAAAAAGGACTCTTATCTTTGATTCTGTCAAAGTAATTAGGTCTTTTCTAAAAAGTCCTCAAGGTCTCTCCCTTTAAATAAGGAGGGCCTCTTTTATAAAGATATCTTTTAGTTATTGGATGCAAAACTCTGCCAAAATTGAAATGCCTTTTGAAACTTTGAGCTCAGATTGTAAATCATATTTTATCAAGTGAATGAGAAAGCAAGTGACTTTTCAAACTTTGTATTGGAATAACGTATGTTGTGTAGGAAATTGTTCTTATGTCCTTTTCCTAATACAATCTTATCTATTTGATTAAATAAGTAGAGTGAGTGAATTTTTTTTTGAAGATGTTCTGAAGTTGATTATGGGGACTTTGTGCTACTATAATTGTTTTTAATTTGTGTTTTATTGTTTTAGAATGAAAGATATTGGAAAGACTTTGAACTACTTATATCTTTTGTGATTATATAATTTTTTGTAGTTATTAGTGAAGACTTTGGGCTGCACCACTTTCTACTGTGATATAAGTTATAAATCAGCAAGAGAAGCAATGATGGGATTTATAATCTCGTGGGTTTCTTATGAATTTAGTTAATATCCATCAAGTTTTCCTTTACTTTGTAAACATCATTTATGAAAAAAGAGAAATGGATGATATGATTTCACCCCTAAGTTAGTATTTAGTTTAAATTAGTTTATGATAGTTTATAGGGAACCTCCCCTTGCTGAGAGGAGATATTTATCTCATTATACTATGGCTGATATAACCATTTTACCTTCAGTTAGCTGATGATAAAATATTCACCCAACACATTGTTACTATAAAACTGTGTGGCCGATCTCGTGCTCCTCACAACACATGACCCATCATTATAGGGTCATCACTTTCTCCCCCTATTAATACCATGTTGGGTTCACATCATTATGTTGTTACTCTATTTGCATGGGTTACTAATTCTGAATAACATTACCATTCTTTTAATTATAATAACTCCTTCCCACCTCTAGGTTGTGCAGTTGCAACTAGATGCCTGTGAGTTACCATCCAGGGCCCTTCACCCACTTTTTCCATAAAACCCAATGAGAAAATTGTGCCAATATTTCCAAATCCAAATTCTATACTAATAAAGACTAAACTGGTTCAATCCATAATTCAAAGGCCTTATAGTCTAATGGATCAATTTGATAAAACCCTTACATAAATTTCCATATTAGAACTCTTATGGACATCTAATGTCCATAGAACCATCCTCAACAAACTTTTATAAGAGTTTATTATGCCTAGTGATATAAACCTTGATCAGTTACAAAACCTATTTGGATATCTATCTTCATTTTGGTAAATGAAATTTGATCAAAATGACATGTCCACCCTCGACCAAACCACAATAACCCACTATATATTGAGATAATTATTGTGGATCATAGATCAAATAGGTTTTTATAGATAATGGTTCAAGGCTAAACATCATATCTCTTAAATTGGTATGATGATTTGGCTACATGGATAAAGACATTCAACTAGAAATTATTACAATCAAGGCTTACGATAATGTTGATAGAGAGTCATTTGGTAAAATTTGGTTGCCAGTCATGGTTGGGTCTATTTCTCATCATACATTATTCCATATTATGGATATTGAGCTTCCTTATAACATACTTCTTGGTTTTCCTTGGATCCATGAAGTACAGGTAGTTCCATCTACTCTTTACCAATGCCTTAAGTTTCCCCATGATGGGATCGAGGTTACTATTCTCACTGATTAGTAGCCATATCAATACTGCAAACATCTTAAAGCAAAGTTTTGTAATTATAACTATTGCCTAGGTTCTAAATTCATTACAAAAAAGAACAAAGCCATCATTTCTCATTCATCTCCATCTAATTATATAGACCCTGGTGATCTAGCCTCCACTTTGACTGATCCATTTCCCAGCTCTAGCTAAATAGGTTATTATTAAATATGTAGGCATTTTTATGTACCATCTAAAGGATGTCCTCCATATTGAAAAATTACCAAAATCCCCTAAAACATTTGGTAAGCCTAAAAATTCCTAGACTCCTAATAAACCTGATCATATTTGACAACCAAAGAAGAAGTAACCAAAACCTCCTATGTTTTTTGTACCTGTAATTATACTAAAGAAAGATCAAGAGGCTTTTACCAAGGGAGATTAGTTATATTCTGAAGGCCCTGCCAATTGTTTTCAAAATCCAAAGTATCTTATCCCTAATAAGATAATGGATCATCTTGACTATATAGGGAAAGGCCTTAGCCCATAGGCACAAGGAAATTTAGAGCCCTTATCAGTTGGAGTTGTCAATTAGAATCATGGTCTTAGATTTAAACCACCAGAGGATGACCTCATAATATTTGGTAGTGAATATTCTGAAGTAACTAGTAATGAGATTCCTAACAACAACATAATGTCCTATTATAGCCTTTTTGATGAGCTTGTTGATTCATATTTGTTTGATTCAAGTTCCATATTGACCATAACACCTATTAGAGCTTCCCATCTTGAAGTAAAAATCCATCTTATTGGAGCTTCCCATTTTGAATAAAAAATCTATCTTATTGGAGCTTCTCATCCTGAAGCAAAAACCTATCCTAGTGGTGCTTCCCTTCCTAAAGTAGGACATTATATCTTTACCATTGGTGTTTCCCATCCTAAATCAAACCCCATTATAACATATGCATTTTCCATCCTTAACTCATAGACTGGGATCAGAAAAATTTGGTCATATGCCTC
Source organism: Torreya grandis (assembly GCA_037957365.1). Taxonomy (NCBI): domain Eukaryota; kingdom Viridiplantae; phylum Streptophyta; class Pinopsida; order Cupressales; family Taxaceae; genus Torreya; species Torreya grandis. The sequence goes on along the minus strand of JARHVA010001894.1, from coordinate 781,324 downwards.
GATGGGTTTCAAAATGAAGAATTAATTGCAGATTATATGGGCCTATGAGATTCATTCCCCATTGGTGATCATAATTAGGGTTTTGATTTTTAATTAAATTTTTCTACCTACTTTGGAGATCAAGAAAAATTTCTTGGTCATAATAAAGAACAAACATCGAGATCTTTAGGTGAAAACCTCTTTGAGGCACTTATTGATCAAGGAAAAAGTAAAGAAAAAGATGACCCTTTGAGTGAAAACTTGCTTTAGGCACTCCCAAGTAGGAAAGTTTGCTTATTTCCTCAGGATGTAGAAATTCCATCTAGCCCAAGTTCCACAGCTAGTACAAGCATCTCTTTAGAACAACATCAAATATTTGAGAATCTTTCTCTTGAGTTTCTAGAGGTTTTTGCCAATTAACCTTTACTTGAGAAGGCAGATTCTGATTCTTCATATTATCCATATCTTTAGGAGAAACAACAAGAAGATATAGTAAAACAAGATGATCATAACCATATATTACCTACAATTCTAGAAGATGGATCCACACTCATTATGGAGAGCACAATAGAAGTGAATTTGGGAACCCATGAGGATCCTTAAAATGTTTATCTTGGAGCTTCCCTTACTGAAGTAAAACATGAGCATATTATATCCATTCTTAAGGATTATATAGACATTGTTGCATGGGCATACTCCAACATTCCAGGCTTAGACCCAGATTTAGTTGTGCATCATCTTGTGGTTCACCTTGATGTTAAATCAGTCAAGCAAAAGTTGAGAAAGATGCATCTAGGCATTACCCTTTTGGTTAAGGTTGATTTAGAAAAGTTGTTAGGAGCCAATTTTATCAGATTATTAGACTACTCTAAATGTAATTCTAACATAGTGCCAGTACGTAAAAAGACCCTAGGCATACGTGTTTGTACTAATTTTCATGATATCAACAAAGCATGACCTAAAGATGATTTTCCTCTACCTAACATCGACATGATTATTGACTCAACTGTTGGGTACAAGATGTTATCCTTAATGGATGGATTTTTTTGTTATAATTAGATCAAGATAGCCCTTGAAGATCAACATAAGACCATGTTCACCACTCTGTGGGGGACATTCTATTACCAAGTCATGCCATTTGGTTTGAAAAATGTTAGAGCCACATATCAGCATGTAATGACTATCATCTTCCATGACATGATGCATGACATTGTTGAGGACTATGTTGATGATATACTAGCTAAATCAAGAACAAGATCTAGATACCCTGACATTCTATGAAAAATATTTGAGAGGCTTCATGCATATAAAGTCTGCTTGAATCCTAAGAAATGTGTCTTTAGAGTCACATCAAGAAATTTGCTAGGGTTAATTATATCACAATGAGGGATTGAATTAGACCCTACAAAGGTCACTACTATTATGGAAATGCCTCCACTAAACAATCTTAAATAGTTATGAGGTCTACAAGGAAAGATCTAGTCTATACACAAGTTCATTTCTAAACTGGTAGATAAGTGCCACCTATTTACCCATCTCTTAAAGAAAGGGGTAGCATTTCAGTGGGATGAATATTTTTAGATAGCATTTGCAAAGCTTAAAACATAATTGGCCAATCCACCATTCTTATGACCTCCAACACAAGGAAAGCCACTGCTTATTTATATATCAGCCATGGAACATGCACTGGGGGCACTTTTGGCTCAGCATGATAATCATGATAAGGAACACATGGTTTATTATTTAAGCTACACATTGGTATCCTATGAAATTAATTATATGCCTATTAAGAAGTCCTGTTTAGCTATGGTGTTCACCACTCAAAAATTGTGACATTATATGCTAAATAACAAAATTATTATTATCACCAAGGTAGATCCTCTCAAGTTCCTCTTATCAAAAGCAGATCTTTAAGGATGCAATACTAAATGGATTATGCTCCTCAATGAGTTTGATATTGAGTACTATAATCAAAAGGCAATCAAAGGACAAGTTCTTATAGACCAACTTGTAGAAGCTCCTATTACAGCCACTCAACCTCTCAACTTTTACCTTTTAGATGATTCTATCATGATGATATAACAAGCATCATAAGAACCTAAATAGTGGATTCTCTATTTTGATGTATCCTTCACATCTTGAGGATTTGGAGCTGGCATATTATTTATCATGCCATAGGGGGATTTAAACTCTAAAGCATTCCATATACAATTTTAATGTACAAATAATATGGCTAAATATAAGGCATTAGTTATAGGGCTCTATCTTGCCATACAGTGCAATATTCAAATCTTAAAGGTCTATGGAGATTAACAGCTAATCATAAATCAGACAACTAACCAATATCAAATAAGATATGATAAGCTTATTCCTTACAAGAAAATTATCAATAACCTCAAAACACATTTTAAATATCTACAGTTTGAGCAAGTTCCATGAGTCAACAATAGATCTATCGATGTCATGGCAACAATTAGTTCCATGATTCAAATGTATGACAATGCTAAAGAGTATCAATTCTTGATTGAAAATATTCTTCAGTTGATACATATTCTATTAGATTTAGAGAGGATATGCACTATTTTTTATCCTAATTCCTCACCTGAGTTACTATGGTACCAAGATTTTTATAACTATTTCCATAGTCATGTATTTCCTGCCAACCTTTCCAATAACCAACAAAAACTTTTCCTTCATCACTTAACATGTTATATCCTCCTTGGAAACATGCTTTATCATAAATAATATGATGGAATGCTTCTTCCTTGTTTATCTTTGGGAGAATCCAAGTTGGCATTAAAGGAGGTTCATGAAGGGATGTGTGGGGCCCAGACTAATGGTGTAGTCCTAGTAAAGAAACTTCTTAGAATAGGCTATTGTTGGCCCAAAATGGAGATAAATGCTTGTAATTATGTAAATAAGTGTGTTCTTTGTTAGTAGTATGACAACTTGATATATGAACTTTCCTTACCATTGCAGTTGATTACAATACCATGGTTGTTCTCAATATGGGGTCTCGATCTCATTGGGAAAATTAACCAGACATCTTCAGATGGCCATAAGCACATTTTGACTACAATTGAGTACTTTACCAAGTAGATTGAGGCCATTCATCTCACTTATGTTACTGGTAAACAAATATCCAAATTCATTCATTACCATATCATCTGTCGATATGGCATCCCAGCTTATATTATATCCGATAATGGTGGATCCTTTGTGAACCAAGATGTGAAATCTCTTTATGTAAAATTCAAGATCAAGCACAAGAAATCCACTCCATATAACTTGTAAGGCAATGGATAAGTTGAGGCATCAAATAAAACCATTCTAGCCATCTTTAAAAATATTATCAATGATGTTGGCTGTAATTGGCACTTGTAACTCTTTCTTTCCCTCTGGGCTTATAGAACTAATCATCATACCCCAACTAGAGCTACTCCATACTCCCTTATTTTTAGCACTGAAGTTATCATCCCGATCAAGATTGAGATCCAATCATTAAGAATATCATTAGATCACATTGAAGATGATGAAAACTATAGAGCCTCATGACTTCAAGAACTAGAACTTCTTGATGGTAAGTGTTTGGTTGCCTTAGAAAACTTGCAGGCCTATCAGAATAGATTACAGAGAGGCTACAACAAACACATTCTCCCTTGAGAATTAGAGATTTGTGACTTAGTTCTAAAGGAAAACTAGAATAACATAAATTTTGAACCTAAAAATAAAGGTAAATTTTATCCTAATTGGTTAGGACCATATATTGTCATAAAAAACTATGGATCAGGGGCATATCGACTAGCTAAACCTAATGGTGAAGAACTTTTAGAGCCCATGAACATCATACACCTTAAGAGGTTCTATGCAAGAACAAATTTAAATCAATATCTATAAGACCCCTGACTTGGGGGCAACTTGTCCTATCATAATTTTATCCCACCCTTTTATCTTACTTTGAACACATTTTATACTACCTTGGTCCACTTTTCATGAATCCTGATAGTAAAGGCTTTGAACCTTTGGTACTCTGAACACATTCTTCATCCCATTATGGATTTATCTCTTTGAGAAACATATTATTTGTTATGTCTAAGACATGTTATAAGCTTGAACATTTTTTATCCCTTGACCAATTATGATCTTGATTATGTCTCATGAACATTATGAACATCTTTAGTAGTAGTTCTACAAAGCAGTTTAGCCAAGATAGTCTTGTGCAAATTCAAATAAGTAAATAGCCACATCTTCTTAGTTCTTATATTTGTTGTTCTTTCTTATTTTATCAAGAACCTCACTCTCACTGATTTATGAGCATGGGTCATTGTAGTCAGCTTATCTAGCTTATTGGAACCTCTACTCTTAGGAAATGCATCTCCTTGACTAGATGGTCCCACCTTGTGCATATTTTATCCAAAAAACACCAAAAAGATTAGAAATACTTTGAAAATACCAAAAACATCATAACATGATCTACAAAATAAAAAAAAAACCTTGTCTCATAATTCTATACATTTGTACATTCTCATTCTACCATGATACATTCTTGCCATTTTGTAAGCATAGAAACACCATTTCATTTCATCTTATCCCATGCACTTGCCTTTTTTCAATATCATTCTTTCTCATCTCATCAGATTCTTGTTTGCCAAACCATTCTCATTTATTTGTTATATCTTAAATTTCTTATATAACATTAATCATGTTGGTCTGATCATCATTTTTTTCTTTTATCCCATTTCTTGAGAGAACTACATTTGGCCTGAAGTTCATGTTGAAACATGTATCCATGGAACTATGTAGGCAACATCTACTTGTCTTGTACATCTAGAGTCAACTTGACCAACCCCTTCCTTTTCTTCTCTTTCCCCATTTATTATGTCATTGTTCCTCTTTAATTAGGGAACAATTTTCGTGTCATTATTCTTTGTTATGATGTGGTGGAAAGTAATAACTCTATCGCACATGCATGAACATTTGTATTTAAAATTGTACTAGCTTGGTTTTTGTTTATGTGTGTTTATTTGAGTTTTCTTGGTGTTTTTTTGTGATTTCACACCTCTCATTTTATTTATTCTCCTTTTCTCTTTTTATTACTTCTTGTCTCATCTTGGTCATGTGTTTCCTTGTTTATTTTTTGCTTGGCTCTTTTGTGTTTCAGAACATCTTGATGATTTACATAGATCTCAATTGTTTATATCTTGATCCTATATTATTACATTATTCTTAGACCATTTTTTTATTTGATTATTGTTGGTGTCTTATTTTTATATTTGATTTTTTATTTTGTGTTCAAGAATGCCTTGATGGTCCATATGAATCTTGATTATTCATATCTTGGTCTCATGTCGTTAAGATGTTCTTGCTTTTTTCTTTTTTTTTAAACATTTTTGTTCCTACCTAAGTCTTGATAGATCATATCTTTATTTCAACTTAGATTTATTGATGTTTATCTTTTTATTTTTCTTTGATTTTTTGTTTAAATGTAAATCACTATAACTCTGGTTTTGGTCATTATTTTACCATTATCCTTAGTTATAGATATTCACATTTGAACTAACTTTATGCAATTGGAATCATATGTCATTATAATTTATTAATACTTATGATGCCTAATTTATTTTGTTATGTCAAGCACTTTGTGCTCAGGTCTCAACTTCTTAACATCAACATCAGCTCCGATGAATGATTCTTAAGAACACTTTACAAAACATAGGCTCACAATATGGAATTAGGCTTCTAGGTAGCATGCATTTCAGGCTTCTTTTTCTATGCTTATATGTGCATCTCTTTGTATACATTGTGATTCTAATCAATTATTGGTCATTTTTCATCATTCCTCGTTTCATTCTCTCCCAAACTTGGGTGAACTACATTACCCTGAAGTTCATGTTGGAACATGAGTCCATGGAACTATGTAGGCAGCACTCAATTTCTATTGAGGATAGCTCAGCTATCTCCATTCTTAGTTTCATCTCTCTACACATATTACATTTCTACCTCAAATATTTCATTCATATATCCATGTTTTCTCTACCTTTTCTTATTATTAGTTTATCACAATCAATTAAGACAAATCCATAGTCAACAAACCATAATGCATTTCACTTATGTATACTTACATCAAACCTATATAGATTCTATTTTTATTATTAATTATGATTTTGAGCATGTGAATCCACCTAATATTCTAATTTTCACTTGCAGATATTCAGAACATTCAATATAAATCACTAGGAAGGCTAAGTGTTTTCCAAAAATAGGAACTTTCCATATTTAAGAATTTGTCAAAATTGTAATAGTTGATTATTATACATCTTAAGCATTCTTATATTTCCCATTTTACACCTATATATAATCACATAAAAATTTATTTTGTGTATTATAAAAAATAGTTTAAAAAAAATAAGTAAATATAAAAAATAAGAGTTGGAGCAGTAACATCTAGATGAACTCTATATTTGTTAATGTGGATTTGAGTTATGTAGATGTGTAACTTCCTGTACACCAAATATGGACATCTAAATATGCATAGATGAGATTAGAACCTAATTCATTCATTCCCTTGATGTGATCAATGTTGACCTATTTTTACCATTTTGTGTGTCCTCCTATGTTATTTATGTCTTTTGCAAGTTTCTAGGTTCTATAACTATCTATGTTGTTATTCCACTAGATGTTGTACCTTCCTATGCCTTGATTTTACATAATCGATGGACAAAACTATTTTATTTTACTCTTTAATGTTTTTGACCTAGTTTTTTACAAGATACTATAAAAAATAAGGGAAGAAGTCATTGGGTTGGGTAGCCAAAATGGTGTTGCGACTATGTATCATCTCATCCCAGAATTAGACCATTTTTAGTTCATGTGTAATGTGAACAGAGGATTTAGAGACAAATATTTTCCTTCTTTCCCTAAGTTTGAGATACAATTACATGCACATTCACATAGGCTATTTTCTTACAAGATGATGAATCAATTTATTGAGTAGGGATAAATTAATGTAGAGTGTTCTTAGACTTTAAAAATGAATGGTTAGCAATAAATTGTAAATTTCTATGGAGTCTATCAAAATGGAACCTATTTGGATACTTCATTGATTAGATGGATGCATATTAAAATGTTCATAGATGATATAGGCTTATTATGTTTTAAATTAAATACCTATTAGAGATGAAAATATGATAAAGAGAAAGGCAAACAATTGAAAAAAATTGAGAACGTATATAGCATTAAATAAAGAGGTAAAAAATCATAAAGGCAAACAATTGACAATCAAATCTAATGATCATGGGTAGAAGGGCCCAAAAAAAATTTAGATAAGATTGGTGGTGTCATGTTATTATACATGTAAGGATTAACATACTATCATTCTTATCCCAAAATAATGAATAACCACAGATGGATAGATGAGAGATAAAACAAGATCATGAGCAAAAACAATTTTGATAAATGATAACCAAGATAAAATAAAACCATGAAATCCACAAAGAATGAGATAAAACACATGCCAATAAGTCCATAATTCAAGGTAATGACCCATATTCATTAAAATTTTATAAAAATAATGTAATAATTGTAGGATTGGATTACAAAGTTGGTTAGTCAAACATTAGTCATGTAAACACAAAGAATGCATAAAGAACTTAACAAAATAGGCAAACCTATTCAACGAGTTTTATAAATGAAAATAAGATAAAAAATGAAAGAAAACAAAACACTAATTACCTTCCCATGAGCTTCCACCATCCAAAATCATCTCCAAGTGTGTTTTTACCCTTGATCTAGTGTTTTTGTCTTGGTCAACAATAAATGCCAAGCTCCTCCATCATCTCAAGATCATTATGCATAACCTAGGATTAAGATAATAAATATAATCTATTCCTATCAAATGAAGCTTGAAAATAAGACACAATGATCAACACAAAGAAATATTGTGGAGATAATCTTTATTATAATTCTACAATATTTTTAGCTTGAAAATAATGTTCTATGTTCTTCTATTTATAGATTTTTCAAATGGGTCAGGATTAACCATGACCATACATCTCAACATTAAGATGTGTGGCCATGAATTAATCTAATATTTGTAATTAAATCCATAAATATCCTCATAATTATTTGGGAGGAAGGGGCATTAATTAGGCATGGGTGTCCATAATCCTGATATTTATTGCATTTATGACTTGAAAATGCCACCCCATAGATCATGTCACTAGGTGATGCAGATATTGAGAATCAATTTTGAATTATGAAATAATAAATAACATCCATGTAAAATCCACTCAAGCTATTGATTTGAATTAATTAGCTTAAACAAGATTAATCAATTTTGGTGAAATTCTTTGGAAATTGGTGCACAATTAATCAAAATGATCAAAAGGTCATATTATTGGGTTGTAATATGACTCAAGAATAATTAGAATGTGATGTTAGATGTGTATAGACCATTATCCCATTTAGGATGTTTCTGACACAAAATAACAAAAGTATGTGGCGTGCACTAATGAATTAAAATAAAAGAGTGATCCAGAGCATAAAAAGGTAAAATAATCATTTTGACTCGAAATGAATTGATCAAAGTTAGGAATCACATAAAATGCATTACCCCATTTAGGGATACATTAGAGTAAATTGACACTTGTACATAACAATCTCAAATAATTTAGCACATTTTTAATGATTTTAGCCTAAATTATACATTTGAGTGTAATTCAAGTAAGATTGACAATTTCAAGACAAATAGTGTTAGGAATTGAATGTCTACATTTTTCCCCTATTTGAGAAAGTTTAGTGAGACATTCAGGTGAAGTGACATCTTTTCAAAGAAAAGAGTTATCAA